>BMAW01040185.1:307582-400320 GCA_019974015.1 Nephila pilipes
AAAATTGAGAGGAATGTACTTATTGCTAGAAAGTTAATTTTAGTCTATCTTCCTTGCATTCGAAAGGAAATCTGAGACAATCACAAAGATCACTAAAAAAAGAAGTTCAGTACCTTATCTCTACTATGTCTAAGAACGTCGTTACATTAAACTGACAAATGCAGTTTCACTTTGTATCATACATATTTGCGTAACAACTTTTAGAAACCAATATTGGCTCGTTGGGTGAAATACATTTGATAGTGCAGAGTTAAAATACTTACAAAAAGTAAAGCGAAAAATAAAAGGCAACTTCACTAATATTACAAAAACATTTTATTATGCAATCAAGAAGGAATCTAGCAATTTAATTTGCATGCAACACTAAGACTTGCTCCTTCATTAAATTTTTATTTTGTATAAAACGGTTAGATTTTTATGATAAATCCTCCCTCTCTACTATTACTAAGTAAATCCAATTCCTTAATCTACACCTATCAAGAAATCGTTGAATACCATTGCTCACAATCGTATCTTTAAGACTTCTTCGCATCTACGAGTACAATTTTAACATAATCATCTGATTTTCTAACGTACTGTAGCATTTGAAGTCTAAAGGAAGGAATTTTCAGTATTCAGATTATCTGTATTTCCTATTAACAAGACCTTCCAAAACACTTACAAGTGTACTCTTTTTATCATGACCTCTTTATTAAAGCACTAGTATGCAAAAAATCTAAAAGCGAAAATTTTACTTTAAGAAATCTATTAAAAAACATCAACAATACAGCAATGAAAAAGCAAAAATGAGAAAGAAATTTCAAATATTTGAAATAGCTAATTTACAATGAAAATAAACAATCTTTAGAAGTGAAAAACTCCTATTCTTTACTTTGAAACAAAAATTATTTCATTAATTAGTAGCAGAAACTTATTTATATAAGAACATGTAAACTCATACATAAATACATCAAAATGCTGTCTAACACTCACAAAGCATTGCTATAGCAACAAGACCGATATTACATACACTCTCACCATTCAGTCGCAACAAAAAAAGAACACGGGACCCAAAGAAATCAGCAACAACACAAAAAGTGAACTAAATGTGTTGTGTTGTCTTCACCTTGAGGCATCACTATATATTAGAAGAAAAGGTATTGCTCTAAGCCGATAGGAGGTAGGGTTGAAAGGTGGCACAGCCAATAACTTCGGAATTGTTGTGTGGGGAAAAAAGGAGGGAGAGGGGGGAGATACGAAAGACCGAGATAATATTGGCCCGAAGGTTATTCCTTCGTTTAGGCGTAGATGAAGAAAATGAAAAAACAAAACGAAGCGGAAGAAATAAATAAAATGAAAAGGAACATCCCTGCCATAATCATACGACCTTGGATATTGACGGGGGCACTTATTATCAGAAAACTTTGGGGTTTGTTTGGCCGAATCCTCTTTTGTTTCTTCTTACCCTGGTTTTATTAAGTGGTATCTCGTCTATGGGATGTAGTTGGTCTGGATATAATGGGGTTATTCTGAATATTGTAAGCTCCGGACATGATTCTTCTGTGTGACTACAATATAATTTAATTTATGTTGCCAATGGAAATCGTACATTATAGAAGGGAAGATTTCCGTTTGAAAGCTATAATTTATTTTACGTATTGAATTTGTAACTTACGAAAAGAAATTGCGTGGTTAAGCATGTTTATCATAATCTTCTAAATTATGGATTAAAATTATCAAAATGGAACATCAAATCAATGGCATACTACTCTTCTATTGAATAAAAGCCAAATTTAGTTCTTATTTACTTTTCTTTTTATTTCTCTCAAATGATTTTCCTTCTGCTGATTGAAAACTTTTCCAACAAAACATATTTCCTGCGGTTATAACATGCCTTTTCAAATCAGTATTTGGTTTAGTTTAATTCGATGTTGTATTGGTAAATGAACCTCGTTATTCCAAAACATAGTTAAGTAAGATAGATGACTCACGGACGGTATGCTACGATCCCTTAACCACTCAACTCCGTTTAATGTGAAGACTCCTATTTTTTCACATGATAGATCTTTGGTGGAATCAGACTTAATAAACGACTTAACTTGAACATCGTGAGCCGTTTAGTTTCTTATTATTATCACTGGAGCTCGCGTATATGAATATGAAAAGAAAACTCAAAAACGTTACAGCAGGGCCAAGAAAAATGGACTCAAATATGCATGCGTCGTCCGAATGCTCAAAATGACAAAACAGATATAAGGTGACGAGACTCGGAAGGATTCAGAGTACAATATTCGCATCATAATTCAGTAAGAATAATAGTTATTTCCAGGCAGAAACTACAAGGATTGATTTTACACTAACGTTCAATTTTTTAAAAGAACGGGGTTGTATGCAAATGTGACATTTGGCTAAAACACACGGGTTTATTACGGGACTGAAATTACTAACTGTTAAAAAAAATTTCCTCTACACCATTACAATGCTTTGACAATAATTACTCGGAGAACCATCGTGATACAATTCAAACCTTTATAGAAAGCTGGATAAATTAGAACTAATCAAGTTACACAGGATGTCCAGCAACAGGCCATTACCTGAACTGTGAGAACACAACTATCGAATGGTGCTCTCCCTAACAACTGTTTCAAAATACGTATGAATGATCCCCAAAGGGCCAAGGTGCCCTATTTGAGACCAAGTTTAGTTTAGTTTAGTTTTTATTAACGTCACACTAGAAGCAACAGGAAGGCTATTAGCAACGGACCTCGTAATTTTGAACCTCGATCAAATGACGAGGGCGACACCTCAGCTGGCACCTCCCTCTCCTAACCTATTCGAGACCAAATCGGCTTATAGAAACTCCATGATTCTGAGTATTAAAGTTTCTTCCAAATCAGCTGTAATATCATAGTAAAATTATGATACTTATCAAAGGCAAGACTATGTTTTCGTGTTTCACTGAAATGTATTTTTTTATTATTATTATTATATCAGGATTGGTCCATTGCAATGCCTTTGGAAGGATCTTTTCAGCAAAAAAAATTTTCAAAGAGCTGTTTATTCGGTGTTTCTAAACGAAAATTGTGAAAATATCCCAGGTTACATTTTTTTTCTCAAAATGTGCTATTTTTTCCGAAGACACTTTTTTCGATCTTGTGATTATTGTCTTGGAAACGTAACTGCAGGGAACACAGTGAGATTTTCATTTTCCTATAAAAATGACACTATTTTATTAATTTTCCCCAAAATTAGATTTCATTCGATTAGGTGATCACGAATACGCTTTATGAAGAACGAATAAAATTAAACTATATTAGATTAAAATTGAACTATAAACTGTATTTTCTCCCAAAAATTTCCCCATAATTATTTTTCTTCCCCAGACCATCCAGATTAAAAATAAACATCAGACTGCCGTAACTCATTTGATTTTAATGGAGCTTGTGCGAAATTGCTCTAACAAATTTATCAACTAAGTATTTTCGGCAGTTAACTGCTAACAAGAGTTGCATTCGAAAAGCATTCGCAAGAAAACTAAAATCCTTAAATATCTTCTTTACAAAATTGTATGACAGAAACAGCGAAATATTTTTTCATGTTTTGAGTAACATTATTAATTTTTTTAATCAACAAGAAATGGAATATCATAAATTACTTTTAAACAGTGATCAAGCTAAATATACTAATAACTTTGCAAAAAGAAGGAAACAAATAACTTTTTTTGGACATTTAGTAAGATTTGATTTTATACCGTACTTCACACAATTATTTTAATTCCTCTGAATCACTCACCTGTGGAAGTGGCAAGCGAGTGTATATATATATATATATATATATATATATATATATATATATATATATATATATATATATATATATATATATATATATAATATGTGTGTAATGATAAGTTTATTCTCAAAGAGTTCTCTTTCTCTCTGTAATCTGTAATCAAAAAATGAAAGTGAATTAAATAAAATTAAGAAAATTTCTTTAAACAATATGTCTCTGCAATAAACGTATGCAAATTGGTTTCAATTATTTGAAATTTTTGACAGAGAGCCATTCGGAATTAATAGGAGTTGTGGAAGCTTAGGTGGATGTTATATTAGGTTAAAGATATAATAGTTGGTCCATTTCGAACACTTTTTTCAACATAATGAACACAACTAAATAAAAAAAGTTAGCGCATTTATCGGTTCTCTTATAGTATTTATCTCTGAAATTTTTATTTTATAAATTTTTAAGTTGAATGGATTGCAATATAAATCTAAGATATTACAGTATTATTATTTACAATGTTTGAATTAATATTTATTTTGCTTGATTATTTATAAATACTAAAAATATAAAAAAAAAAATTACATGTTGTAAAATAAAAAAAGAAATGAACTATCTTTGATTTAATATTTTGAAACTTACTTCACTTCTTATCTAGCATCATTATTTTAGGAATAATGTTTATATTTCACTTCGAATCTGAAAACATTGTGGTGAAAATTTGAATTTCTTTGTTTTCTGTTTATAAAGAAATAGCTCCCTCGTCATGATTATTCTTTTTCAAAATGTGTTGTTAAAAATTACGTATTACACTTAGATGAATGCGCGACAAAATACTGCTCAAATTGTTCATTTATGTATCTCTAGTAAAATATTTTCTTCTAGCGTAGTTTTAAATATTATTTTAAAGAATTCTTCCGAAAAATTTGTGGTTGTCGATTAACAATTTTTTTACTTTACTGATTTGTTCCATGTGTAACCAAAATCATTAGCCAATAATCGTTGAAGAATTCTTTCGAGTGGCATTCTTATATGAAAGGTTTTCCTTCTATAGTGTTCATGCATCACCGCTAATTGCTTAGAGAAGTTCATGCGATCAAAAGGCAAAACAAAATTGAAAAAATGCCCATTTGGAATACAATTCCGTAAAAGCTATTTTTATCGTTTATGCAGAACTTCTAAATATGATAATTTCAAAAATGTTTTCGTGTTATTAATAACCGGAATTCCATAAAAATTGTTAACTGTAATATGTTAAAAAATATCTTGAGTCCCCATTAAATCGATTGCCTTTTCTCATGAAATAAATGTTACTTTCCTGAAAGGACGTCTATCTCTTCAATAACCGTTTAAGAAATTAGATGCAAATAATTTGGAACATCAAAACTTTAAATAATTATGTAATAGTTTTTGTGCTAAAAACAGAGGGTACAATCTACACAATTCATTTAGTAGAATCCTTCAAGATTTCAGGTCAAACTTCATTCACCTTTGCACAGAAAACATACATCACTCAATCCAATTGTTATCCTTAAGAACTTTTAAAAACAAAAAAAGTACGTTGAACATTTCTTTTGGGCCTCCCTCTGTTCTTTATCCATTTTTATATTAACATACATCATATTTTCTAAAACTTGTCAGCAAGCACAAACTAAAGCAATTCGTTCTTTTAATTTGTTTCAGCGGTTACACTAGCTCAGCTGGAACATCAAACAGGATTCTCTTTGCGTTTGGACGATAGCCAAGAGTGGACTTTAAGTAGACATAGGCATTTTTGGCTTTCTAAAATATATCTCCTTCCTTTCATACGGGAGTCATCATCAGTCATGATAGCGCAATTTGTTTTATTCGCTTGTCAAATACGTCTAAGGGGGAAAAAAACAGAAACTAACAAAAAGACAGCAATATTTTGCTTTAAGAGGAGAAAAACGCTCCAACACCCCTTTAGTATTTTCTTTTCAATCGATGCGGTTGGTTAAAATCGACATATTGTCATGGCACCATAAACGTAACTTATCAGAAACATGAAAATTAGCTTTTATGGTGCTATGGTTTTTAATAGTTACTTATGGTGTCTCGGATATCTTTAAATTGCTATAATTAAAAACGATGTCAAAAATGATATCGTTAAATTATCAGTCATTCTTTTTAATGATAGAAATGTTCTTGTTATGTTTAATCGGAGGAATAGTTATTAGCCTTATAAAAAATCATTGAATATGATGGGGAATGATAGGTTAATGGCTTTTTGTTGTTCTTAAGTTTTTTTCGTGAAATGCTATTTTTTGACAACGCTTAACTTCAAATTAAGATTATCCCTATTTAATAATTAATGTATAAATATTTTTTGTTATTTAAAACTTTAAGAAGATTTTATTAGGAAGTTGAATGAGTTCTCGTTGGGTTTTTTTAGTGTGTGAAAACTAATGCTTTTTTTTAAAAGCTTGTGGTAAAAACATGTCACTCAAAATATTGACCATCACTATTATTTTCTTCCATCTTTCTATAATCATATGAATTCCAAGGCCGAAAAGCAACACGTCTTTTGAGGCTATCCAAGAATCTGCCCTTTTTTTGTATTTTTATAAGAATGGAAGAACTGCTCAGACAGGCTATGTGCAATAGAACAGATTAAGTGATAATCGGAAGGGGCTATGTTTGATGAATATGGCGGGTGGGGCAGGACTCCCCATTTAAGCGTTTCTAAGTAAGTTTTCACCTGTTTTGAAACATATGACAGAGTGTTGTCGTGTAACAAAATTACCTTTTCGTATATTTGTTCTATAACTGCCGTTTTTCCTTTAGGTCTTGACTCAAACGCGTCAATCAGATAACAATCTCCCGTGATAGTTTTGCTCGGTTTGAGTAGCCCATAATAAATTTTACCCTGCCTTGATCCCATTAAATGCAGTAGACAAGCGTTCTTTATCTCCAAGATCAAAATCATTATTTTTGAAGAATCGAAAACAGTCTACGCTTTTTTTTCGACAGAGCATACCCACCGTAAGTGTCAAAAAGAATTCTGTGTACTTCAGCTGAAGATTTCTTTTGAATAAAATAGGGCAATAAAATTCCCCTCAAACGCTCTTTACTCGGCACCCAAACTTAATATTTTTAGAGCGAATTAAAAAAACACTGAAACTAAGAAAAAAACGCAGTTAAACCTTTGGTGAACTAACATGCACTGAAGTTCATGCTTAACGACAGTACTTCCTTGTAGATATGTTACCATCTGAAATTACATGCACATAGTGCTAGTAATATCATCTGTTTGGAAACAGCGGTGATTTATTCAAGGTCTTAATATATCATCATTAACCTCGCTTGAGACAATTCTTATCAATTTTTAACGAGTTCGACTCAACTTTTACAAAGATAATCATCGCAGTCTTTTGACAACTCTTTTATTTCATTAGAAAGAAGATTAAATCAATTTCAAAATAAGGAACCTTACTTCCAAATTTTGAATCTTGAACGAATGATTGAATGAACATATAGTTTAAGTGTTCTATGCAACTAATGCGATGTTACGAAAATTAAATAATTGAAAGTTGTTTACATCTCGAGGATTTTATTTTGAAAAAACTTGGGTTCTTTCATCTTGAAGCAGCTGTGCATATATTATTTTTATTCATATTTTCATAAATAAAAATTCAACTTAAATTTTAGGTATATGTAATTGCAATTCTATGCACGTATTTCATTTAAGCTCAATTAGTACGCCTTTCCAGATTAAAAACTTATCTATCACTTAATAAATTACGGTATTTTAAAGATTTCATCTCTCATAAAATTTTATTCAGCCATAATCTATTACTTCTCTAAATTGATTTGTTCTTTCTGCAGATTGCCTGCACTTGCAGTTGTACCGGGACAGCAAGGACCGTTGCAAAAATGGGCCCACGAAGGCGTCGCTGTCTCTCGAGGGCTTTCTGGGCATGGAGACTGGCTTCACGCTGGATAAGGAGAGCAACACTATGGCCCTCATCTGCTCAGAGGTGGTAGTGGTCCTTGCGTTCGACTCCAGAGAGCTCCTTATTCAGTGGCAGGTCAAAGTGCGAGCTAATCTCGTAGAAGGTACGTCGAAAGTCGAATTCTGTCAACTAAAAGCATAAGATTTTGAGAAATATTAAATTTTAAAAATATTTTGAACAATTAAAAACATGTTTTCCTTTTGGTTTATAAAAATATCAATTAGTAATTCCTGTTTCTCAATTTCAAGTGAATAAAATAAGTTCGCTCGCTACATTATTAATTAATAAATTTTTGGATAATAAATTTCAGGATAAGCAATTTTTTTTATTGTTTTTGAATAGACATATGCTTCGTTATATTGCTATAGTCAGTTCTTATGATGCACAAATACATCGAATGTTGTTCTTTTTATACTATTTAAATCCAATATAATAAAAAAAATAGTTTGTGATAAAAGGTGTTTTCCTTTTGATTTGTGCTTGTCTAATTAATTAGGATGATCTGAGTGGTTAAAGCAAATCTATATAAATAAGGATATAAGCTATGATACCCACAATTTTAAAAGAAAATGGCAGCAATTTATTAAAAATAAAAACATTTAAAATACAATAAAATTATCAGCTAACAACTCTACCAGCCAAGGGAAAGAAATGGGAACTGGTTCAGATTAAAGCTAATAATCATATAAGAGTTTCAGAAGAACTTATATTCATTTTCTTAAAGCTGTTTCTCCGTATTTTAGCTAGTTTGCTTCTCTACAACTACTGGCTCACATTTACGGTAATCAGAAAGCAAGATAGGCCATCTATCCCACATAAATAATGCAAATTGCAAGGTAAATGTGCCAATTGAACCAGAATTCACTGTTTATGAAGATAGAAATATTTGTATTTCTCCCATGAATAAAAAAAAAGTTCGTATGTACGAGGTGTGGCTATTAAATAACCAGACTGACGCTGTAAAACATTTTATTTAATGTCATTACATATTTAACTTATTATCACCTTCAATACACACCCCTTTTCAATCCTTACAACACTCCTTGCCAAATTTTCATTGTTCGAAACAGTGCTCGATAACTTCTGCCAGTTCCTTCAGGATGCGTGCCGCTCTTTCTTTTTCACATCTTCAATGGACTCAAATCTTGTTTCTTTTAATGCAGATTTCATCTCAGGGAACAGATAGAAGTCGCGCATGGCTTAAGATCTGGTGAATAAGGCAGATGGTCTAACACAAGAATGCTATACTTGACTAGAAGCCTCTTGACAGACAATGCGGAATGAGCAGGCGCAATGTCTCGGAGGAAAGATTTACCGTACGGATTCTATCAAGTCTTATTGTCTCAGCAATCGTATGAATACTCAACCGACAGTCGGATCGAACCAGAATACCGATTGTCATCCGTTTTTGACGTGGGAGGGTCACCCGGGTGTGAATCATCTTCTAACATCTTCTTAGCCATCTGGAAAGCGCTTAAATCACTCAAAAACACGTGTACGCGATAAAATTCAATGCCATTTACTTCTTTCAATAAATTATAATTTTCAGTAACGGTTTTTCCAAGTTTCATGTGAAATCTCACAACAATTCGTTGCTCACTTATCCTTTTTTTGGCAGAACAAAAAATTAATTCTAATGCAAATGAAGGCTATGGGTATACGAATTTATTTATAGAGGCGAAAGACACTGCATTCGAAAGTGAAGACTTAACGTTAAGCAGCTGTCGGTCGCTGGCATTTGGCGCATGCGTATTTCTTTAGTAGCAGCGTCAGTCTCGTTCTTTAATAGCCACACCTCAAAAAATTAAATATTTCTTCACTTATTCTATTTTAAAATATTCCTATTGATCTGCATTCAATGTAAGTTAATTTTTGTGCTGTAATATACAGCATAAACTTTGATAACTTTCAAAATATCTAAGCATTACTCATAATTATATCAGCCTTAAAATACTTGATAAGGGAAATTGGAATTTTTAACATCTAGTTATTGATATTTATTTAATATAAGTAACTTATGCTATACGCTGGAATTGTATAATTAAATAGTTATTTGATGTTTGATTCATAAAAAAAATCAGATTAATACATCAAAACATTTACTCGTATGATTGGACCTTTATCTTGTTTGTGTTTGTCAAATTATAAAAGTTTGTAAAAAAATGCATTTGCTAAAAATTTAGAAAAGAATAAATTTGTATGAAATTTGGACATCAAAAAATTTTAATAATAGTTTTGCTGTTGTACTGCTCAGAAATCAAAATCTTGATTAGATAGCTTCGTATAGTGTCACAAATAACTGAAGGAGATTAGTCGAAAAATAGTTTGCGTGCAATGTGCGAATGTTATCAGATTTTGTTTTTATGTCTTTGAAGTATTGATTATCCTTTCCAATAAAATGCTGTGAATGCAACATGTGTTTTCCCAATATAATGAGCTTCTAAAAACCGATAAGCTTGCTTCTACCTTATTAAATTCCATGCTACCCCAAATATTTTATTATTTATTGCCAAACATACATAATATGTGACAATCAATTTATTATAAATGTAGAAATATCAGTAGAATAGCAAGTGCTTACGGCACAAAAAAATGTTTCCCTGTAAATGATACTTTGTGAAGTGTAAATTTACTTTTTATTGTTTATAATAGAAATATTAAACTCCTAGTTATTTTTAATGATAAAGTCATGCTGTAAAATTCCAGTGGCCATGGTAGCTTAATGGTCTTAGTTGCAGAGTAGAGACCAGTTTTCGTTGTCCGGGGCTTGAGCCCTGATGTCACTAAAAATGAAAAATGCGCATGTGCGAAAATGAAATAAATTTTATTTTCCTACGAAAAATACATTTAATTAGAAAACCCACTTGACATCACATGGTAACACATTTTTTTCCACTCTCGGTCTATTTTACAATTTAACAATATCTTACATTTTTCTCCTTTTATGATGTGTTCTTTATTAATATCCACTAATACTTTGAAAACACATTGAAACACTTGGTTAAACCTTTGAAAACACATTGGTTAGGTAACAAGGTTCGTGGCAGGCTATGTGGAAACCAAATCGGGAGTTAGAGTCAGAATTCTACCTAAAATCATGATGTTGAATAGTGAGGGAAGCGGTAGCCTAGTGGTCATGACGTTGTTTTCGTCCAATCATAGATTTGAATTCTGATACCACTGAAAACCCACCATATAGTGAGGCTGAAGTACGTTAAATCTGGTTAAGTCCCAAATTCTCACGTTGTCGTATTGCTCAAGTTTGGAGAGGGAGGGGCCAGCTCAGATGTCATTCTCGTCACTTGACCGAGTCTCAAAATTACGTGGTATGTCACCATAGTCGTCGAGTTGCTTCTCAGAGTGACGTTAATAAACGATCAATCAAATCAAAACTGTGAAGCCGGGGATGTTCTAGCTGAGACGCAGGTTCGAGTCCTGGCTCCAACTAAGGTTGTTGTAAAGAGTAGTGAAGACTGCTACACAGTTAATAAAACTAAGCCCAGAGAACCCTCGCATTATTTTCTCCGAATAAAATACACGTGTCAAATAGGTGGAAGTAAACACTTTCCAATTGAAACTTCGATCTAAGCTTAATAGAGTTGTCATCTTTAATTCAGTCATCTGTATTGGGAAATTTGTTCTTATACGCTAGGGAATGAAGAGTTAAATAAGTTCGTGATATTTAATTCTAGATTGCTTAGAAACATTGGTTTTTTTTTATATTTAGCTTAATTTGTTCATATGCCAGAAATTAGGCACTTTTTCGTTCTGAAAAAATATAAATTCTCTTGTCATCAGTGATTGCTTTATTACATCATTTGAACGCTATTTTTTTTTTTTACTTTTCTTTCAAAGTAACAAATTCTTCTTCAATATAGTTAATTGGTTCGTAGAAGGATGTATTAAAATTAATTAAATTCAACTAAGAGAAGAGAACTGTTTGTAAAGTTCGGTTTTTGGGGATTATCTTAGATGATACTGATTCCTGACGGATTTTCCTGGATTGCTTCCAATAATCTAATACAGGGACTAGCAAACGTGACTAGAAGTTCAATAAGAATCTTAAAAACTATCAAGAGCACAAACTATATTTCTTTAAATCAAATTATCAATTTATTTTCTAGTTACAATATTGAGAAAAAAGAACTTTAATAAATATGCTTTGTAAAATATGTATGCATTTTTTGTACAAAACAGACATAAAATATAAATGTATAGTAAGTAAAAATTCAAAATAAAAGTTTGTACATGAAATATAACTCAAAGTTATAAATATAATTTTTATAGTATTATTAGTATTTACATAAGTTTTATCCTTAATGTCATCTTCACAGGTGTTCAAAATTAAGAGAATTTTCCGATTTGGTCGATTATCTCTAGAACTACTGGACAGTTTTTAATGAAATTTTGTAAATACGGTTGATATAATACCAAAAAATAACAATCCAACAGATATAATACACACGCATGATCGTGCATTACACTAATCGGAGTCACAAGGTATGAAACAGCAGTTGCAGAAAAGAACAAAAAAGGGTTAATAGGGGGTATGGTCCCTTCTAATAGATATACAGACCTTGCACCGTGTTTTTATGCTGGAAATTAGGGAGTTTATGAGTTCCTGTGGCAATTGGTCCCACTAGTGGAGCAACGAGTTTTCAGGTCTTGAATAGTTCTCGGAGGGAGTTTAAAATTGCATTTGCCCTCCCCAGAGCGTCCCATGCATGTTCTATAGAATTGAAGTCTAGAGATCTGGCTGGCCAATACATCCGGCGAATATCCTCACCTTCCAGAAATTCGTCGACCAGCTGAGCTCTTTGTGACCACACATTGCCATCCATTATAAGGAAATCATGGCCAATTGGATTCCTGAAAAAACGGATATAAGGTTCCAAGACCTCTTCCCTATACCTCTGAAGAGTTTCAGAGCCTCTTTCAAAGACATGGAGATGTGTGCGGCTATCGAACATGATGCCTGCCTAGACCATCAAGCCTCCGCTGCCGTAATAGTCAATTCCTCGGACATTGAAGGGCAGGTAGTTGGTTCCTGGTTCTCTCCATAAGAAAGTACGGCGAAAATCAGTGGTTAGGCTGAACTGGGACTCATCAATGAAGAGAATGGTAACCCACTGATTTGTGCTACAATCTGTATGATATCTGCATCATTTTAAATGGACTCTCCTGTTTGCAGAACTGAGTAGGACGCAAATGATAGGTCTGCTTGCAAATAACAGGCCAGTCACCCTTGAAACTCTGATTATTGTGGCCGCATACAACTCATGAAAGACCTGAGAAGCTGTAGCATCCCTGTTACGTCTCGCTTTAATGGACAAATGGTGATCTCTGACCATCAATGCTCTTGGACGACCTTGCCCAGGCTTTCTCTGGAAGGATCCGGTATCCTTAAACTGTTTCCATTCTCCATAAACTGAAATTCTCTGCAAATCTGGATTTGAGAAAGGCCTGCTTCTACCCTACCCACAATTCGCCACCATCTAAACGCTGGTCGTTACTCAGTTTTACTGTTTGAATTTTATTTTAAGCGACTGCTGCAAAAAAATACCAGGAAATTCGGCGAAATGCACTAGGGAAGGAAATGCGAATTTTTATAAATGCTTATAAATCCTGTTTTTCAACTAGTTCCGCCTTCATACGCGTAAACTCTGACGTATTCGACGTACAAGATTTGCATCTTTGTTTCGAAACAGTATTTTTACATTTCGTTCAATTCTTTTCATGAAATTCTACAAAATATGCAAATTCTCTTAATTTTGAACGCCAGTGTAATTATCTGTTGCAATGGGAGAAATAATTGGCATTGCATCGCTCTTAAGCAATTGCCTAAAAGTGTGTCAGTTAGTTTATTACGATATTTTGATTTCAAATGTGTATCATATTTGAAAAACCTATCCAAAGATGAATAACGATCTTAAGAAACATGATCGCTGGCCCTTATTGGACAGGTAGAAAAACCTTGAAATATGTCAGAATTCATGCTTGCAGCAAAAATAAAGAAAAAAGAAACTCAAAGGGGAAAAAAGGAATTCTTAAGACTTTTAACTAATTTTGTACACTTTGTCTACTCACGAAATAATATACAAAATAATATCCATTATTCTTTATTATTCATTATATAAAACGCAGAATTTGTTATTATTTCTCATTGTCCTTAATCATACATTTTTTTCGAAAAATGAGTCGTAATACTTAATCGAATTTTTTTTCATTCAATTCTTTATGTATATAAATAGCAATAATTTCTTCGTGATGATACTCTTTTACGTAAGAATGAATATATCAATGAATCACAAGTTCAGAAAGAAAACCGTTTATTCGGTGTATAAATTGCTGAATTAAATTTATTTACCCCCCCCCCCTCAAATACCTCCTTCCATCCAAAGACGAATAACTGACCTTAAGAAACATGATCGGTGACCCTTATCGGACAGGAAGGAAAACCTTAAAATATATGTCAGAATTTCTCCTTTCAGCAAAAATAAATAAAAAAACAGGAAACCCTAACGTTAAAAAGGAAAAAAAAAAGGAAAAACGGAAGGGGAAAAAATCACCTTCAAACCACGCGCATATGACTGACGACATTTATTCTTTGGGAAAAGTCCCTCCCCTGTTCCACCCTCACGGAGGCCCAAAAATATTATTTCAGCAAAACGCCTGTAACTTTTGTGATGATCGATATCGTTTCATTACATTGAGTGGTGGATAAAAACATTTAAAGTAATGAAAAATCTACCCAGCACTAGATAGAGGATCAAAAGAGCATTTTATAGTGAAAGTTTTCATTAATGTTAGGAGGCATTGAAGCGAGAATAATTACAAAAATGCGGCTACATAGCCGGTAAAAGTGCGCGAAGAACCTGACAAAGGTATGCAGCAATTATATTCGGGCTTTATTATCGAAAGAGCAGGTGGAGTTCTGGAAAAGCAAGGTAGACAGTTCGAGCATGCTTTCCACCAAAATTTTTCTGCTATATCTCAGAGAATAAATTAAATTTCGATGTCAGGTTTTATTCGTATTTCAAAAAGAAAGGAGTGTTTTCCAGAATTCTTAATTAAACGCAAGAAGTTTGATCCCTTTGAATTAATTGTGTGCTGTTTGATTCGGGTGAAAAAGTTTAGATTGATCACGAAGCTAATAACAAATAGTAATTATTATTTTGATGCAGATGGAAGGTGTTTAATTAGAGTTTTCAGAAAGGTTTACAGCACAAGGTAAGTTTAATTTTAAATGATGCCAAATAAAAAGTTGAGTACCTTTTTTTACTACATTTGTGTCAAATTAACTACTTTCAATTAACTCAATGAAAATGACAAAAATAAGTTTCCTTTCGTGTGTACGTTAATTCGTCCCGCGGCTTAAAAATTATGATTTAAGGAAATAATTTCCATTCGTGATTATTTCAATCAAATAAAAAGTTCCTTTTCGAGTGATATTTATTGATTCGTAAACTAGTTTCATGTACCATTATGGATACGCTCGTTTAAATTTGAAATTTTAAAAATACATGCTGTGTTCAAGCTGGGTAAATAAATTTATAAAAAAACGTTGGCATAAATAAATACTTTATTTAATTATTTTTAATTGGAAAAATAAGAGACATTTACCGACATTTAGAGTTGAATTCAATAAAATATATCATATTCCAGCCGTGTTTGTTTTGATATGGTTTCTTACTGTAATACAGTAAAAAAAAATTAACAAGTTTATATTAATTTATTAATTTCATGATTTTTTAACTTATAAATCTGCTTGTGATAATTTTTTCATCAATCATTATTTTTTAAATACTTCATGCAAATGCATCCGAACTATCAAAGCTATTTTCGTATTCTTAAGCAAACAAAACAAAAGAAAAAAAAAAACATAAAATAAATTTTTAATGCTTGTAATATAAGACAAATCATCAAAAGTTTATGATGCAATTTTTTTTCCCCTTGATTCGAAAAGAAAGTGAGTTCTTTTTTATTCATAAAAGCATCTCCATTTATTAAGTAATGATATTCGGCGATGGCTCCAAACAGCTCCAATATTTAATTACAAACAGTGTTGATAAGACAAATTGGTGTTACCATTTTGTGTTTCCATCTGTTAAACGGCAAAAAAAAAATTTAATACTAATTCATAGGTTTATTTTGAAAGGGCTACACATTTGTTGTTAAATTAAATTTGATTTGGTGCTACGTCGATTTATAACTATCTATGAGTCCTGGGTTTTTCTTTTTACATCTGGAAAAAATAACATACGAAAGAATTTATTGCTTCGGGTGAATATTCTCTAAAGAAGTCAAAGATAGTCTCATTGGTGGGTTTAGTTTAGTTTTTAATAACGTCGCACATGAAGCAACACGAGGGCTATTGGAGACGGACCTAGTAATTTTTAACTTCGATCAAGTGACGAGGATGACACTTGAGCTGGCACCCCCTCTCCTAATTTCCACACCACGCCAACGGGAGGACTTTGGGCCCTGACTGATTTAACGTGCATCAGCCCCAGCTACAGGGCGGATCTATAGCGACCAATTATCGAACCCGCGACTGAACGAAAACCGCCGGCTACGAATCCGAAACCATGACCACTAGGCTACCGCGGCCACTCTCATTGGACGGAAAAGTTATGGTGACTACCTTTTGGGAAGCAAAGAGTTCCAAAGTCGTGAATTTCTAACAAAAAGCAAAAACGATCAAAAACAATTTTATAGTGAGTTACTCCATTCCCATTTCCAACGCGGATATTTTTTGAGCCAACTTTGTATTTGGGAGAGTGAAGTGTCACAGATTGTTATTCTTTTGACGATAACATATTTCAGAAATAATATTTGATAAGAATTATAAAAGGGAATGTTAGGAATAAGGAAATTCAATGAATTCTTCGAAATATAATGACACGTCATTTTTCATATTTAAAGGGCTTATAAATATATATTTGTTTATTTACATCCACAGACATGTACAAAAAGGGTATTTTACTTACTTAAGGATATATCAATATATTTTTTTTAGAATTTTACATTCATCTTTAATAATTTTGCTTTCTGAATTCTATCAGAAATAAATCAATTTATGGCTTTGTGGTGTAGAAAATATTTCTTTTGGTAATATATTTCCTTAAGTCATGTAACCTTTTGATCAAAATTTAAAAGTTCATATTTTTCACTTTCACTGAAAGCCAATGCTTTGTTGTCTCTTTTTTACCCATTTTAAATGAAAAGCAGATTGTACTATTAAAATGAATAGAATGATGAATATAATTCTATTTTTTTTTTTTTTTTTTTTTTCAGTTTTTTAGAAAAAATCAGAATATACTATTAAGAATGCTTTAATGTACGCTTGATAAAAAAAAATTGTACATCCTCGAAATCTTTGATGATTTTAAAAGAATTCATAACGTTAGTAAAAAAAACACGCTGACAAAAAACATTGTGAATTTTCTAGCATTAGAATTCTGTATAATTAACGGTTACGTATAAATGAATAAAATACTACATAAAGAAAGATGTCTATGCTTTATACGCATCCATTAAGAATGTTCTTTCATTTATACCATATTAATTATAAATGCATTCGAGTTACTTTAATTAGATTTATTTCATGAAACATCTTTAATAAAACTAATGGAATACATTTAATCGCACTATCTTTCGCTCTTCTAATTTTGAAATGATTTTATCTTTGATATGGAGTTTCATTGTGTTAAACATGAAAGGAATAAATGAGCTTTTGATTTTTTCGACATTGTATTCTTCATCCCATTCTTTATTTTTCCCCTTAAAGAAAACCTTTATAAGAGAGCGGTTTTCTTTAAAGCTAATTTTAGAGTTAATAAATAAAATAAGCAAATCTTAAAATCCAACTGTAAGTAATGTCTGTTTCTTAATTTACTAAATTGTACATTTATAGTGGAACAATTTTTAAGAAATATTTTTTCTGTTTATTTCACAAACGAAAATCCATCTGTATTCTGTAAAATTATTTAAAAGTAAATGCATAAATATTTTTTAAGACTTCGCTTTCAGATTTTATAATTTAACTTTAAATATAAGTGATAAATATTTTATGTTTAAGGTTTCTCCCTGTGGCAATAGTGTGTAATCACGCGCGTCTGAGAGCCTGTTATTTATGTTTCGTTTAAAAGAGAGAGAAAAAAGATATTACTTTTCACTCATCAATTTTTAGAGCCTTTCCTCAGAGTTAGTGTTTCACATCACTTTATTTAGAGCTTTTTATGCTCATTTAACGCTCTTATGAATAAGTACTTATCCTTTTTGTGACTATAAGGCTCGTTGTTTTGATTATTGCTTGGTTTCTAGTATAAAATTATGAGCAATGTCAAATTTGTTTTTAAGCGATTTAACAAATAGCAGTTCACAAAAGTAACATCAATTTGATTATCCACGCTATCTATCATCAAATCAGGTACTTTTTGAATCACCCTCTAAGATCCAAATGATACAGATTAATAAGTGTATAAATATTTTGGGTATCGAACTATAAAACAGGATTTATCAAACTATTTTTTCAATAAAGTAACATTTTCTATACGTTGCACTAAAATAAACTCGTATTAGTTCTAAATTATTTTCATAGATCTCATATCTAAATAAAAACGAACATTAATACAAAAAAAAAAAAAAAACTTCTCGACATTTACCATGTGCCAAGCATATCCTACACTCATTGTTGTCTGTTATAAGAAGCTTTAAAAACGATATTTATGGTACTGCATTGAATTGTTTGTTAAAAGTAATTAATTACTTCTACAGTGCCAAGGAGCGAGAGAGTTTCGGGATTTTTACGTTGAGAAGTTGAATATGCTAAAGAAGTTCAAAAACTCGAGCGTATTAACGTCATTTCTCTGTTATGATATGAAATTAAGATGTTGACATGTATAATGAGGGAAAATAACAAGATCTTTCAGATTTAATGAAGTATCCTTCGTTATAAAGATTTCTAAGCATTTTTATTTAGCACCAAAATACTTGATAATTGGTTAAAAATAAGTTTTTGTTTGGATTCAATAAACTAGGAAATAATTAATTGAGATTTCTAGGCTCTTAAATATATTTATAAATTAGTATAATTATTTATGTTCGGAGATTAATTTTAATGGAAGCGTTTTGATGCATTATATTCAAAAGTTTGAAATTTTTTCCATTTTATTATCCGATGCAACAAATCGCTATATAAAGAAGAAAAATTTATAAACTTCTACATATATTTGTATAATATATATATATATTAAAGAAAATGATTTTCAAAACAGTTTAACTTCAATTTAATTAATAATATGTACTTAATAACATGCTCTTCAAGTGATTAAAATTTTAATAAATAAATTTTACAGTAATTATATATTTCTCAAGTCTTAAATACTTTAATTAATCTTTCCTTAAATTATAATGAATTGAAAAGGAGAAAGCAAAAAAGGGCTTATTCATACTAAAGTTATTTTGAGGAATCAAATTTTAAAATAAATTAATTAATGAAATTCAGTGTAATAAAAGAATTTTTAGTATTATTATAGTAATAAAAGTCTCAGTTTTTTTAAAACAATTCTGTGCCGTACTTAATTAAATATATCATGATACTCTCTCTTTTGATTCTGACTCACTTCTATATTTATTTTCGAAAAATAAATTTAAAATACATGGGGAAATTTAAACGTTACCGGATTTATTATTTATTATGAAAAGTTCCATTTTTAATTCTTTCTTTCGATGAATATGTGTCATGTCTTTTAATAAAACAAGGCCTTAATTATTAAATTGTTAATTTTTAATAGGATTTATATTTCTATTAGCTTATAAATTATTAAACAGAAAACTGAATTTTTTTTATTAAGGATTGTAAAAATTTTACATTCAATGAAAAACCTTGAGTATTACTTTGAGGTTATAAATTATATAACAATTAATTAGTTATTATGTATACTTGATCATAACTTTGCTTATTATCCATTTTTATTTGGTTTTGTAATCACGTTTTAGACGCTTTTAAAAGTATATTAATATATCAATGAAATCTCTTTCATTAATAATTCAATGCAAAAGAATAGATAAATAAAGCTTCCTTGTTTCTTAAGTGTAGTAATAAATCAATATTAATATTAATGTTTAAAAATTATTTTTGTAATCATTTAAATAAACCTTTCCTATTTGTAAATTGATTTAAATAATTTAATATAAAACATAAAAAAAATTAAATAAATTATTTTGTTATAAATTTCATAAAGTTATTTAAAATGATTAAAACAGATTAATTTAGACAGTTTATATGTCTTGAATAATATTTTATTTGATCGGATAAGCAGAATTTCAAAATAATGGGAATTTTAGATCCTTTGTTATACTGTATTATTTATATTTTTTTCAAGTTTGTTGCTGCTGATTATTAAAATAGCAAAAACTTATTTTTATATTGCATCAATTTATTCATTCTTTACAATAAACTAAAATAAATGTGATATTCCAAAAAAAGAATTATTTTGTTACCAACCTACGAAAAAATAAATTTAAAAGCAATTTAATGTTATTCATTTTCTTTTCCATCGCACATGTAATTACGCATAAAATCGTTTTTAACAAATATCGTCTGCTTCACACTCAAATAATAACACAACATGAAATAATAACTGAGCCATCTGACATGAATAGTTTTGGTAGAGATTTAACAGAGTGCGTGAATAATTTATTAAAACAAATCGTCTCGATATAAATGTAAAGTTATATCTGATGACATAGAAAACGATATTTCAATTCAAGCATTTCGGCAAATTACGCCTTAACAATTCTACTGATATCTAACAAATAATTTAGTTTTTAAAAGAAATATTTACTACAAACCCATTACAAAGAAAAAAAATATTTTTACTTTTCACGTATAAATATTTAATTGTATGACAGAAAATCTGATGAATTATTCGAAATAATTTTAGATAATACAACTGTATTCATTTTAATTCATTAGCGATAAAATTCAGTTGTTTGAAATAAATAAAGTCGATAATCTTTTTAAATCAGCTATTTCTTATGACAAGAAAGGAGTTATTTAAATAAGATTTCTTAAGCCAATAGATGCGTTTGATAAACAATTAAAGACGTGTTTGTTAAAATAATACTAGTTTATGTTTCGAATCGAGAATATTTTAATTAATAAGATCAAAATGTGTTGGTTCTTTTATCATAATTCAAAATATTTTCCTTTTCCTCTTTTCTTTCTAAACATGTTAAATTCTTTATAATTGAATATTAAAAAAAAATTACTTATTCTTAATTTTGTTCTCATATTTTCATGGGTGAGATAACATTAAAGTTTACCCGTATTTATTTTACGTTAATTGTATTTTTATTACAATTATTTTACTTCTTTTGTCATATGTTTCAATTATCTAAATGCTTTAATTTTATAGCTTAAAACTTTACATTAACAAATTAACAATCAATTTACCTACAGGAAATAAAGTTTTCTTTATTGTTAACTTTTAAATACAAATTGTTTCATTTCACACAAACTAACTGAATATCAAACTATTCATTCAGAATGTATTTATTATTTCTTTTATATTTCAAAAAAAGAAAAGTTTAACTAAATTGTTTTCAGTGCAATAAAATAGATTATTCAATGAAGCCTAAATTCTAGTTTTTTTTTAATTTTAATAATAATAACAAAGACTGGCAAGAAAGAGAGTATTAATTTATTGAAATAAATAAAGAGAAAGTTTCGATCCATTTGAAGTATTACGAGTTTCTATAGAAACCTTTACTCCGTTGTATGACAAAAAATTTGTTATTTATGCTGCATTTTTTTTCTAATTTGATGTATTTATTTTATTTTATTCAGCAGATTACTTAAACATTATATGTTAAAAATCAAAACTTACGGTTTTAAATAAACAGCTATACTGAGTGTGTGCATGCGTTGGAAGAAAATGATAACCATACAGGTTATGATTAATTTAAAAATACTTTTATTATGGCAATGTCCATTCGGTATCCCAATCACTATAATAAGTACCCATATAATCACGGATTTCAATCTTATTAAACCTAATGTAAACAATTAAAATAATAGATTTAAAATATATTAAATGATAAAAAAAAGCATACATTTTTCAAGGCTTTCTAAATGAATCCAAATGATAAAGAAAACTTTAAATGAAATTTCTGAATCAAATTAAACCATTAACAGCTATCAAACAAATGCTTAAGGGATTTGAATAAATACTTTTTAATAGATAGAATTGCTCGAAGAATTGATAAGACTCATATAATTGTTGATGAAAGTATAACCTCATTTTAGAACAGTGAAAAAATACTTTAAAATGACTTTTTTTTCCTATTCTCCATTACAGAACACCAGTTTTTGGTTCAGATAGCGTACGTTCCAGCGAAGAGCAAGCTAGCCAGTGGACCCGCCAGATTGCATTTGTTGGACTACATGTTCTGTTTGACAGCGGGAGTGCCACCCAAGCTACTGGGCATTTGGCCTTTAAGGGAACTTCGCAGGTTTGGTGTTGTTGATGGAAAGTTTTGCTTCGAAGGTGGCTCAAGATGTGGTAAAGGTAAAATGGGTTATAGAATATTTCTTATAAGTGATGAAATGTTCACCAAATATCAGTTGCTATTATTAAACTATTTCTTTTAGTTCCATTTTGTGTAATCTGTGTCATATGGTTTGAATATTGTACCATTAAAAATAATTAATGTATATTTAATGCAGAACATAAGCTAATTTTTGGAATTTTTAAGAATTAAAGAAGAGAATTTTAGGAATTTTGAAGAATTAAAGAAGAGAATTTTAGGAATTTTTAAGAGTTAAGGAAGAGAATTTTAAGAATTTTTAAGAATAAGCTAATTTTGGAATTTTTAATTCTTTAATATACATCACAGTCTCTCAGAAAAAAACGATTTTTCATTTGAGATGGTGAAATAGAATATCTAAATTCCTCTTCCCTGCCGTACTTTACACTTTAAAGACAATAAAGTTTTATCATTTCATATTCAGAGCATTTAAGAATCAACACATAGTTTCCTTAGGATTCCATTGACGGTATAAAGTTTCCGACTTATAAAAATCAATTTATGAATGATATCTTAAAATTTCATTTTAACTTACATTGATTTACAAGGTAATTGGCAGCGGAGCAATAGATATTATTTTTTGCAATAATTCTTTACTTGTCCATCCCTGTATAAATCCCTTATCGAATAGTTCTCTTATATACCGTATTTATATACAAATAAACGTAAATTAAATTCGAAACTATAGCATTTTGCGTTATCATTAGTTTTTAAAAGCATTACATTTTAGGTACAATTTTTAAAAAAGAAGGAATTACTCATTAAAAGCAACCGTCATTAGTTTTTAAGTGTTCTTTTTAATCAGCCATACGACAGTTTCTTTTTCAATGGGAATTCTCGCCTTTCACTGTATGTTTAAACAGCAATTACCAACTTTAAACTTTAAGTTTCGATTATATACACAAGAGAAAACTCCTTTCAATGCACTGTAACTAATTACTGTCCCTAATGTTAGTTTATGATCTACATTAGTTATCCATTAATCACTTTAATGGGAGAATTGTAATCTTTAAATGTATGTATGCGTATATGGATTGTTTGCTAAGCTCATGACTAAAAGCTTCTACAACCATGAGAAAGCTCATCTATCCAATTAATGACTGATGTTTGCAGATAAAGATTAAACACAGCTCTGAATTTGTATTGACTACCTTAAATATTTCATCCTAAACGAGCGTGTAAACTCAAATATAGTCTCGGAATAAATGAACTATTAAATAAAAAATAGAAACTGTCATTAACTGGATTTTGATTCCGTAATTAAATTACAATTTTTCTTGTAAGTGTGTCGAATAGTTATTTTTATTTTAAGAAATCTAATCGCATTTTATAGCCGCATGAGGTGAGCGTAAATTAATCATCGCGACTAGCCTTTTTTTGTAGCACATTAAAAAATAATAAACGTTGCGTTTATTAAAACTATCAATCAAACGACCTTTTAATACTTCGGGATACTATTTTTTTTTAATATTTTTAAATTTTGACTATCCTTTCCCTCAAAAAATAACGAAATGTTTCATCGATATCATAATTATAATTATCCAGTATGATATTTCTTTTTTATTTTCAGTTCTATGAGAATCTTTCTTTAAAAGTTAACCCCTTCGTTTCTTGTTCCGCTTATATAATTTCAAATACATTTATTTGCTTATTCTAAAACTGAGAATTTAGAATAAGAAGGTAGAATTATTCATATTTTAGCCTTAAACTAAATAAAATTTTAAGAAAATACGTCTCTTATTGAATATTATATATAAGTAAATGGAATTCTAATGTTTTTATATGCATTAAAAATATGAATAGTCTAGAAATATAAGAAAAATAATTAATGAATATTTATAAAACGGTTTTGAATTATTTCAATATTAATACTTAATTTGATTTAGCAGAATTTTCTTATGCTTTTATATGGAACTAAAACACATGTAAGAATTAGGAGAGTTAAAACAATTAATGCAGATTATGTTATATATTGTTTTACAGGGAGTTTTGGATAATTTTGTAACTGATACTTTCCACGGCAACTTTTGACAATTTTGCTCAATAGAAAAGAGGAGGCTTTCACTCTTTGAAGCATTTTGAAAATCCTTTTATTTTCCTTTTATACTCTTGCGGGAAAATTTAGAACAGCCTTTGTCGGAGAGGTGGAAGCCATTCGTGTCCCACTAAAGCAGTTATTGGGTTTTGAAGATAAATTTTCAAGAGTGGTTCTTCTCTCTGATTCTCAAACAGCCATCCTGGCCATAATTTCAAATAGCGCTCTTTCATCAAACGAAATCCTTCAATATTAGGATTTCTTGCAGAGATTGACCTTAAAGAAGAAACGTATTGCCCTCCTGTGGATACCTGGCCACTGTGGAATTTATAGGAACGAATAGGCTGATTTCCTTGCGAGGAAAGACTCGAGATTGTTACAGACAAGAAGTTCAAAAATATCTTATCATTCTATGCAGCTGTATATCAAACAGATTATCACAAAATTTTAGGGTACAACTACTTGGACGCTTACAGTCGAAACGGTGGAAAGTTGACGATTTTCTGTCCATTACCAACGTCCCACGTCGTGAGACAGTTGGAAAATTTCGTCTTTTGACGGGCCGTGACTGTCCAGGAGAACGCCTCCATTGTATTAGGATTTTTGCCCATCCAAACTGTCCTTTTTGGGATTTGGCGGAGCCAATGAATCGGGCTCACCTCCGTCGTGACTCATCGCTCTATGGCGACACTGAGACGGCATTGTATTGGCGAGCAAGAGAACTTTTAATAAGATAATACTTCGATCATTTTTCGTGCTTTTTTTTTACTTTTGTATATTTGCTCTTGTGGGTTTTCACCTTTGTTGCTGTTCCTTCTGTATTACCTAGTTATTGGAAATATTAAAAAAATTTCTTTCATTTTGTATTATTCTGTCTTCTAAAAATTGATCCATAACTTAGCTTTCTGTATCTCCGGTTTATTACTTAAATATCGCATTTACAAGAAGAGAAATTTGTTTTTTATAATTACGAGTAAAAGTTTTAAAAGCTTATACCATTTCAAAAGTAACAGAAGCAAAAAAAAACCTAATTTTCTTCCACAAAAACAATTCTTCAATAAAAAGTTTTAAATTATATGTATGTATATTTATTTGTTTTAAAATATTTTGTAATCCATATATTCCTTTTCTTAGGAGAAGGTCTTCATGTTTTGCTAACTAATCAAGCAAAGGATCTCGTTCAGGCTTTCGACATGGCTTCTAGAGGAAGATTGCCTGGAAAGAGAAAAGTTTCTGTTAGAAAGAATACCAGTAAGATCAATTTTCGGCTTTCCTTTGTTTCAAATTAGCTCTTAGTATTCTCGTTGTATTTTTTCTACTTCATCAAATTGCAAATGATAATATAAAAACTACTAATGGTATATTCGAATATACGAGTACAGTATAAAATATTATATATTCTTTGGGATAAAGAAGTTCTATCATAGTATAAACCTATGTGAATATAAATTAAATGGAACTGCAAAATACTTTTAAAACGATATATATATATATATATATATTGGGGGGGGAGATTTATAATAATCAGAATCCTTCATTTATGATTCATATCTTTTTTTTACTCATTTTTATTTTATGTCTTCCATTTGATCAATCTTCTTATCAAAACTCAAAAAACTAAACATGTGTATGCTGTAATGTAATGGAAAAATATGAAAACAATATTTAGCATATTCTGTAGATAGGGAGTACAGTACATAGAAATTTTGGCCCACATTAGTTAAGTGCTTATCATTCAAAATATTTGCATACATTTAATTGAAATTTCTCAAGATATAATTCAGTCTAATTTATTCCTTAGAAAATTCTATCATGACGTCTCAAGAATATATCTCCTTTTAAATAAAAAGTAATTCATTTAAGAAAAAAAAAGCAACATTAAAGATCTATGGATTCTGGTAAAAAAAAAAAAAAAAAAAAAAAAAAGTGAAAAACGTTGCTAGATAAAAATTTTAAAAATGCAAGAAATTTTCCAGTTAAGCTTAAAAGAAGGGCTTCATTCTTTTGAGAAATCTGTTATTTTTTAGTATTTACGAATTGATATTTTTAATTATTTACACATCAGTGCAATCTAGCATTATTTACACATATCATTGCCCGTTGTGCAGTGATATGATAATAATAAAAGATTGTGCAGTGCACAATTTTCCATTATTTTTAAAGTACTCTTTCTCTTACAGCTATATAGATCTTAATTACTTAAACTCCTAATATCCTACTCTAGGTGGTGTGGATGGCAATACACATTCCTCCTTGACGGGTGGCGGCAGTCGACCTTGTAGTGGAACGGGGACTTCTGAGAACGACAAGCTCGAAACCTGTAGTTCCGAATCTTCCACCAAACCCCTGCTCAGCTCTGGGTCTGATGGTAGTGACGTTGGAAAGGGTGTGCGTCCTTGTCATTTCCACTACAGGTGGCCCTCTTGCATTGTTCCATGCGGCTCAGCGACTAGAGGAGAAATGGGAGCTGAAGATGGCGCCAGAACTATTGCTAGGTCCACTATAGGAAGTCATGGCAGGTCTACAGACGGGCAGATGCTATGGTAAAAGCACCTTGATTGTAATGATATAGTGGGAATCTAAAATTGTTAAGATATGCTTAAAATATGAACGATAACTGTGTGTGTGTGTTGTGTGTGTGCGTGCAGGGTTTCCCATCTGTAAGATGAAGGAACATTAATTTAAGACTTCATTTATCTTTTTAAAACCTTATTAACAATATTTTTGCCTCATAGATTATGTGAAATACATATATTTGAAAATACCTATGACACTAATTTTCTTGAAATAACATGCATACATCGAGTTTTAATTTTAATGCCCAATAAGTTATTTTCATCTTCGAAACGTGATTTACTATAAGAAAAAATGATATCTAATCACGAATATAAAATTTACTTCTAGTTAGTTCAAAAATTTCTTTTGAATATCTTTCAAGAAGTAAATTCCATACTGATTTAGTGAGTGAGTGAATGTAAAGGTTATAGGTGCAAGAGTCAGATGTGGCTATGTTGCCCCAAACAAGATTTAACTGTGATTTAGACGTGAAAAAATTGAAGAAAAAGCAAAAATTGGTTGATAAGAAGGAGGGTCGAAAATAGAGAAAGATCGCTAGGGTATCCCAAGAGAGCGTAACCCGTGTTTACCAAAGACAGTAAACCCCATTGGAAAGAAAAAGATCACTAGGGTGCCTCAAGGTCATGATGTCCGTACTTATCTGAAGAAGATAAGTCCCCTGATATAATCCCCAGGGGCAGGGTGCCCGGCTATATCCCCAGACACTGGGTACCCGTTTGAGTCGTCTCTTACGACATGCATGAGCTACAGTGGGGCCATCCTGTCATTCCCGGTCTCCACATGGGTCTCCATACTGTTTTAAAGTACAAATGTTTGATATATATTTATTAACTACATCAAACAAAAAACACATGACAAAAAAAATTTTCTTATACAAATTTCATAAAATGCGAGTTGTGTGTGAGTACTTATGATTATTAAACTCATGGCAATATATATATATAAAGTTCGTAAGATCTCTTCACAACTTTCATTCGTTTTTTGTTTAGGGCTGTTGGTCATTGTCAAGGCTGTGGTGTCCACTACTGCAGACGTAACACCGGAAACGACAAAGAGAATACAGCCCCAGCTAGTGGGGACGAGCCTGTGGGATTCACTCCCCATTGGACTATGGATTTGGGTATAGTGTCCCCTTCTGCAGATGGCACCACCCCTAATGTCCAAACAAGAACTTGCTCAAGAAATAGAACCAAAGCTTCGCCTCATGATCGTTCTTCATTGTGTTCGCAGAGCAGCCAGAGCAGTGGAACCAGTACTGGCAGCAATACAAGCTCAAGCAGCAGTAGCAGCATGTCCGAATATTCAGTGCCTAAAAACTGTCTAGAGGCCTTTTATGACAGGTAAAGTGAAACTGTTTTTAATGCGAACTACCTTTTAATATTGATTCACATACTGTGCCAACCTATATTTATATGCTGTTTGTTTACAAAGGTCTTTTAGAAAAAATCTGCATGACAATCACGTATATCCAGACGAATGAAGAACGAAGAATATAGTTAAATCATTTCGATCCTTCGTATCATAGTTCCCGCATCATTAAATTATGAAATATCTTAATTTTTTTTAACTTATTTAAATAGTTCCAGGTTTTATGAGCTAGGCACTCACACAAGAACGATCTAAGAACCAGCTTGTTTCTTTCATTTAACTTTTTGGTTACAAACTCTCCCTACATAATCATAAACCTCAAATTAAGGCAAATAGAAAAACTATTTAACAAGACTTGAGAAAAAAAATTACCGCAAAGAAATTGCGAAGTTAGAAAATTACCCTTAGTTGATATTCTTTGAATTTTAAGTTAACTCCTCGTCAACTTCAACGGTGGTTGAGGATATTTTCAATACAGGAGAAGTTTAGTTCTCAAAGTTAATCTCTTCCATAACTACGAGTACATCGATAAATGTCTTTATGTTTATAACAAAAAAACTGAAAGTCACTTTTATTCTCAGCATATTTGCTTATGTAGTTTTGGAAACGAACTAGAAAGATATCGAACACACTGAGAAGTATAAAATCATTCTAAATTAATCAAACAAAGTAAGGAGAATTTCACAAAATTGGATGCATATTCCAACAGTTGTTACTTTGAGTAGTTAACGATATAAATGAAGTAGACATGAAATAATTAAAAAATTAAATTTGTAAATGGATTTCTTGGCTAATAAATTATACGCTGTGAAGTAAAATTCATTGATAAACCAAAGAATTCTATAATAAATCAATGAAAAGTGCTATAATCATGGGAATAGAATGAAAATTGTCTGTCAACAATGAAATAAATTTTGAATAAGACCCGAATGACTTAATCAGTTTTTTCACCAAGAAGTCTTCTTAAACAAAAAAAATGTACTCAGTATAGAATTAAGAAAAGTTTTTTCTAGATTTCGTAAAGAACTACCAATAAAATAGATTAAAGAGAGCATATGAATTTTACTCTTAATTTGAATTTCAATTTCATTTCTTTCATATGTATATATATAGTACAGAATTTGAGTTACACAAGAACTACTTCTGTGTATGTGCGTGCGTGCGTGCGTGCGACGAAGCTAGTAAATTTGAACAACGACCAAGTGATACTTGAGTTGTACTTCATATAGCTAGAAACTTCTTTATACCTTAGAGGATTCAGCTTTGTTGAATATCACCGCTTTTAGTTCACACGATGAGAATTTTAGTGGAATCAGGGCTTCAATCTCTGACTAATTTTTTAGGTTGAGCATTGATTTCCACGAAGTTCAAGTGCATGACTCTTTAGTTACAACACTCCGCTTTAACTTTACGAAAATATATTGGTTGGTGATGCAAATATTGAAGACTACTCTCAAATAGACAGATAACAACAACAAAAAGTTTTCCTCTTGTTTATTGTTTAGTTTGTTAAAACTGGAGCTATCTTCGCCTTATTTAATATGTCCTTAAAGTACGCCGGTTATGTTGTATTTAATGTTCTGTTCACGAAAGGGTAACCAAAAACTCCTGGACAAACGCTGCTCTTCACAGAGCTTGCATAATACGCATTTCTTCCATTAGGGGTATTTCATGCAACTCTTTATGCGTTCAGTACTGCCTGTGCAGTCACCCGAGATGGTTATGTCTGCCTGTAAAGATTTTTTTCACCGCAGCTGTTTTGCCCGCTCCACATTTTTTAAGATGGCAGATTTAAGAGAAAGAAGAGAGATTGTGAAATTTTGCTTCCAGCTTAGAAACGGTGCACAGAAACTGATGTGATATTAAAAATTGTGAACAAAGGTGACTATTTAGTGAAAAATTCAAGTGTGTAAGGGGTTTTCTAAACTCAAAAATGACAATATATCAATTGATATCAAATCCCACTCTGGATGTCCTTCAATTGCCTAATAACTCAAAAATGTTGAAGAGATTACTACTTGGTCTCGAAAATCGGTGACAGAGTTAATTATATTGTCTTAGAGCTCTCGGTTCAGTGAATTTTAACTAAAGACTTTTGAATGAGAAGGATCGCTGCCAAATTTGTGCCTCGTTTTCTGAATAACAGGCAAAAAAAGCCAGTTTTGGGGCAGAAACGATAGGATTCTCTTGTCCCATGCACCTTACTCACTTGACCTAGGTCTGTGAGATATTCTTGCTTCCATTCACGAAGAAGGACATGAAAGGATACCGATTTCGCAACACAGAAGTTCCAAAAAAATATACGAAAGGGTAATTGTCAGCCCCCTTTGCATATGTGTATCAAAAATGGAATCAGTAATTGGACAAATGTATTAAGTAAAATATAAAGTACCTTATAAGTTAAAAGGTTGTTTTTTTTTAAAAAAAAATGAAATATATGGCTTTTAATAAAAAAAAATCTCTGGGTTTTTTTTTTCTTTAGAAGTGGGGGGGAGGACTTCTTTTTAAATTCCTCCTTCGTTCGAAATTTTCCAACGCCAAATTTTCCAAATTTTCGTGGAATATTTTTTCTTATCAATTTATAAAAATTATTTCTACTTTGATGTGTATCGTAATGTAATGCATCACAAATTTATGCATTGCACCATATGTTATTTTTATATTCTATATATTCTTTGTGAATAAAAGTTAAATTTTTAAGAAAAAATATCCTGTTAATTAATATTTTGATTTATAGTTTAAAAGTAATTTATTTTAACTATGATAAGTGCCAAAACTGAGCTTATATTTACATATTTTAACTAGATAATTTTATCTCTTTGTGTTCGATAATATTTACCGTTTAAGTTAAGATACGTAAAAGTTGAAAGGATATTGACTGCTTCTAACCAGATTAGGTATTTCTTTTTTAATTTTTATTCGGAGGTTTATTTTATAAATTATGTTACAGCATCAACAGAAAATGATTAACTTTGAAAAGTAATTACTAAGTTAAGAAAAACAGTTTGCTTGAAAATTTTGGTGGGAACTTAATAAAAATCTTCGATTAAAAAAGATATATAAGAATAGTTTACAATATCAGCACAGTAATTACAGAAAAAGGATTAATTTTCGAAAATATCACAAAAAAGGGCTAATTTCAATTTTAATGGAAAAATAATCTCTGCGTAAAAACAATTTATAAAAACAATTGTACGATGAATCATTTTGTTTGTAATAACATTTTGAGAGAAAATAATTATTTTTCATTTTTTTTTTATCTATTCGAATTTTTTTTCAAAAATTACAGATAGATTAAAATGTCAATATATTTATGCGTAAAAATCACTGAATTTTACTTCTTATCCATTTACAATTTTATAGTGTTCATTTTTTTTCTATTATAATCTGTATCTATCCTTACATCATGGTATTTTCTTTGCTGCAATTATTAATATATTTCACAATTAATATTTCATTTATCATAAACTAAAAGAATTGCCATATATAATAACAAAATGCCATATATAATAAAAATACATAATTACCCATAATTTCGAATCTCTTCCCCATTAGAAATCATTAACAATTTCTTCTATTTTAGTACATATCAATAATCCTTAAATCACGTGAGCATTGTACTGAAAATGGTTCTTTATTTTTAAATAGTAAATCAATATTTCCTTTCATTGAGACAATTTTCATAAATACTGATATATTATAAGTAAGGTATAAAACCTTGTTCTTTCAATGAGCTATTCAAATTTTTCGATTGAGTACAATATAGTTATTAATATTTATCAACATTTCATACGTGGCAGTTATTAAGTGGTCTTAAAGATTATTTAAGAAGGCTAATATAATACACACGTTTTATTATAATTCGCTATTTAATGTGCAATAGAGCTAAGCTTAAGCTTCCCAAAAATTTGTGTTAATATTACTGATATTCTTCAACAAGACAATGGCTCTACCGCGTGTTACCCGTGCTGTTATACCTTCCTCAAAACAGAAGCTGTTCATCTGTGCCCCCATCGAGTACATTATCTAGATCTTTGTCACCCTTTGATAACATCTAGTTATGTTGTGCCGAGTGACTGAGATGCCACCACTCGCCAGCCACTGCGATTGGGGAAATTTGGTATAGAGAGTAAGTTGCATGGAACAATGCACCTGTGTTTGTCATCCCAATTCAGTTCTAGTAGCTGTACAGTCAGATTAAGTTGTTATTGTTGCTAGAGCTGACAGTTCTGGATAATGAATTGTGCAGTGCTGGGGTAAATGATGTTTTGAGGTGCATCATTCCAAAGTATCAGTAATTTTAATCATTTCTGAATTCCATTATATTATATAAGTGCAATAAATAAGATTTTGCTATGCGCTTTTCTATACAGTTCTGTTTTTTTTAATTACCAGAACTATTTAATGTATTGCAAGAACACTCTCTATGCTTAAGAAATATCCTTGATTTACAGTGACAGTCAAATATATGTATTCTTGAAAATTTCTTCCGAGAGCTTCTTGCTTTAAAATTTTCTCTGACGAATTAAAACGATTTTTTACTGCATTTATATTTATAAGTTAACCTACATGAAATATATAAATGATTCATATCACACTATTTGCTCATGATTAATGGGTAAGATACTGAACTTCCCTTTCTTACGGCAATTACGGTGGTTTTCGGCAATGAGGGTGAAATGATTATTTAGAAGCGTACTTTAATGAAGCATAATGCACCTAAAAAGACACTAATCATTAAAAAATATTACTTCATATATTCCAGACCCAAAAATGTGCATCATCAAAGCACGCCAAGTTCTAACTTCCCATACAATCGTCTAAGCCTTACCGAGGACAAAGACAGACTGGGTCCCATACGCGAAGGAGGTCCGTGCACTTGCTGGAAACAACAGAAAACCTCCGATCCTGCATCACACGAATTACTATTGTTTGGCGGAGGATTATTGTGTTCCTGCTGGGGTAAGACCAGCATGGATGTGGACATGCCGTCAGTCAGCAGCAGTGGCAGCAGCAACGCCTCTCCCTCCACATCGCCCAAAAAACAAATGCCTTTGGTGAGCGTGCCCATATTGCTGCCTTGCACCTGTGGAAAAGTATCCAATAATCCATACCTCAATTATGCAGTTCCCAGATCGGGAGCTCCAGTTAAAGTAAGTGTCATTCTTTTTTCTTTTTTTTTTATAAACACAGTTATATTTAAATCGAGTGTTGTTACAGAACTCCCTGCTGTGAGTGTTTTTCTAAAACATTTAGTGGAATAATTTAATTTTATTAACACCTAATTTTAAAAAAGGTATTGTTCGTTTTCCGATTATATGAACTGAATTAATAACCTGTACAAGGAAAGGTTTCTCTTGCTGTCTAGAAATTATTTATATTTTATACGCGTAATGCTTATGCATCGAATGCTTAATTTCTAGAAAAGAAAAAAAAAAACAGATTAAGATGAAAGAATCGAAAATTTATCGGTGACAATGCTTATAAACGAGGAGATACTTTTATGTATCTGTTTATGCCAACATTTCTATTGACACAATTGGACAAATACCAATCTGTAATACATGTCTTTAAATATAAATTATTGTTAGGAGAGGGGGGTGCCAGCTCAGGTGTCGTCCTCGTCACTTGACCGTGGTTCAAAATTACGAGGTCCGCCGCCAATAGCCCTCGTGTTGCTTCTAGTGCGACGTTAATAAAAAACTAAACTAAACTAATTAAATATAAATTATAAACAAAGTTTCACTGAGGATCATATTTTATCCAAGTAGATAATGCGTAGTTTTTAAAACATAATTTTTTTAGAAATTCTGTGTTGGTTTGGGAATTAAACATAGGAGAAAAGAAACTGAAGACGAATGTAGGAAAGGAAAAATAATTTTTCTAAGATTTTTCAATTATTCTAGAAAAACATTTAATAATCAAGCAAGATAGTTAATTGAATAAAAATTTAGGAAAAATACTTTTTCTTCCCTCTAAAAACTCGGGGTCAAATTCTACTTTACAAAATATATTATACTTAACATTACAATGCTGGCTTTCAATAACTCCAAAAACTTGCACTTATTTTTTGTTAATCTATGTAAAATAATGGTTACAAATTTTCAAACATTTCCATTATACTATATAAATATTTCAAACGGTTATTTCAATGAACTGCAAGGAAATAAAGCTACATTGATGAAAAGTTTCTTAATATAAAAATATCGTACATGACCGAAATCATATGTAAAAATATTTTTCAGGAATGAAACACCAGTATGATTGATAAAATGAGCTAATAATATTTTTAGAGAAATTCCTATATTTTTTGTATTTAAAACGCATGCAGGAATTTTTAAACCTTACGCAAGATGTAGCTTATATATATTTTTTATATTCTCAGTCAATTATTAAATTATTTAATTCTTGTTATTTCATTTCACTGCTCTACAGCAGACAAATTATACGACACATTTGGTTAAATATTTTATCACAATTTTAATTTCCTTTCTATACATAACTTCTATAAATTTATACTAAAATTTTCTCAGTTTTATTAACAGTTTTCTTTAAGATTACTAAATGTGAGCGTGGTTGTGTAAAATTCCAAAATTATGTTTCTCGTTAATTACAAGATATTTCAAGGCTAGTGATGTAAAAAAATTCACAACAAATCTAGACTTTCCAGTTACGTTAAGTAACACTTCATTATCCAAATTTTGGAATCATATCCTTAACTATTCTGAAAAAAAGAAACTAACCGAATTGAAGCCTAAAATATACTTTTCTAAACACACAGAGAAAAATGTTTTTCTTTTATACGCTCCAATTCTTTGAGAAATAAAACAAAATCAGTGAAGTTTAATGCCATCTATTCTCACAAAATATAAATAAAAGTTAGAAATAAAAAGAAAACAACTATCCAAACTACTTCAATTTTTATTTATATAAATGTTACGTCAATTGAATTGAATTAAAAACTCTTTTGGCTTGTAATCACCGATGACTTTTCACCAGTATAACATAGAAAAGTTCTCAACAACTCTAGAACAAGAACTTTTAGCGTTGTAATTACTCCCAGTCTGCTATATTTTCTTCTTTTCTTAACTATTAACACTTCTGACAATTAAAAAAATGCAATAAAGCCGACTAACCGGTTTGAGCTAGCTTTTACAAACAAGAGCAGAAAAGTTAAGCTATAAAAGTTAGTTGAACAGTAAAGAATAAAAAAAAACTAAAGGGTACCACGTACAAATGAACTATGAGTTAGTGTTAGGAATGGAAGTAAAACTAAGCAGTTCCATGCGTGCTAAGGTTGCCGCTTCGTTAGAAGCAAGAAACGAAACATTTGATGTAAATAAATAAAATAGTTTCCAGAAGCGAAAACGTGTAACTGCAAGCGTGTTTGCGTGGCACTGCAATTGGTTGTCGTTATTTTTAGAAAGAAGGAAAATTGTACTTTGCAAGACGCAGAAGGGGACTGGAAGGACGTGTTCGATCGGAAAAATTCGAATGAAAACTGCTACAGAAACAATAATCGTCAGGTGCTGTTTTCTACACTTGCAATTGATAAGACCAATTTCAATTTTTTTTATCTTTTATTTTCCTGCTTTTATTGTAATTTTTTTCTGTGTGCGAGAAAGAAAGGTTCGAAATATTGGAAGAAAAACTTCTACCTCTCTGCAAGAAATATCCACAGCATTCTACTCGTTCTTTTTTTTTCCCCTCCACGTTTCTTTTCGGTTGTTTTTCTATTCAACGCTTTGGCAGTAGTATGCAAATAGAAAAATCAATCACTAAGACTAGAATGTGATTATTTTATTTATTTTTTGATTCTTTTTTTTCCTGCGAAACTCTGTGGGAAACTGTCAGTCTGCTTATTTTTGCATTTTTTTTCCACGTACAAATGGGGATTTATTTTTAATCGATATTTAGTGCCAAATTGTTTATCAATAAATGTAATTAAATTAAAAAGTTTTTAAACCACTTTTACTGGGCGCCTAAATGATTGCTAAATCGATAAGAAGTTAAAATGATTACTTGTTGCATTTTATTTTATATGGTACTTCCTTTATTTTAGTAAATGCTGATGTTCTTTCCAAATTGACTTTTGACGAATATAAAAGCTATTTTTTATGAGAATCTAAATTAGCACAAATAACAATTGTGATAAACAAGCATTCATATTTAGAGAAGGAAATATAGCATTTAAAATGACATTTTTCAGAATGTTGAACCCTTATCAGCTATGACAACGAGATTATAGTCTTTAACATTTTAAGCCGAACCTTGCAAACACAGAATTTATTTGTTTAAATTACGTTCTCGTACTTTAATATTATTGAGCTTTTCACATTCAAATCAACTTTTAAAATTCCAAAATTAATTGTTTAAATAAATAAGATAGTTTTTCTTATGATATATATATATATATATATATATATAGGCTTGCAAAATTGTAATCATACGTAAAATATTTCATGTTAAATATAACTTATAAACTATTCGCTTAACTAACCGTTAAATAAGCAAATAACATTAAATGAAAAATGTGTCCATAATTCACTTTTATTTTCCCTCTAAAAGTTACTATTAAAAAGTTAATTTTATGAGTTATTCCAAGATTTTGAAAACATACTGTGCAATAGCTTTATTTTTTTAAAAAAATGTGTACGCTTCTGAACCAACCACGTAATATTTTTCAATTATAATTTATGGTTTAAAAATTCTCCATTGTTCTTATTTTTTCTAGAACATTGAATTCAGATCACTTTCGATACAGATATGTCTTTCATCAAATTTTAATATATTTAAATGATATATGATAGTAAAACTTTCAAAAATAATATAAATTTGGGACTTTTTTTACTCGATTTGTTAGTTGGGGTTGTGAATAAACATCGGTTTAGAGCTAATCAAGAGAAATATTAGCGATGGATCTAGTACTTTAAAACGTATTCCAGATGACGAGATCTGCACTTCAGAAAGTACTTTATTCTTCTGTTTGTTGCATGACTTACTTTATGACTGTGCTTGATGACGTCATATGAAGACATTTAGGTTATGTCTGATATAATATGAAGCAATCCCACTATTCTGTAAGACGGACTTGAACCTATAACTCTACACGCGTACATCGTGAACCAAAAGGCAACTTAAGCACTGAGCTAACAAGGTCCTTTTTTACTTGTGAATCCTAACTATACAAAGGTCTATTTATAATACCAAGAATCTTCTTCGAAACGGGCTTAGGAAAATCACGACGGAGGTCCATTACTGGACACGTTCATTCCAAGCTATAAAATAACCTTATGACGTTGGGCTATTCGCAATTTTCTCTTCACTAACCTTGGGGACTTTAATTGAGATTGATTGCTGCAAATAACAAGTTCTTCCCAACCAAAATGAAACGTAACTATTCTAATTAGAAGCAGGTGGAACTAAAGTGAACTGAGCTAGATAAGAGAGTATATATAAACAAAGGAAAATTGTGATGATAAAGGTCGAGTGGCATTAGCACTGAGTATATGCCTTACAGGTGGTAGACGATAACAAGAGTTGCTACGGGCAATAGTGATCGTAGTGAAGTCAAGAAACTAAGTCAATCTCAACTGGAAAGATTTTGGTATGACTCCATTTAATACGGTATTAGTTGAATGGGTGAATCTATCTAGGGCGTATCCAGGAGAGCACATATCCCACAGCTATTATACTGCAAGATTATCTAATAAACAATTGTGTGAGAATTGTCTAGCTTCTTCTATTATAGGTTATTTACTTTTAGTGTTAGTTATATTTAATTGAGTTATGGAACAAGAGTCGGGTAGGAGAAATGATTCACCACAACCTTAATAGTGAACTGTCAAGATATTTTTTATTTAAATCCTGGCTATACTATATTGGTCCTGCTATTTATGAAAACAAGAATGAATTCCTATTATCTACAAAGCGGAGAATGAATGTCGAGTTATGGGTCTGAATCGGAATTGAGATTCATAACTCGACACGTACATTACAAGACAAAAATCAGCCTTAACTCAGAATTGCCAATATTTTTTATTTGAATTCTGACGATAGATATAACCAAGAACGAGTATGTGTGAATCATTACTAAAATGTTAAGTAAATTTAATGAATAAGCTTTTACTTCTGTCTACATTCACACTGAAATATGTAGCTCACTATTTAATGTAACGCATGTAGTGTTACATTAAAAAAAATTAAATATAATCTCAAGATATATTAGAAAGTTGTTTTGCTCTAATGGACGCAACTCCAAAAGTTAATAACGATTAAAATGTAAAATAAATATATTCCACATAAATCACAAATTATCATTATTCGCTTCTATAGGCTGTTTTATGCCTGATGTTAAAGGAGAAAACCCAATAGAAAACATTTTTGTAGAAAGTAAAACTTTCCAAAAAATTTATGTAAAGAAATAATGACCTTTGTTGCCCTACATCCTTCATTAATCAATCAAACAAGCAAAAACCCATGCACCCTGTTACCATACTGTATCTTGAAAATTAAGAAGTATTAAAAAATTTTCAATTTTTCATTTTTACATTTAAAATCAAAGAGCTAAGAAGCATCAAAATATAGGAAGCGAAGTTTTGAACATATTGCATAAAAAAGAAAGAGGGTAATGGATGGAGTAAGAGAAAAATACGTAATCTATTAAAACTTGATATCCTCTCAAGTACAGCGAAATCAGATAATGATACATAAATAACTGAATCAATCAAAAATTCTGATAACAAACGAAAAATTCTCAATAAAGAAAATTTTCCAAGTTTTTCTTCCTATTCTTCAACATTAAAACAAAATAATCTTAACTAAAACTCGATTGTTTAAACAACTTCAGATGGAGTCTTTATTGCTTTCAACAAGGAAAGCGAAAAGTCTTATTTGATGCACTTTAGCCAAACCATCTTTCATCAAAGAATTAAGATCACTCATTGTCCCTTAACATCCTGCATGCTTTACCTGGGGTCGTTCCGCTTTGTGTTTCTAGTGGATAAGGACCGTGTATCTGTCGAAGGTCAACATCCAATAGCGTGTGTTTGCTGTCTGCCCCTGTAAGGGCAAAGAAGGAAAGTCAATATTGGTAAGGAATGTCTACTACTTTCCTACTACTTTATATACGGGAAGGGCTTCTGTATATTGAATAGAGAAAGATTCTTCTTTTTGGAACTTTTGAGGTGGTAATAATGGAGAACTAACTGTGTAAGGCTACTGACGTTAAGTGAATTTAATTATTTGAACTCGTTTTTGATTTTAATGCAGCAGTTATGAGAATTTAAATATTTTGACTCGTTTTTTATTGTAATACAGCTGTTAAGTAAATAGAATTATTTGATCTCGCTCTGGATTGTAATGCAGCTTCTGTGGGAATTAAATTATTTGGACTCGAGATGAAGATAGTAATGCAGCTATTAAGTAAATAGAATTATTTGAGCTCGTTTTTGATTGCAATGCAGCTGTTACGAAAATTTAATTATTTGGACTCGCGATTGATAGAAATACAGCTATTAAGTGAATAGAATTATTTGTGCTCGTTCTTGATTGTATTGCAGCTTTTATAGGAATTTAATTATTTGGACCCGGATTGATAGTAATGCAGCTATAAAGAATCATTTGTGCTCGTTTTTTATTGTAATGCAGCTGTTGTGGGAATTTAAATAATTCAGCACTATAGGTTAATGTAACATCTCCCAAAAGTCATAGATATCTCTTTCTTCAATTCAATCTTGACTATCTGATATTTACGAAGATTATATAAAAATTTATTTTTTGGTAGTATTATTGTAAAAATTCAAAGATGTACCGCATTTCTTCCATTTTCTTAAAACTGAAGTGGTAGTATGAAAACAATAATTGAATCAAATTTATCCTTCAAAGCAATTCAGTTACATCATAGATAATGTTAACAGATTAAGCCTTATCTATAAAAATCAATATATTTTACAACAAAAAAAAATATTTAAGTTGCACGAAACAGATAATCAAAATAAGTAACCGAAATTGAAGTGTGTAAACAAAAGATATAGTCGGGGTGTGATTTCAGATAAATAAGGGAAATTCATACCAAGTTTTCTTAAAAAGAAAAAAAAGAAGGGGTTCGAAGTCAGTGCGTATATGTACAAATTTTAAGGTGTCTTTTTGTCAATTTATAGAATAATGAAGATGCTAAAATGCAGTTTTTTTAAAAGTCGTACAATAAAGTTAAATTAATTGGAATAGAGTATTTTTCTCAAAAGAAATATTTCCTGTATTTGATATTAAATTTATTGTATTCTGCCCCTATAATATTTCATTACAGCGTTCATAATAATAATATATAGTATATTTTAACATAATTAATGTATTATTTTTATTGTTCTGATCCCTTATTTTATGTTAATGTTCCTTTAACTTCTAAAAGTTAATTGGGGAAAAAAATTTGTCATTATGTCTATTATTTCTCATTTTAATAAAAAAAAAAATCTTGATTTATATTTTTTAAATCTTAATAATTTAAGTGCCATTCATAAAATACATTCAGGAAATACTTTTAAAATATATTTGATATGTCAAAAAAAATGAAAATACATGCAGTTCTCTCTAATTATAAATTTAAGAAACTAAATCACAGAAAATTGTCATTCTATGGGTAGCCGTTTTTAAAGACAAAAGTTGTTTGAATAATGAATATCCCCCCCCCCTGCATCATGGCTATCATCATATATTTTCAGAAATTTCCTGCATGTTCAAAAGAAAACAAACTATTTTTACTTGAACAAATTCACCGAAACAATCTACTACTTTAACACATCAATTTTCAAATCGAGATTAATCTGTATGATAAAAAAATATTTTAGTGTAATTTCGTTTAGAGAAAAATTCAATAAAAAAATCAAAGATTCATTTTACTTGTTAACACTGTAAGTAATGTAATTTGATTATGAAAAAATATATATCTTATTACAGCACGTCAATTCTACATAAATCCCTAATTAAATTTTAATTTTATTGCTGCTATTCAAAATTTTAAAAATAACTTGTATGATGATAATATTGTAACATTTTTTTAGCTCCCTGGTGTCATACTTTTTATGTGAATGTACTTTTCTAAGCACATTTCATTCTTTTTATTCACATCATCAAACTCTGATGATTCGAATGTTTCGAAAAAGTATTTCCTCATCTCTAATATTTTTTCAGGGTGCGAAAGAAGAACCTGGAAGCTCTGAGAAGAAAACAGAAACAACAAGTGGAAGAACAGAGGAGAGTCAAGAAACAAAAGTATGTTTCTATAGTCAAATTTTAAACAAAATTTTATATTTTCTAATTAGATTTTTATCTAAGGAAAGTAAAGGAATGGTCTAGATAAATTTAATTTAATTAACATTTTATTTATAATTTCCTTATGAGTTCTTGAATATATGTACAGTCGTCAAAAAAAAAGACGTGATCTCCCTTTATACTTTTCTCTATTCTTGTCGGATGAAAATAAAATTAGCTTAAATGTCAATAGCTCAAAGGAACTAAATTATGGTGATAATGGATTAATTTAGTTAACACGGTTAATTAACTCATTAAACAGAAAACTTCCATCATGGAATTTAATTTTTTTACCTATATGATTTACCTCATCTTAAAATGAGTGTAAATTTCAAATTTAGTAAAGTTCTGCAACGAAGTTTCTAAGCTATGGAGGCTGAAGAAATGGTTTATCTAATGCAAAATGGGTGTCTTAAATATTTGACGATAAAAATTACATACCCAAAAAATTTCGTACATTTTTTGCTCCCAACGATGTCTCTTAACTATTCTAAAAGCATAAAACAGTTGAAACAATAATACTGCAATAAGAAATATGAATTAGTTACATACAGTTACGAGAAATAGAGTGGATTTTTACAGGCTTAAATTTGTATATACTTGGATTCCTATCATAAAATTCTTAAATCAAAAATGTCTTAAAATGCTCACCTTTTGTTCAAAAAATATTCAATTTTGAAATTACGAGCGGATATTCTGGAATCATAAGGGACTATATACAAGTATATAAATCTTAATCATCGATCTACTTCTCACACGATGTTCATAAAAGGCAAAATAATATGAATCGTTTGCGTGGAAGTAATTTAGAATATAACACTTAACAGTTTTTCCCGAATATCTCTGAATCTAATGTTCAGATCGAATGAATTTGAAGCGGAGAGGAATTTATAAACTACTTAAACCATTTTCTACTTAATTATTAAAAAAAATCGAGTTTCTCAATGAAAAATTTTGTTATATAAGATAATTAATCATGTTAGTTTTAATTAAGGCATTTATACAATAGTTTAGTTCTCTTTAAGCTATTGACAGTGATTCTAATTTTGTTCAACACGATACGAATAGTGAAAGTTATTGAATGTTTTCTTTTTGTTGTCTGCTTAAAATTTATTTTAATCTAATTGGTTAAATATTGAATTATTCTTTTTCTTCGGTTAATATGTTTGGGTTTCTCTCTCTATCTATCTCTCTGTATTATATATATATATATATATATATATATATATGTGTGTGTGTGTGTGAGAGAGAGAGAGAGAGAGGGGGGGGGAACCAAACATTTACCAAAGAAAAAGAGAAAGAACAATCCAATATTTAATCAATTAGATTAAAAAAAGATTTTAATTCTCATCCTTGCTCCCATATTCTCTGCGTCAGGTTAAAAGGGCTCATCTATCCTCAAAAGTTAGTTGCACGGACTGTAAGTCTTCTTGTAAACGGATCTCTCTCATGTAACCTTCTGGGGACAGTAACCCTTAAAACCTTGTGAGGTTGTTTGAAGCTTATAAGAGAACATTGAAGCTGTTGCTCTCCTGTTACGCCTCACTATAATGGACAAATACTTATTTTAAATGATCGTCGTGTCACTTGAATGACATTATCCACGTCTTCTCTGTATGGATTTGGCTTCATTAAACTGTCCCCATAAGTTGTTACGTTAGCAAACTGGACTTACTAAGGTAGCCCCCAGTACTTCATAATAAACATATTTTTCTAATCTTTCTGGATCTACAATAACAGCCTATGAACCACCTCAAGTCTCCTAAAGTCTTTGAATTTCACCGAATGTAACGAAACTCTGCCATGAAAGTTGCCGAGGTGTGGAGACCTGCGAAGCACGGAATGTGAGATGTGCGCTTACGACGTCTTTTCCTCTAAATTCACAGCCCACGCGCATGTGTACGCTCACGAAATCGACACTAAAAATTAGCAGCTTAGATCGCAAGCATTAATTTTACTTTCCTTTCAGTACTTTTGGAGAAAATCGACTAAATGTATGTAAATTATCTTAATTTCAAACACCGGTGCATTCTTGTATCTCTTATTAAACAGAGCTTATATTTATAAACTCTAAGCTGTTCCTTCTAATTATTATTAATCTAATGCTATTCTTTTAAGTGAAGCTTTTAATCTCTGTTCTCAATTGTCGTTGCTAAGCAACAAAACCCGATTCATAGTTTAAATACAACGAATCTCGTTGCTTAGTTTAGCTCGAATTGAATCGAAATGAAAATAAATGTATTGACGCGTATCTTCTCGAAAGATGAAAGAATCAAATAAGTGTATTCCGATCTTTATTTTAATCATTAATAGGAAATATTCTCTTGAATCTTTTCAGACTTTATAATGAAAGAGATTTGTAAATCAAATTCCATTGGAATCATTGATTTCCTCCAACATTTTCTTCATTGTAATATGTCTTTATCTTAGCGCTGAATAATATTTTTATCTTGGAATACTTTTCCGTTATTTAAGCCCCTCAGCAATTTAATATCAAAATTACTTTTACAAGAATGTCGATAACAAACATTACCATAATTGCATATCTCTTATTCTCGTTTAAATTGGTTTCTCTTCTACTTTTAACGTCTTTTTCGAATATCAATAATATTTGAACACGCTACCATTAATACATTGGGAGACTAAACGTAATATCGAAATGCAAAAGTAAACCTAATTGTATATCTCTTAATAAAAAATGGTTGCTATGTAAGCAGAATTAAACAGTTTTTGTGGTTCGTGAGAACTTCTAATTACTATGCAAATACTTTTCTATCAAATAATTACAGAATTAATAGATTTTTCTTTTCCATTTAATATCTTCAGCAGTTTTACTAAAATTAATTCTTTCGCGATTTAACAAAGAGGCCCTCTTAATGGAATTTTCTAAGAAATAAAGAAAGAAAATTATGCGAGTTGTTTAATATAAGGTTTATTTCTTAAATAAATTAAAGAATTTTTTGCACCTTTTGTGTGATCATGTAAAGGGATAATAACCAGTTTCATATATGAGAACAACGAATGATGTTTCGTCGAAATAAATTGTTTAAAAAGAATGTTATAGCTCAGATAGCCCTGATTTATATTTGTGCCAATAGGAACCATAATATTTTAATTACACATATTATCATATCTAATCAAAATAATTACTTTAAAATATTAAAAAAAATAACATTCGAAATTCTTTTCTTCGACAAATCTTTTGTAGAATTATTCACTTATTTGCTACGAATAACTTAGGAAAATGAAATATTTTTCAGCTATTTAAGAAATCCTTTTTTTTAATCTAAAATTTTCTTTCAAATTTTTGTCACAAATAGAAGTTAAAAAAATATCATTTGAATATAATTTTTGTAATTTATAAAATAGTTTCAAAAATATAAGCAATAATAAGAATTAGGATATTTAATCAATTAATTTTACTCAGTTGTATTTGAATAATGTTATTTGCACTAATTGTAAAGTTATTTTGTTGTATTGTGACATATTCACTTTTTAAAAACAAACGATTTAATCTCAATGTGATACTTTTTTAAGATATTATCTGTTCAACTTATAAAGGCAGACGATTTAATTTAATGTGATACTTTATTTAAGACATTATCTATTCTACTTTTAAAAGTAGACGATTTAAACTTAAAGTGATACCTTTTTCAATATTCTTTATTAAGATATATTTTTTGGCAACACCAGATCATAGTTTTGATTTTAGATAATTTACTGGCATCGGATATGAAATTTAGTATTGAGTTTGGTTCCAAGAGGTAAAGACGAACGTTGAAAAAATGGTGCTTGTGTAAAATTGTGTCTTGAATTTATGTTCGATAAGATGTACGCAAATAAATGTGATGTCCTGAAAACAAGTCATTTTTCTTAATAGTTTTCAATACAGTACAGTATCTATAACTGTTATTCTAATGTTATTTGTTAATGAATTCGAATTTGAAAAAAAAAACTTGCTAAATTAAAAGATCTGAAAGAAACTAATTTATTCCTAAAGAAAACTACTTTTCTTATTTCTTGATTTGAAATATTTTTAACAAGAAATATTTATAAGTATACAAATTTTCAAACAATTAACTGTATAAAAAAAGCTAGTAAAATAACTACATATTTCTTCCCCCCAAAAAAAGATATTAAAAGTATGTAGGCTAAAAGAGTGAATTTATACTATAAAAGAGATTTTTCACGAAAATTAAAGTAAATTAATAACTAATAGGAAAAGTAAGCCACCTTGAAGTCAAACATATGTACATACTTTTTGAAATAATATATTAATTTATTTATAAGTATATATGAGAACTCTTGAAATAATGTAAACATTTCAAACGGTCCTTGAAGATTCATGGTGATGACAAGTATATATTTCCATATCATTGTACAATAAGAGAAATGTGATGAACGGAGATTATATACATATGTCAGAGGGAGAGAGAAATGATAGAGAGAGTATATCTCTTGTTGCTGTTGCGTCATGTCCATATAAATGTTAGAGGAAATATAAATATTTATATTTATTTAAATGCATGTACATTTTTATATTTATGTGCATGTGTATAGATGTGAATGCATGTAGAATAAAATCTCACAGTCATGCACATTTGTATAAGCATGACAGATTTAAGTTTCTTTTCGATGAGCGATTCTGTATTGGCGACGAATCAAACGATTCAGAACCACGCCCAAATGGCGACTGATTGATTGTTTTTATTAACTTCGCATAAGAAGCAACATGAGAGCTATTGGAAGATCACTCATGAGGACTCGCCAACAAGGGCTTAGGGACAAGAAGTCACTCACTCTCAACCCTAAAAACATTCCACGGCACTGGGAAAAATTATTTATCCAACAAAAAATACAAAATTTGAGCAGCAAAAAAAAATCTCTCAATCAGAGAAAAAAAGCAAGGATAGTGGATTTCAAACACTACTTAAAATAACTCCGGTAAAAAACGAGTTTTTTTAACATGGATTTTCTTTCAAACTTCACACTTTGCGTAACATAATTTTTTATACCTTAAATTTTAAGAGCAAAAAGGAACATTGAGTCAAATTAAATTTTTTCTATAACTATTTTTAATAATTTTTTTTATTATTTGACGTTTATTAAATTTATCATCTAAAATAAATACGTGTAAGAATTTTCAGCAATTTTTTTTCTAATAATTTTTTATAAAATCGTAATTAAAAAAGGAGTGATTAAGCAATGAACCCTTCACCTTGGTGACTGATTTGGTGACCATTTGGCGACTTGGCAAGAAACTTGGCGTAAAATTTAAATCTATCAGAAATTAGTTTTAATCAATTAATTTTTATTAATTATTGTTAAATTATCGCTTTGTCATCCAAAACAATCGTGTATGGAAATTTCAGCTCAATTAAGCGCTTTATAATGGGAGAAAAGGCTTTTAAAATTTTGACCCAGACATACAACGTGAGTAGAAGAAAACTCATTAATAATAATAATAAAAAGAGATTATACAGAAATAAGTAAAGTATAGACTAGATGGGAAGAAGAAAATTCTAAGAGAATAGTTTAACAAGATTTTGAAAGAAAATGTAATAGATATTGTACAATAATAATTATATGGTATACAATAATTACGTGGATTCAAGAGTTCTTCATCAATCTCCTTTTAGACTTAATAATCAAACTCCTTTGTAATAAAGATGATCAGGTAAAAATAGTTTATGATTATAGAAATATAGTTTTATTATAATTTTTTAGCTTTATCACCGAGCTTACGGGTTAAAGTACTGCTAGTTGGGTTCCTCGCTAGTATTTGAACAAGCTTTTTGATTAATTCAGTAATTAATATCTCTCATACTTTATGTACTGATGTTGAGGGCTATTAGTCATATTTAAGGTGGCCTCCACTTCTTCAAACTTCCACACCACGATATCAGGAATACTCGAAGCTGATGTACATTAAATGTATCGAAGCAAATAGCCTTTACAAATTTATTGGACATTACTCCCAGTACACTACGGGTCTTTAGTAGAATCAGGACTTAGCCGCAAGAACGCTGGCTGCGAGATCATGATCCCTGAGTAAAGTGCTATCTTGATCCAAATTTTATGGCTTTAGTCTGCCATTATTCGGATCTTCTGCCATTTTCATTTTAATATACTAAACCTAAGTGACAAAATACAGTTTGAAAAAACACGAGTCAAACAAGTGAAATTATTTATTATCAATGCAGAATAACCAAGGTCTTCTCTCCAGAATTCCACCCTAACTCTTAGTCTTAAATTGTGCTTTAATTAGGAAATCTCTTACCATTCCACTTGTTATTGATTTCAATACTATCTTTGATAGTAACCACGTAGAATAATGTTAGGAGAATTTGGTTCAATCGCAAAACTAACAGAATAACTTTCAGTTCAGTAACACAATGCTGGGCCTGCCAATCCTTATCCTCTATCTCTTTTCTCATTTTCCATTAATTGTATATCATTCATACATCATAATATCTGAATAACTTCACTTCATTTCAACCTTCATCTAACTTACCTAATCACGCTTCGTTTTGGTTGGGAAGAAAATGTAATTTTATGCAATTAAACTCGATACAAGCCCCCGAGGTTAGTGAAGAGAAAATGGCAAATAGCGCAACGTCACAACTTTAACAGTTCAACAAATAAACTACTACTGAACAGCAGATGGTTAAGATGGGATTCAGGTAATTGAGTATCAAATACTTAATTATATTAGACTTCTAAGCATTTTAAAGGGTCGCGGTAGCCGAGTGGTCATGGACGCAAACTCATTGTTAGCGTTCTTTTCTTCTTGACATGAGTTCGAGTCCTGATGCCCAAACGAAGACTAGAAACCAGAAGTCCTTTTAAAAATCTACTCCACAATACAACAGATCTTCGAGGTACAATAGAATTTAGTATGTAATAGTTATCGCTGTTCCACGCTACGATCTTTGGCATAAGTAGTCCGAAATTTGAGCCCCACCCCATCAAGCGTCCTTTTGCCATTTTATATGTAAAAAAAAGAAGAAAATATGGAAACTCTTTGAGGTTTGATAGAGCTAAATGTGTAACAGTCCTCGTTAATCCAAGTAATGATCTTCAGCTTAAAAGTAGTTCGAAATCTGAACCTCTTCTCATATAACCATCAATCGCTGTTCTATAAAGCACACTTTTTCCATTTTATAAGTGATAAGAAGAAAAAATGTATAAAGTCTTTGAGGTTTGATGGAGTCATATATTTAATAATTTGCGTTATCCCATCTACAGTCTTCGACAAAAAGGATTTTGGAATATGTAACCCCAGTTCATCAGTCTCGATACTTTAACAAATGAACAAAATACAAAAAACAACATTGAAACATCTGATGTCCAGTGGAATTTAACATAAGACAACTCACGTCATTCCACTTAGAGAAATTCGGCAAAAATCGAAGCTTGCATCTTCAATCCTCCACCGCGGGCCATCAGTAGCTTTTCTACCGAATATGCTTCTGTTGTTCTATTTGAGATAGAGAATAAAAAAGAAGCATAAAAAATCTTTAATGTACAAAGAAAACACGGAATGCTTACTGAAGACAAGAAAATCATTTGAATAACACAAATATTTGTTTTAAAATTACCGACTGGTATCAGAAGGCATTTTTGAGCAAACTCGAAATAATGTAGCATGAAATATATCTCTCTCCACCGTCCTCAAGCAAAATGGCAATAAAATTCCTTTAAAGTGCGTTAGCTTCAGATAATTGAATGTAGTGATATTTTTAAATAATTGCATCTCATCTCTTGTATGCACACTTGCACATACATGCATACAAGTGGAACATACCCTCTTCTGTTTACTGTTGCTCCAAACTGAATTTCTCTTGAGTCTGTGCCCCGAGGTTACACTTTCAAAGATTTCGACAACAGCATTCAGTTATTTAGCGACAATAAAAAAAAATTTAGAGGGAAACGTGAAAAAGTTCTTCTCTCTTAATAGCAGCGAAGGGACCAGAACGAAAAGAGAAAAAAAAAAGCACTCATACGCCATAAAAACTGTAAAAGAAATGAACTGAATAAAAGATCGGGGTGCATGACGTAATTAGTGTGCGTCTCTTTTGCCATTTTTTTTTTACAAAAGGACCGAAACACAGAAGGTTTTTAGATGCATGAGAGATACATAGAAGTTTTCTGCTAAATCATTGACACATTGCCTTGGGGCTATAAATAACAAGTCGTAGTTGAACAGAAAATAGTGAACATTTTTTTTCAATTATTCTTTTTTTTTTCTCGTTCTTTATTTTGAAAAGAGAACTGTACATTTTTCTTTTCAAGTTTTTTGAAAGAAAACAGTAAAAAGGTGTGTTTCTTTTGTATTCAAGATTTTTTTCAATATTTTCAGCGAAGTAGCTAGTACAAGGAGAAAGCAGAATTATTTTTCCTTTTCTAGTATCGAACAATATTTTGGTATTGCCTTATTTAAATGTATTTGATGTATTCAGAAGAAAACTGTCTGAAATCGTTCAAATATATTGTCGTGTTTTCGGAAAATTCCCGCGTGTGTTTTGTCTGAGATAGGATTACAGTGTTTTGGTCTTTCATACTAAATTCTCTGCGCAAATATTCGAAAATGTGCTCTTTTTTTCCCCTTCAAACTACAAGTGATCGATATGAACGTGGTTCGATGTTTCGCATACAATTTTTAAGTTTTTATATGTGGCATAATATTTTATGATTTGAACGAAGCTAATAATGCAAATAAAATTTAAAATTGGCGTCGTAGGTGATAGAAAAATCAAAGAGAAATGTTTCTTAAGTTAATATGGTGTTGCTACTTGACAAAGAAAGTAAATCTTGATATACAAAAACAGGTCATTTTATAGATAGGTGATATTTTACACAAAAAATAAGTTTCTTTCTTTCTCAAAATGCTTCAGAACTGTAAACACATCTTTGACAAAATATGTACTTTTTAGAGCATTGTTAGCACTTGACAACAATCTATAACAATATTTATTGAATAATGAAATTCAGATGCATTAAACTAAGCAGCAAAAACAGGAAGAAAATCAGAATTATGAGCCATCCGACAACGGATGAAGCGAATGATTATTTATTTTATGAAATGAGTCTAAATTTGACATTTCTTTGGAATTTCAAACGCTTGCTTGCAAAAGCAAGCCCTAGACTCCACCGCAGCTTTTACTATCAAGAAAAGAAAATACCTCTTTTCAAATTCATGATGCGTTTTTATTTTCACAAGCAAAACATTCTAAAGTACAAAAACGTTGCCAATGTTAACAGCGAACTGAAAAAAAAACAGCAATTATACCATAAAAATTAATTATTGAATGAATTATTAAAATAAAAGCGAAAAATATAATTATTAAAATGGTATATAATATTCTGCTCGGATATTAAAATAAAAGCAGACGATAAAATAGTAAATTAAATATATCTTAGCAATATAAACATACCTTAAGCAAACTAAATGTAATCATTATAATCATAAATTGTAGTTGCCTTTTTATTGATAGTGTTTAAAGTCTCACTGAGAAGCAATACGAGGGTTATTGGCAACGCACTTCGTAACTTTGAACCTCAGTCATGTGATAAAGACGACTCTCGACTCCACACTCCCCTCTCTAAACTTCCACACCCTCCCGAAGTGAGTACATTGAGGCTTGACAGATTTAACGTGCATCATTCCCGCTGCACAGTTGATCTTCATTGACATCAAGATTCGAACCCATGAGTCGGCGAAACAATACCGGCCGAGAATTTGTAAGGTTACTGCTGCCTAACTAGGCTACTGCTGCCAGAAAAATGTCCACAGCTTAACTGGATCTCATAGATTACCTCAAAACAGTTTCAAAGATTGGCAAGCATCAATGACCACGAAACCAGTAGTCTACAAATTTATATTATTTTTTAAAATGCTTAAAATTATGTGTCTAACTTCAGAATTTTTTTATTTCCTGTAAGGACATATAAAAGTCATTCATATACAGAATTTAGAAACAATTAAGTTAAAGTGTTGACAGAACCCAACACGAGATGCAAAATAAATATTATACACAGGAATTTTAAAAGTTAACCATAATTTACTAAAGTTGTAACTGCAACTGACAGCCAAAATTAATTTCTTGGTGAATAAAAACGAAAAATACGCATGTAGGTGTGTGAAAATGCAATAACCTTTTCTCCCCACGAAAAATTTATTTAATTAGAAAATCCCGAAAACACGTGATTATACAGTTTTTTCCTCTCTCGGTCTATTTTACTTTTTAACAATGCCTTACTTTTTTTAAAAGATGTGTTCTTTATTAATATCTTCCAATACTTTTATTGCAAATTTCGAAATCCATTTGCCTTGAAGGTCAAATCAAAAACACATTGGCCAGATAACAAGGCTCATAACATGCTATGTACAAACCAAATCGGGGGTTCAAGTCATAATTCTACCATGAGGAAGACCATGATGTTGAACAATGAGGGACGTGGTAATGTAGTGGTCATGGCGTTGTTTTCGTCGAGTCATAAATTTGATCTCTGATATCCCTAAACCCGTCATGTATCAGGGCTTATGTACATTAAATCTCTTAAAGTTTGGTGAGGGAGATACCAACTCACGTGTCGCTCTCGTCACTTGACTGAGATTGAAAATTACGAGGTTTCGTCGCCAATAGTTCCTCGTGTTGCTTCTCATTGCGACGTTAATAAATAATTTCAGTCAGATTGAATAATGGGGGAGGGAAGCACTGATCGTTAAATAAACAACAAAGACATAATACAGAGCTTTTGATATAGTGGATGGAATAAATATAGGGTGTTTCATAATGAATGGGAGAAAAAGAAAACATGATTGTGAACGTTGTAATTAATATATTTAGAAAATTCAAATTTACCTCAAAACTACATTTTTTCAAGTTTCTACAGGTGTTCAATATGTGCCCCTCCGGTGACACGACAAATGTCTACACGGTAATTAAGCTCCTGCCACACTCGTGATAGCATATCCCATGTGATGGAGTTCAACACTGCAGTTATCCGCTGCTTCAGTCTGAGGAAGTGGACGCACAAACACCTTGTCTTTAACGAAACCCTAGAGAAAAAAATCATAGGGCATTAGATCTGGTGATCTCGGAGGCCAATGAAGACATGTCAAATCCTGCGGCCCAGCACGGCTAATCCAGCGATAGGGTAGACGTTCGTTCAGCAACTCACTTACGTTTTTATTTCAATGTGGGGGAGCACCATCTTGCTGCAAAATGAAATCAGGAACAGCTTCCTCCAGCTGGGGGAGCAACCACACAGAGAGCATGTCTTGGTAAATGTCCCCATTAATTGACTTTTCAGCTAAGAAAAATGGATCAAAAACACAACTGTTTGATAAAGCGCAGAAAACGTTCACCTTGGGAGAATCACGTTGATATTCTAATGTTACATGGACATGCAAATTATGGCGATTAACTTTGCCACATAAGTGGAACGTGGCTTCATCGGTAAACACCAGTGTGTTCCCGAAACCATTCACGTCGAGCTTTTCTTGAAATTTCACACAGAATTTCTTACGCAATGGTTTGTCAGTAGGTTTTAAAGCCTGGACCATCTGATATCTGTACGGCTTGAATTGGAGACGCTTCCGTAAAACACGCTACACCGTTGTGTGAGGGACAGCCAGTTCTGCACCTGCACGTCGCGGTGATTTTGAGGGACTCCATAAAAACGAATCACGAATTCTTTCAACCACTTCGGGTTTTGTTTCTTTTCGTCCTGGGCTTTTGTTCTTGCATAAGCAGCCGGTATCCTGGAACTGCTTCACCCACTTGCTTATGTTATGCCGATGCGGTGGTTCTTTACGAAATTTCGTGCGAAAATGTCTTTGCACAACAGTTACTGAGGAGGTTTTGGCATATTCGAAAACGCAGTACGCTTTCTTCTGCATGGACGACATTTTGTTTAATAGCGCCTCTAGCGGCGAGCTCATCATTCGATAATTTTTCCCTGTAGCCAAATAAAACTTGTATAATTGTAGTTGCAGAATAAATTTGTTTCGGCTGAATAAATCCCTTTCGGCAGTCACACTGGGCTATTCTTTTTGTCCCATTCAATATGAAACACCCTGTAGTTTAGCTCTCATTTTTGTCACGTGATTTGCTCAAAACTATTAGGTTCGTGACCAGTTACATTGATCAGTGTTAGTTTTCCTCTTGACACTCTTGAAATTAAAATTAAGTTTTCGAAACACATTTAAATAACAGTGATAAAATAATTTTTATAAAGTGAACATCTTGCGATATCCTTATTAGAAACCTTATCATAATTTACAAAGAAGTTAAAATTATGAGTAAAACAGAAGGTAATAATTAAACTGAATGTGCATACCGTTTCGCGAATATTTTTTTATATGTGCATATTTGATATTTCCAAAATTATGATATATGCTCTCGTAATTCAATAAAAAGAGGTATAATTTCCTTTGTCACTCTCCTTATGGATTCTAACCACCTGTGCCATACAGGAAGGCAAAACTAAAATACCATTACGCTGAACATCTCGCACCTCCTACGAGACTCTAGTGACCCAGCTCTTATGGACGATTAACTGACATCACTGTCGTTATTAAAAATAATTTAAATAATGACCTAAACAATTTTTGTGGCACATCTACGTTTGACACTGTTTCGTGACCTCAGGGACTTGCCTTCCTTGGTAAGTACGGGCATCATAACCCCTAGACACCCTAATGGTCTCTTTCTTTTCCATGGGGTTTATTGTTTTTGGTAAACACGGGTGACGCACTCCCGGGATACCCTAGAGATCTTTCTCTATTTTCGACCCTCCTTCTTGTCAACCACTTATCTTTTTTCAACTTCACGTCTAGATCACAGTTTAATCTTGTTTGGCGCATCATAGCCATATCTGGCTCTTGCGCCAATAAACTTTACATTCACTCACTCACTCACTGACGCTGTTTCGTTGCAGGTTCGAGACTGATGCCACTGAAGATTCGCCGTATAGTGGGTCTGATACATGGTAAATCTGTTCGAAGCTCCAAATCATCCCGAGAGTGGGAGGGTGGAGTTTAAAGGGGGGTTCTAGCTCAAGTGACGTCCCCGTCACTTAACCGAGGCTCAAAATTACGATGTTTTGTCGTCAATAGCCCTCTTATTACTTTTAAGTGTAATACTAATAAACAATCAATATATAAAAATAAAAACTCACTAAAGAAATCTTACTGTGCTAAAAGAAAGTTTGACTGTATATGATTCAGCAACTGAACTCCGGGCTGTTATTAATTCTTATACCAAGAAATTGAAAAATATATTTAAAGTGTTACATATTGAATTCCAGATAACTTTCCATGTAAATAAATTAGCTTTTTGCATAAGTGATATGTAAGAATTTGGGAGAATGTGAACTGATAAATTGGATATTTGCAACAGAAAAAACTAACAGAAAAATGTGCAGGATAATTTGTGGAAAAGAATTTCTATTTTTTTTTTTTGTCCAAAATCTTTTAATGTGTTACAGTGTTTCTTATCATAGAAAGAAGACTGAATATTTTACCCCTATCAAAACAATTAATTTCTTAAATAGGTTTAAAAATTTAATGATTTAAAAATATAAGAGATAAGAAAATTTTATCACGTTTTTTCAATATTTATAGCTTATAAAGAATCCAGAAACTTCCCTCAAATCATAAATATTCCATATTTTTTGATAAAAAAAATCATAGCCCTGTTTCAGAGAAGTAAATGAGTTTCCACATTAAAATTAAGAAAGATTCTTAAGCCCTGATTATATTTTAATGACTTAAAAATTCATAGAGTGAATGGTAATTATGAAACAGTACATCCCTTTTTTATAATTACAATTTTTCTCGTGTAATTAGTTTAAAATGTAAAATTGTAAAAATTTTAAAAATATAACATTTTGTGATGGTTCTTGTAGTTTCCCTAATTTCAATATAGAACGTTTCTAAAAATAAATAGTGGATCAATAGAATGTTAATCATATAATAAAGATTATGAAAAAAAAACTCATCCTCTTGGTTAATCAAATTTGATGTTATGTTTTAAATATATGTCGATCAAAAATAAAATTATTTTTGTGTCTGAATTATGACACATAAAACCCCTTTGCTACAATAAAAAACAAAACATTTTGCTGCAGTAAATAATTGAGTGAGGGCGAAGTTCAATGGCACAAGAGCCAGATATGGCTATTCTGTGCCAAACAATATGTAAATATGAAAAAAAATTGAAAAACATAAATGGTTGATAAGATGGAAAATAGGGAAGGATTGCTATAATATCCTTGGGACACGTCATCCGTTTTTATTAATGACACTAAATCCCATGGGAAATTAAAGGATGCTTTGCGGTCATAATTCCTGAACCGACCAAAAGAAGGCAAGTCCCTGAGGGGAATTTTTGTTACGAGCAAACGCTACTCGAAGTGCCGTTCAATTCCTTTCTTGAGGATGGTTTTAAAAAGGGTCTCTACAATACCTCATTAGTTAAATATGTTAAATTCTTAATAATATTTATAAAAACCCATGTCCTTTATTTTCAGATCATAAATAAGATGGATAACTCCAACATCCCGGTCGATGAAAAAGAAAACAATGGAAACACGGTTGGCTTCGGCACCTCAACAAAGCCCACTCAACCACTCCAATCCAGTTATTATCAACAACCTCAAGTGTGTTCTTGTCAACGTTTGCTTCTTTGCCCTGGCAGTCTTCTGCCTTCCTTTAACCAAACCACCCCAACAGACACAATGAGGCGAATGAGTGGAAGAAACAGTTCAGAATACGGATCTGTCAACCCCAAAGGGGCTCCTGGTCCTCCGAGTGACAGTGATACTTCAAAACGACGAGGTGGGAATGATCACAACCTTAACTGTCGTTGCAGGCAGCCACCTGTTGTGTGTCCTATCACGGCTCCTGAGTGTGGCTGTGGACGAATGACCACACTGGGTATGCCTTTTTTAAATTCAATTGGAGCACGTGTCGGACGGAAGGACAATGCAAATCATATTTATGTTAACCTCAAGTACCTTCAAGAGACAGCAGCGGCTGCTTTGACAAGCCAGGGAGTACCAGGAAAACTTATCCCATATTACGCAAACCTACATTTCTTACAAACTCTGTCCCTTTACGAAAATGCTGAAATATTAGATGTAAGACCTTCACACTTAATTCCTACTCCATTTCCTGATGGTACGATTCCTGAAGACGGTGAAAAACCTCCAGACGCGATACCCAAAAGACCCAAAAAGAAAATAGATACCCCTTCCAATAATGGAGTATACGAGATGATGTCTTTTAACCAGTCTGAATTCCAATCAACTTCAGGAGGTAATTATTTATTAATGCAGCCAGGTACTTCAGAGACCAGAGAATTGACCATTGCTGAAAGTGCCCCATCTTCAGTTCCACCACAGAGTATCAGTAGCGATACTGTAGTAGCCTCGTCGTCATCGGTAACAGCCACTAGTAGCACAGTTCCAGAAACTGAGACCTCTTCAGCACCGCAATCAATTTTACCATTAAGACCTTTCATGCCGGTTTTGTTACCGTTCCATGATCACACGTGTGACTTGAAGGAAAGTTCTGAATGCGACGAAACTTGTAAATCAACGTGTGGAAATCGTAAATGCGGAGGAGAATATCACTGCCGCTCTTCTCGCTCAAACTCCCTCGGGGATATTAAAGTGTCGATGTTCAAAAGAGGAAGATCTAGTTCTACAGATGGAAGACAAGAAGGTGTTACCCCAGAGGAAATGGGAACTTGTCCACATGCTACTTGCTCAACTGCAAGTCCTAAGTCAACACCTCGAAAGCATCCACTTCTCACTAAACTGACCCTCCGATCTAAAGAGAAATCATTTAGCACAGATGAAATAACCCCACCGTCGTCAGCACCATCATCCCCCGACAGTCTTTTCTTAGAGAGTATTCAAAAATATCCATTCCATAGGTCTGCTGATTGTTTACAACTTAATGAAGAATATCGTCTTTCTGAAGAGGACTTATCTCAAGACCCAGAAGTCATTATGAGTCAGAGCATGGATAAAAGTCTCAGCCGAACTCCGGTTAGTATCAAGAGATCATCAAGTGTTCCTTGTAAAACCAATCCCAACAATCAACAACAGCAACAACACCACTCTGCAAGCTCAACAGATTCAGGGATTTCTACACACTTACCTTCGACTCTCAGCGGTCAAGGGGCAGTGTTTTCCCATTTCATTGCTTATCACGGATCTTTGCCGAGGAGACATTCCGGAAATGCAGCTAATCGTCATCCTGTTCCAGACCGAAAATTTTCATCTGCTGCTGGAAGTAAGGCTTCGCAAGAATCAAAGTCAAGTTCGGATCAATCAAAGATGATTTTAATATCAGGTAGGAAGCTTAAAGCTCTGATTAGTAAGATATTGCTTGGTAAAAAAAAAATCTGAAAGTATTTATCATACTGATACACATGAAATGAAAAATGAAAAAAAAAATAATAAAATAATTATCTTGAGGATTTTATTTTCTTTAAAACGTTTTGATATAATTTTAAGTAACATTGGAACTTACATTCATTATAATTGTGTATAAATTATTACACTAGAACACAAATGAAGGAAATATCTATTTTTAATATTAAGTTGTTTTTTTTTGTATTCCAACAAAGTAAATTAAAAACTTCAACTATTTGTACGTATATATATTCTTAGTTTTGTAAAACTTTCAATTTTTGTAAATGAATTTCAAACTTTGTCAGTTATTTGATTACTTAGATAGCAGAATTCGTAGTAAAGGAGAAAAATTAGCGTTCTCATCAGTCGAATTAGAATGATATATGTAAAGAATTATATATAATGCTATATGGACCCATTATTATCTTATTAGAATGACATCAAAACCTTAAACTTAAGCAAAGACAAAACTGGTACATCTGTAACTACAACTGACAAAAAAAAATATAACGCTCTGTTAATGAGTCAAATACAATATTAATGTGTTAATAATAATTTAACAACTTCTACCTACAAAGTTTGAGCTAATTTGCAAGACTTTAGTTGTACGTCTTTAAGTTAACTCGTATTCATTAATGCTAAAGATGATTTATTTATCATTATTAAACAAAAACTAATTCAATAAAAATGTAAACACAATAAGTATAAGTAGTATTGTATATTCCATAAGAGAATTAGTAAAGTTGTGGTTGATTTAATTTTGATATATCAACATAGCTATGTATTGTTGTTACAAAAAAGTTTATGAATAGCAAAGATGTACATACTTTTTCAATATTTGAAGTACATAAAACATTAATCATATAATGAGTTCGAAATTCTTTTCTTTTCAGAATGCAAGCAGTGTCACCAGTTTGTGACATCACCTGATGGTGTTTTGGTACTGGATGCTAAAAGCATGACATCGAGTTCCTCATCAGACATGTCTGATTACATTGAGTCCCTCTCTCTGTGCTCCCGCAGCAGCAGTGGCAGTGGAAGTAGCGGTTGCGGTGGCGTTGGTGCCAGTGAATATGTTCGAACTGAAGATCTCTGCAGTGCCCTCATGAAAATTCCTACCTCTTGCACTAGCTCACTAAGACCTCGATCGGGCAAGGAGTACCACTCCTTTGACAGGGTCCTCATTCAGGATGGTTGTCCATACATTCCAATAACAGACTGCTCCCATCTAAATCTCCCATGCCTAAAGCCCTTCACCGACGAAACTGGACAGCTAAACCCAACAGAAGAAGTGATCAATGACAATTCAACCAATGCCTCCGAGACTGGTTCCAACAATAACATAATCAACAACAACAACGCCAACAAGACAAACTCTCCATCACCCGGATACATAAGCTCTTCGCCTGGGAATGTAGATTTCCTCTCGTCACCGGAAAAAACGTCACAATTTACGTTTCCGAAAGAAGGAACCAAAGAGCTCAACTATCTGGAAGTGGTATCGGTTGGGGATTCTGAACCAACTAGTCCTATAGTGAAGCAGGGAGCTGTGCAATACGCAGTCATCGATATGGTGGCTACATCTGCAGCGAGGAAACTGAGCTCTGAAAGGGCACAGTTAAGAAGTGAAGGAAGAAGTCCTACTCCCACGGAATGCAGCCCTAAGCACAGTTGTATAGAAGATGCTGGTGCCAGTGATAAAAAGTGAATAGGTAGAAGATTTAAAAAAACTTTGACAATTTCTCACCCTGGTGATTTGGTGTTTGTAGAAGGTCTGCTGCATCAGCCACATTATATAGAATGAAGTTTCTGGACCATTTTCCAGAACAAAGCTGAGGTTGCGTTCATGTCATATCCTGAAACCGTATACAGATACGGTTATAGATGATCTCAAGTAATATAAAATAACTATTTTTATATTTACATCTCCCATATTCCCCTGAAACCGAACGTCGTTGGTACTTCGAAACTTTGATACCGATGCAACAGTTTGTTAAGCTTGGAATTAAGAAGACAGCTATTCTCGAACATTTTCACAGTTATTACAGCGAGACTTGAAAGTTTTCGTACGTTTAAATATTTCCTTGAAACAGAAACGTATCATTGCTACAAGGCAATATGCAAATGACATTTTTAGGGTTAGGATTTATGGATCAAGAAAAATTAATTAATAACGCAAGTTATGTGTCGGCTCAAAAACTTTTCTTACAAAGAACATGTGAAGCTCGTTTTCTTTCGATGTGAGCGATTGTTTGACTACAATGTTCATTGAATTTCGATGGTGCCTACTTATATCGTTTTTTAAACACTAATTGGTCCCTTTAATCTAAATCTTCGTTTATAGATTTTGTAAGTCGATGGACAAAAACTCTTTTACTCTTTCTTGTAAATATTCCAATACATTATGACATTGCTTATCGTGTGGTGAAATATTTTGTAATAGATTTTATCTTTTTGAAAAGAAAAAGGGGGTTGCGTTAACTAATTATTTTTTAAAAATATATATACTAAGTTTCTCGTTAAATAGTTAATTGAATATTTATTTACTTAAGGAATTTTTCAAGTAATATTACATATAAAGAATCTTTGCTTGATCGCACGTTTTTAATTACCTGCAGCTTTCTTAAAATTCATTAGAGAGAGAAAATTCTTCGTGAGAGGATATTAAATTATATTTCTTCCAAAAAAATAAAAAGTAATTTATTTAAGAAGTTAACTAATCTTAATTAAAAAGCAATTTGTGAGGTAAACAGCAAATAAAACAAAAGTTTTTGGATTCAGTTTTATAAGAAATGAATTTTTCAAATAATTTTTTTTTATTTCAGTGGTGTTTTTTTCATTTTAAATCATTGAAGATTATTAGCGTAAAAAATTTAATTATCACAAGCTTTTTTTCAGTAATATCTTACATGAAAAATAAGCTAACTATTATATATTTTAAAAATTGTAGCAAAATGTAGGGACTGCAGCAAAATTATATATTTTCTCTTTTTATAGTTATGTAATCTTCATTTAATTATATAATTTTAAATGCTTTTTTTTTACTTCAGTGTGAAATATCCGAAGTGACTTTACTTACTAAACTAACGAAACGATCATCTATGCAAGAAACTAAAGTGCTATAGTTTATTGATAGCAAAAATAATTTATGTCATTCCTTTCTATGTCTTCTAGATGGAAGTTATATGAATAATCAAATTTAGAACATTCAACGTATATGCCTTTACTATTATGCTCCAATGAAAAGTGATCCCTTAATATAAGATTAAAAAAACTGTTTTCATTGTGATAGCGCTAGTCAAGTATTAACTTCATTGATGACTTACACCTATATTTTCAATAACTTTTACTTACATCGTTGCAAGTTCATCTAAAAAATTTAATTACATACATGATAAAATTCTTTTTACAATGTCTCATTTCCTATTACTTGAATACACTTAAAATTTCTATTATATATGTTTTAAATTGGAATATATATATTTTTAAAAAAGTTTATTGCATATGAAACTATTTCATTTCAAAATGTACAGAAAATTAACCAGCTAGAAAATTTTATTAATGTTTTTATTACATTAGAAATATGATTTTAAGGAAGAGATTAAGGTTTATAATATGCTCTTCTGACGTTGTATTTGCTTTATGGGATATATAATGTACATGATGAAGTTTATTACATGTATCTGTTTAAAATTCCTGAGTTTTATGCATGTAAAGTTTCTTTAACATAAAGTGTAAATTAATTAATCTCCTTATTTAAATGCATACATACTTTAATGGCACTCAAATTTCTTTATATAAAATTAATTTTTTTTTAAATTATGTCGTAAATGAAGTTTTACCTAACATCAAAATTATTCATATATGTTACAGCACAAAAATGTATCATTGTCAAATCAATAATTTGGAATAAAATAGTTTTTTAAGTCCAAAAAAACTGAAATATATTAAAAGCATAATACGAAACGGGTTCAAAAATTACCTATTTTTAGCGACAGATGAATGGCAGCTTATTTATAATTAAATCAAAATTTGATTGGTGCCGAGTCGAGTTGTCACCAACTATGAGACCTGGATTCCTCTTTATATATCGGAAACCAAGCAACAACCTAAATAAAGGGTAGCTACCGGTGAAATTTCTCTAAAGAAGACAAAGACGGTCTAATTGGCGGGAATAAGTATGGTGACAATTTCTCGGGATGCATATTCATAAACTTATAAGAAAAAGTAAAAAATATCATGTACAGTTCTACAGCTGGTTGCACCATTTTTATTCCTAAAACGGGAATTTTTTGAGACAGCCTCGGTTTTTTATTTTTTATTTTATTAAAAACATTAGTCAAATTGGTAACTAGTCTTTTGTATTCCCGAAAATTATGTCTTTATATTTATGAAAAAAATAGTTGTTTATTTATGAATATAAAATTATTCGTAGAGAAAATAAGTCATCAGTGAAGTTAAATCAATTGCAATAAAAAAGAATCATCGTATTTGCAATTTGTGAAATGCATTTTGTAGAGCAACAACGATAACACTATGCAGGTATCTTGCGCAATTTGTGTTTTGACATATCACTGTTGTATGAATACTTTTTGTTCAAATCACTTGTACAGTACTGATGTACATAATGAAGTTGTTACATTTTTGTACTTAATGTGTTTTTATGTCCTTTGAATAACTGAGATAAGGAAAAAAATCATTCGTATTATGAGGATTCTGAGAGATAAAATTTGGTGCTTCTTAGCATTTTGTACTGAAATGAATGTGAAGTACAACACATAATCGTATTTTATATTATTTTTTAATTTTATTTACGAAATTCCAGTTTTTTTAATTGAATTTTTTTGGTAATGTTTCATTTTACGAACGCAAACTACACCACTTTCTTGTGTCGAAATATATTAGATCTTCCACAACTGCAAATTTCTTAAGGAAGTTTTTAAGTAATTTTTTTAAGAATTTAAAATGCAGATTACTCTAACATTGTGGATAATTTTTATTTCCAATACATCACTGTCTTTTAATATATAATTATTTTTTTTGATAGTGTAAACTCTTATAACGTTACAAAATACCTTCTTTAAGAGAACAAGGAAATGAAATATACATCAATATTTTGATACAGTAATATTTATATAAGTGTTATAAAAGGCACAACTAACAATGATAACTAATAATTAATATTTATCAAAAATCATGGTTAAATCTTAAATTTAATTATTTTACTAATTAATACACCAATGTTTTATTATTAATAATTTTCGATAAAAATAACAGTAACAGTAATTATTAATAATAATTTTCATTTAACAAAAATAATAATAAATCATTATTAGTTATAAACTGCTCACAGCATTAAGAAATGAAAAAGTAATCAAGAGTTTTCAACTGCGGATTATTAAAATAACGAGTATATTTAATACTGAAATTCATAAATCACACAAGTATGTCTGAAAAATTTTAAAAATCGCAAACAAAACCAAAACAACAGAACATCTTAATCATATCTAAAATAATAGGAAAAAAATGTTCTAAAATTAAGATTATTTTGTTAAATTAATAATTCTAAAATTAAACTCCTTAAAAAAAGATTACGCTAAAAGTCGTGAAGAACGATCAAATAAATATGCATTTCTTTTATTTGGAGAGCTTAATATGAATTACTGTAAAAATATGAAGCAATATTTACAATATATCAATTAGAAGAAGATTAATAATCTTAATCTAAGAGCTACTGCTGAGAAATTTTTAAGTAAGCATTTTAAACATTATACTTCAGTCAAAAAAATTTAATTCAACAAAGATAATAACTTGTTTTAAAATACCTGAACTTTACGCAAATTTTATTTAGATATATTTCAATTCATTAGCTAGTTGTTTGAAAAAGAGTATGACTCTTCATTCTGACATCTCTCATTTAAAACAAAAATCAATAATAAATATGGATGAAAACTCGATAGATGACAATTATATACTTATTTCGTTTTTTATTATTTTCATCTTTAGTGTTAGGTGAAAATAATAAAGAATATCTGATAAATTTAAATCAGGAAAGAAATTAATAAATCAAATTAAATGTAGGATGTAATGAAAAGAGTAGGTTATTTTGCAGTCTTGATATTATAAACTTAGATGAATGCATTTACATTTGAAACCAATATAAATACTCAGAAATTATTAGCTCTTGTTAAATGTAAAACTTAATTTTGGAAATTTAAATTTTTTTTTCTTTTGATACTTCTATTTGAAGATGCATAATTTCGCTTAAAAATTTTTGGCAATATTATTAACATAAATATTTATTTATAATACTTAAGACAAAGAATAATATTTGTGTCTATAAATTACATTCACAATTTTTGTTTTTTTTTTGTAATAAAAATTATTAATTCAATTTTTGAAATTATAATTATTGTTTCGACTTAAAAGATTATGTGTTGTACATTACGAACTTTTTATATTCCTTTTAAAAAATATATTCACGTTTTAAAAAAAAAATTTATTTCTAACTTCACATGAAGCTCCCGTCTTGAATATTGTGTGTTTTTGTATGAGTCTTTGGATAAATGTTTAGGTTTTTCAGCACAAAATAACCCGCTGAGATTTTATGAGCAAATGGGACTCGAAATTTACTGAGAAAAATATTTCAACTTTCATCCTTTGTAAGAGTATTTCAATACAATTACTTAATATTCAAAATTAACAGATATATTAATTATGTTTTATAAATCGGCTCTTTTGACAGTAAAGTAATTTTCAGGTATAATCATGCACAAAATTTGATTTTATATCACTAGTTCTTCTGTATAGACTCATATTCTTAGATTTGAATTTTCATCTTCAATATGATAAGTCTATAGCGGATTTATAAAATTAATGAACCAAGAAAAATATATCATGAATATAAATCTGATAAAACTGTGAGCAAATAAGTCTAATACGTTTAAAAACATTCTATATCATAAGTTTTATACTGAAGGTATTTAACTGTAATATTTCTTATAAATATTATTAGTTCTGTAATTTGTAAATAAATATTAATCAATGAGGAATACTTTTTTCTTTAAATAACACCGTAATCACTTAACAATAATAGATAAAAAATTATCTTAAAAATAAAGAGAAACTATTTTTTTTATTAATGCTTCATAGGAAAATAATTTTAAGTTATTTAATGAAAGTATTATTCTGAATCAAAATGATGTGTTGCTAAATTAAGCTCCTTATATAAGTTTATCAAATTATGTAACATTTGTCTATGTAGAAATATAACATCAAGTACGTCCATGAATAAGTACGAGTACGTGCGTGAATTTAAATATAAATATAAATTTTAAGCAGCTTATTTTTGTTGTAAAATATTTAAATAATTTTAAGTGTTTCATCTAGTATAAAAATAGTTGAATAAATATTTAAAACTTTATTCTATTGCAAATTTATATGGGTTATATTCTTCAAAACCGAAGAATATTTATTTATTTTATTCGTGAATCAAATGCTTTGTCTCGAAGTGACTCCAATCGTAAAATAATTTTGAAATAGTAAATTTGCTAATTTACTTAGAGTTAATGAATCTTATATTTTTTTACAAATACAAGGAAATATTATTATGCAAAATAAAATAAAAACTGAGAAATTAAAAGTAAATGAGTTGCAAATTTTGATCTGCACTATAATAGTAACATAAAAATCATCATCTGCTGTCTTATCAGATTTTATAAAATGAAAAAGGATTTTCATTAAATGTCCTTTAATGTGTTTCTAAATAAACATATAAAGATCTTTAAAACTCTAAACATAGATTCAAGTAAATATATTTGCTATTGTATTAATTTCTCACAAAACATTACGAAAAATTCATAATCGAAATGTTGTCTTTCAAATCCATTCAAAAACTTACAATAATCATCATTCGTTTTCGATTCCACGGAATAAAAATAAATAAATTTTTAAATCTATTTTATTTTAAAGCTTAAGTAATCTGTAATAAAATAAATAATCTGAAATAAAATGATTAAATAAAATCTCAGTGAATTTTTCGAATCTCATTTCGCCTTTGAAGGAAGCTACTGACATAGTTTTCAATTCTGACAGCTACTACCGCAGGTGCAGGAATACATAAGCAGAGCTCCAAAGGAATAAAATACTACTTGGAGATATCTCATCCTGTACAATCATAAAATACAATGCACTTAATTGTACAAATCATTTGTAGAAGAAGACAGCTTGTAGTAATATTATTAAATAAATGTCTTGTAATGATAAGAAGAATTAAAGTTTTATGTGTCCTTATTTCTTTTTACTTGATTTGTGTGTTTGGTCCACAAAACTAAAATAATTATAGAATTTATTTATAACAACTATTATTAGGAATCATAAGAGACTACACATGTATTTGAGAATCAAATAACAGATAATAGTTAATTATTATTATTCCTTACTATAGATAATTAAAAATTACGATATTTATTTGGAATGAAGTTGTACACAGCCATTGTTAAGTTTGTCTCAAAGAATAGAATAATAATAATTATTTCTTGCCATAGATAATTAAAAATTACTATATGTATTTAGAATAGAGTTCTACTCAATCAATATTAGGAGTCATAAGTGTTATAAACGTAGTTCATTATCAAAGAATAGAATAGTAAAAATTATTTTTGGGGGGAGCATATAAAAATTATGGCATTTATCTATTATTACAGATAAATGTGATTCGTAATTAATCCTACGTATTCATCACTAACTAGTGAAATATGTTTAATATCCTTTGAGATATATTAGAGAGTGGTGAGAACATAAAACATCAAACATACATCTGTTTCTAAATACTTTTATTGTCAAAAATATGTTCCAGAAATATTTATTCAAGATAAGCTAATGTATTTAAAAAGCAAGAATAATGTGAGAGATATTTGAAACATTTCACTCTTCAGTGGGAATTTCGGCACTCTGAAACTTTAAAAGAAATTTTCCTTTCAATGAAAATTATTGTGTAATTATTGTAAGTAATTCGAACTCCTAATTCATCAAATAATATGTACAAGAACAAATTTTATCAAATTGATAAATTTAAGCCTTTTTGTTATGTTATTTTTAATAAGAAGAAAAAGTTACAATTTAACGACAAACTTTGTTCGAAATATAATAGTAATAAACTTTTAAAAAATTGATAGAAGTATTGAAAAATTAATTCAAAAATTATTAATGTATAGAATTAAGCTGCTTTTCTTGTGCTACAGAAAGGCAGAAATTAAAAGCAACAACACTAAAAAAACGGAGTCTTAATCTACAGAAAATCCAGTAAAACCTTCAGTTTATTATTGTGGTACATTTGTAGTTCAATTAGAAAACAAAATTAATTTTAAAATATCTGATGAATTACTAAGCCATATAGATACAAGCACAAGTAGTACAAAAGAATTGTTTTCACCTTAATATTTTATTGATAAGAATATGAAAAAAATCATACACTGTGTTTAAATCTTTTTAAATTGTAGGTTTGCTTATTACTATCGTGTGATAGAGTTATTTTCTGCTATTATAGTTTATTCAAAAACTTGTTCCTCGAGTACCACAGAAGTTTTCAACACAAAACCCACAACAGAAAATTTAAGCAAGCCAAAAGAAATTAATGAAATAAAAGTAACAGAATGATAAAGTAAAAAGTAACAACATGCAGAGAGTTAGGTAAAATAGCTATAAGTGCTCACACAAAATAAATTCAACATAAAAATAAAACATTAATATGTGTGTACCATTCTACAAGTAGTTATATAACATGGAACAAGCCACGTTTTTCGAGAGTGGTTTCAAAAAGCATTTGTATATGAAGATAGATGGCATCATTAAGGAAAATTGTTGTTACCATTTGGTGCTGCCATCTGGTAAATGTAGCCGAAACAAATTTGACATTTATTCATAAATTAGTTTTGATTTAATAGTCATTTGCTGCCAAATTAGTTTTTTATCGCTGCCGCGTGGAATTGTCAACATCATTTTACGTCTAATCATCACCGTCGGAGAGACTTGGATTCATTATTATGATATGAAAATTTTTAGGAAATTTAATCATGGTATTGACATTTAAAATATTGAACAAATCCATTATTCCATGCAAAAGCAAAGTAGACGTAGAGCATTTCAATATAAAAATTCATAACAGAATAAAAAGTATCTCAAGTTCTTCGGTTATTATTTGTAGAAAAAGTAAAATACGGATTTCTTGAAGAAACTATTTTAGCAGAAATTAAAGCTTTTGTTAGCTTATCTCTACGTCACTTCTTAAATAAATTAAAACAAGTTGTTTAACAAAACATTTACTCTACAAAAACAAAAAAAACAAACATTTCAGCTATTCACCTTATTTCCGATGACTAACTTGCTGGAATTTTAACAAATACTTCACACGCAAATTAAAACTCCTTCATTTAATTATTTAATTACTTTCTTTCGTTAAAATATATTACTACGAGAGTTTTTCTTTGCTCGTTGAATATTCTGCTTAATTTAACAGCTCTGAAACTCGTTTATTTGGTCCTTGAGCAAGCTATTCGAAACAATTGCATTTAAAGTCTGAAGATGTAAAGCTTAAAAAAATGTGGGAATAGACAATAAACGTATTACACTTTTCGTTTTCGATGCTGGCAACAACTGTTATAATCGTCTGCCAAGTCGTTTGAATAATTTTGCGGTTATAAAATTTGACTTTTTTTTTTCCAAAAAAAAACTCTTTTCTGCGACATTTTTGATGAATTTCTCGCTAAGAAATAACCCACTTAAAAATAATTTTTATAAGAACTTGTTTTTATGAAAAGGGTTTTCAAAAAGAAAAAAATATACTTAAATCGATATTTTTTCAGAATTATATGAGAAGAGTATTTAGTTAAATCTTAAGAATATATCTATTAAATGACAAATGTCTTAAAGTCAAAGAAATAAAAATCAATTGATTTTTTCGTTAATGCTTGAATTCTTAAAAAATGCATTTGATTTTTAAATCAGAAGAAAGTGAAAGTTAGGAATATTTTAGAAAAGTAAGGTGAATCAAAAGTCTTCGACAAAAAAACCTAAGCATTTTATTACATGCCAAATTCAATTAATCTTTACTTTTTAAAATTAAAAGTAATAGAAGTTATATTTTTTACAATCAGATACTTATATAATTATAGATTTTTACACATAAGGAAATTGAATTTGTATACGTAAATAATTATGTATAATTACGTATCAATAGGTGCGTTTACATTTGTATGTCGTGTACTCAACTTTTAGTACCTCTTGTATAAAATTCAATGTATTTATTACTTTGAAAAATTACTGAATACTTATTACACACTAGATATAATTTTAAAATACGAATTTTATAAAATTCTAAAAAATTTATGTTTTACAATTCAAATTTCCCTCATTTTTATAGAGACATTGTGCAAGGCATATGTGATCATTTATTAGAAGAATATTATGTTCAAAATAAGGAATATAATCTAATTTTGTAATGTGGAAAATATATCAACATAATGGATAAAGCTGATTTTGTGAAAAGTGTACCAGAACTTTAAAAAAACACATTTTTGAGAAAAACCACAAATACGTATATTTTTCTCTATGACAGAGCACATTTGTTTGCAATTTTAAATCGAAAAACTTTTGTTCTATTTATTAAATGGTAATAAATAATATATCCACGGAATAAATAAAAAAGCTCCTTATTTATTAAAAGCAATTTTTTAAATGCAAAACTTGAAGCATTTGATGGTCTCAATTACCTTGAACTATCCAGAATGATTATTTACAGCACATAAATAAAATAAGAAAGAACTCTTTTACAAAAGCAATTGCTGCTCATACAAATAACACTACAAAAGTAATTTCTCCATTTATAGTTTTGAATTTTGGAAGAGCTCAATCATTATTGTAACATTTTAACTAAAGAATAGTATTTTTTGAGTATTTTGATATTGAAATGATTATTCATAAAAAATGAAAAACAAATTCAGCAATTTCTTAAGGTATGCTGAAAGCTACTGAAAACAATTCGAAAAACGTTTTTTTTTATTAGGAAATGATATGAATAGTCGTAATTGAGAGGGAAATTTTTTACATTAAAGAGTCTAGAATCTTCTTTCAGCAGAAATAAAAGATTTAGAAAATATTAATCAACAAAGATACACGATTCCAATTTCTTAAGGGAATTCTTACGATTATTAGATCACTGTTATAACGCTATATAGTAAATTGTAACATAAATAATATTTCTAATGATTGAATTTAATTAAAACTTAATTATTAAAATTTTATAAAGATTTATGATTTTAATATTTTTTAAATCATTTAAAAACTCATTTCCGAGTAATATTTAATTTTCAGCTGTTTATGAATTCATAAGAATTAGAATCTGCAATCAAAATCTAACGCAAAGATGAAACCTCATTCGTACGATTAACGTTCGTACGTACGTTCTCATCAGTTAAGATGAGAACGACTAATACGTTCTGTACTCTCTAGTAATTAAAATTACAGAGAAGAGTTTTAATTCTAATTCTTTTAATTTTAATCAAGACATTTCGATAAGAGTTATATGAAATTCAGTATGTAAAATATAAAATTATCTTTACAGAGCTTTTTTAGCAGTTCAATAATACTTATTATTATCATATGTAGGACAAAGGTTATTAAATCGTTCATAAATTTAAAATAGCTCATAAAAACATAATAACAGCTTAAGAAGGAGAAACTATTGTTGTATATTAATGCCTTAAGATTTTAAGAACTTTTAATTGAATTGAAATTGAATTAAATAGGAACAATTAGAAACTTAAGAATAAATAAACTTTATAACAAAAAAAAGACGCACCAAGAAAAAGTTGTCCGATGGAGACAAACATTGGCAGATAAAAAAAATCATGTACAGAATAGAAAGTGATTACAATTTCAAAAAAAAATTGAATGATTTATTTCAGAGTTACAAAGTAACGAGCTCAATAAGGTATTGACCCACCTCTAGCCTGGATGCAAGCTGCCACACGACGTGGCATAGAATGATAAAGCTCTCTGATGGTATCCTGCGGTATTTCTTGCCAAATTTGCTCCAATTCTTGGGCTAGGTCATTAACATTCCCTGGTAGATACAGCCGCCTTCCCTTCATATCCCAGACATGCTCGATTGGAGAGATATCTAGCTGGCTAAGGAAGCGTTTGACAAGTTGTAAGACAGTTCATAGCGACACGTACCGTATGTGGTCTGGCATTATCTTGCTGAAAAATAAGGCCAGGTTAATGCAAAAGGAACGGTAGCAAAACAGGTCGCAGAATGTCGTCGACATACCACTGTGCTGTAAGTGTCTCGCTAATGACGACCAAAAAGATCCGGCTATCAAGGAAAATGGCACCCCAGACCCTAACTCCTGGTTGAGGGCCTGTGTGGCGTGCAATAGCGAAAGCAGAAGCGGCATGCTGCCCTGGGCGTCTCCAGACATGACTTCTATGATGATCAGGACTCAGTTGGAAGCGGGATTCGTCGCTAAATACTAGATGTCCCCAGACAGTATCATTCCAATCTGATCGAGATAAGCACCACTATAATCTGGCTCGACAGTGTTCAGGTATCAGTGGCAGGTGGCGTAGTGGTAGGTACGATCGTAGATTTCGCTTTATCAGTCGTCTGTGAATGGTCATGGTGTACACTCATGTCACTCATCTGATGATTGATAACGATGAATTAGTCGCTGTGACAGCTGATTAGACAATCTCTCAGTCCTTACAATCTGCTACGGCCCTAAGTCGACCGCTACCATCATGACGCTGAAATCTGCCATCGTCCACCCATTCTGGCCAGTATCTTTTAATCGCCATATCACTTCGACCCATATGACGAATGATTCTCCGATTTGCCCAACCTGCTTCTTTCAATCCAATGATACGACTTCTTACAAACTCTGACAGTTGCTCGTAATGAGTTCGAATCCTGAGGTGTGGCATTTTCCAGTCGTTGAAAGGTATCCTGAATTGCAATGCAACAGAAAAATTTGACCATCAGATTGAGAATCGCTTCTTATATACACCTGCTGAGTGCACAGTTCCGATGCGCTGTAGCTCCTACTATTCATTCATTGGGCACCAAATTTTAACCATTTGCATGTTCGGTCCAAATGTTTTTGCGCACGAAATCTCGTTGAGCAACTCCATCTTGGTGTGTCGTTTTTTTTTTTTTTTTTTTTTTTTGTTATAGAGTGTAAATAAAATAATTGGAAATGAATAAACAAATAAATTCTTACTTTTTCTTGTTTTTTAATAATTAAATATTAAAACAATTACTTTCTATTAATTACGTTTTAATAAATAGGCATAAGAGAAACTTAATAAGTATCATAATATATCTCTCACATTTCTGATATAATTTACAGCTTCTAGGTTGATTTCTAACTCATGTTGCTAATTTAGGCATCATACTCGAAATCAGAAATAAAAGGAAATAATCGGATACATCGGCTCTCAAAATATAGTAAACTTCTCTCACTCTTTTTCTGAAAAATTTTAATATGGATTATTAAATACATATTTAAGTTTAATTCTTCCAAGAATAATAAAATGTACATTACAAAATGCAACTAGGCTAAAAAGAAAGATGAGACCACAGTTGCCTAGTGGTCATGATCACGGACTCTCAGCCCGTAGTTTTCGTCGGGTCGTGTGTTCGAGCCTTGGTGAAACAAAAGAACATGCATGTAGTCGGGGTTGAAAGTCCTCTCATTGGGGTGGGGTGGAAGTTAGGAGAGGGAGGTGTCAGCTCAGGTGTCGTCCTCGTCACTTGCCGGAGATTCAAAATTACCAGATCCGTCTACAATAGCCCTTATGTTGTTTCTAGTGGGACGTTAATAAGATCAATCAATCAAGAAATAATGATGAAAAATCGATAATATTTTAATTACCATATTTTTACGTTGAAATTACAGATTTCAATGTCACAAAACTGATTATACTCCTTTAACAATTCCTCGAAAAGATTTTTAAGAAACATAAATTAATATTTCATTGCATAGATCTTTTTGCATTTAGACATTCTTAAAGGTGACCATTAATTTGAAAGGGTGTATAATTGTTTCGCTCGAATATATGTTTGCCCGTTTTTATTAAAATAATGTTCGTAAGTATTCTTTGTTTATAATATTATGTTTCTGAACACATTTTTCCAACTGAGACCGAATGATTTCAATCTTAATGAAATTGAGAGATTAAGGTAGTGTATACAATTTCATTTTACAAAAGTATAAAAACCATTACTTAATTGTATGTGTTGGGCCGTTATCTGATCGAAACACAAAATGTGTCCCTAAACCTATTTCTGAATTCTTAGTTTTATTCTTTGATAATGCCAAATATTTCCTTTTATCCATGACTCTGTCAAAAAAGACTTATTTTCCCATTCCTTTTGCAGACATACAACTTTATAAGATTCAAACCACCATGCTAATCAGTGAAGATGGTGTTTGGGGGAAGTACTCAGTTAGGATTCTACCTAACATATCATCGTCCCTTATATTGAATTAACTTTCCTAAAATATTGAATTAATTTTCATCACTAAACATTACGTTTTTCTAGAAATATTTAAGCTTTGAAATATGAGTTTTAGCAATGCAATCCTTTTCACACTATTTGCTCTATGAAAGTATTTTTTCTGGATACACAACTTTTATAATTTCCATTTTAGAGTAATCTCTTAATTGCTTCTTATAGAACACATCTTCCTATTGCCGAAGAAGTTGATGAAGCAATTTTTAAATTGCTCGTCTTTGGAGTTTCTTTTATTTTTCGAAAGCTATTTCTCCTGATCGTCGAACTGAAGGACTCATTTTGTTTTTTCCCCGATTTATTTGTAGTTTTCCTAATTTTTTATATTTCTGGATAACTTTTTGTACCCATATGTGATTTTGTCACCCTGAAATTTGGAGCTTTGAATAAAAATTTTGTAATTTAAAATAATATCGATTCTTCCTTTTTCTTTCTTAGTAGAATACATTACGTAATGTATATTTTATCTTTCCTATAAATATTATGCTTAAATGAGTATTTATTAATATTGTTTTAGGCCTTTCAAAAAGAGAGTGAGAAAGGTATAACCAATTTTAAGAACCACTGAATATATGAGCTGTAAAACATATTTAAAAAAATTTATATTTAAATCACCTTAGCTCAATCATATATAACGTGACCAGCCTGTGATAATGATAATTAATAAAATATTTATTTAGTATTTTCATATAATAATTATAACTATATATTCCATTAATGGAAATGTATCGCATAAATCTTTTGTATCGTAATTTATTAATGCTGACGCTTAATATTTCCTCCATTTCATCTTTAAGAGATAGTTTGTTGTCATATATACAGAATATGCTAAATAACTTGTATGCAGTTTTTACTTTTTCAGCAAAATATTTAAATCTATTCTTAATTTTTTTCAAAAAAAAAAATCCAATTTATTTGAAATGTATGTTCACTATCATGTATTTTTTTTAAAAAAAATTGTTCAATTATGAAAGGGAATTAATCGAACTATATTATTTTCGTATCAAACAAAAGAAATAATGATAATTTTTTTTGTAAAATTTATCATTATTTTTTGATATTTCATGTTAGAACCTTAGATTTTAGAAAATCTTGTCTAGCAGCTTCAAATAACATTACAATAAAATATTAACTGAAAATAACATGAATTACTTCAAAATTAAACAAATAATTTAAAAAAAAAAAAACTTTCTCCTGTAGTTATTAATAATACATTGGAAGTTTCCTGATCTAGAAAATGTAGAATATGTGCATGTTCTGTGCATTCTGATTACAAAATAAACTCCTATACAGATGACATTTAACTTTCGTACAATTTACTATTTCGCATTATATTTATTAAGTTAGGTTTTTATTGACATGCGCAATAAATATGCATAAACTTATTCTCAAGTGATAACAGTCATAAATCCAAGCAATTTTTTTATTTAAACATTTATGAGATTTATCAAATTTTTTATCTTCTTAGACAAATGTCATCCCAATGGAAAGCATATATATCATGAATGACAAGAAGAAAAAAAAGAATGTCATATTTTAAACTTCTTTATCAATGAAGGAATAAGAACGGATTTGAATTGTTTCTCGATAAATTTATAATAAAACACAAAACACGATTCAATAAAGGGTTATTTTTTTAGAGTTTTAAAACACCTTTCTCTCATTTAAAAGAAATATTTTTTTTAAAAAAATCTTTTTATGATTAATCTTTTCTAATTTGGTACGTTTCAACTTTCATCTTCATCTCAGAAATCAATTAGATAGCAAATCAAAGACCACAAGTAGTTATCTGACATTTTTATAGTTACTCAATATACATAAACCTTTTTGTAATTTAAATAAGAATTATCTCAAATTTCAGTGCTTGTAGATCCCTGAATTCAAACTCAACAGTAAATATGATGCTGTCTCAAAACTTTCCTCCAACGGAAAACTCTCAACATCAAATAAACCTGCTTTTCCAGGTAAACTTCAGCAAAAAAGAGTGGAAAAATTCATTTAAAATCCTTCCCTTAGCAATCAGAAAGCGAATTTTCTTGAAAAGCGGATAGAACGAACACCGCCAGTCCATTTTCGAGTCAGCATTTCCAAGTCACCCCTCCTAATTGGAGCGGATTGAACACTGGCATTAACTCAGAGAAGTCCTCTACAACGAGTCCGCATTTTGCCACTTACGTATTCGAGAGAGTAAAAAATTGTATACATTTCAAATGGGAGAGAACCCTGGATGTCCATTACGTCTAACATTAGTCTCTCCATCGTTAGGAAAAGGAACTCTCTTTTATTTGGAAATAACTTCTTGGAGAAAAATTTCTGAAAAGTACCCTCTTTTGGAAGGAAAGAAAGATATCAAATTCTTCCAGAGGAAAAATTCTTTGGCAGATTGCAGATAGGGCTTAGTTAGTTTAAGGTGCTTTTTATGCTCTTATTCAATAAACCCAAAAGCGCTGGATCTTCATTTAATAAGTTCTTTTTCTTCTTCTCAAGATTTTTGCTTTTGTTCTAGTGTTTAGGGGGTTTGAGATGTATCCGTAAGCACTTTTATCAGCTTACATGGAAGATACTGAAATTAATTTCCATGTTGTATAAATTGAATTTGCCATTGATCGGTAATTTATCATCTGCATTGTTCGCTAGTGTATGAGATTAGTACGGGAAATAATGCTAGTCCTATCTTGCTTGTTCGATTATAATAGAAACGTTTTTGTGAAGTTTATTGAATCTTTAGTAAAATTGAGAAAGAATTCTTAAAATAATGGAATAGAATTTTTATGATACTAGCATATGATGGATTTAGGGTAATGAGATAAATTTCTTTGGAAAAACAGCAATTATTTATTGTTTTTGTTCATCGAAATATAATTTTTGATATATTTCATAAACATATTATATTCGAGTTCTTTGGGGGGGTTTTTTCCAGTCACAATGGCCAATTGACGGGACGGAGATCTGGAGATCGGAGATTTCTACTCAAGCAAAAACCCCGATTACGAAAATTATGTGTTGCGCTGTAAAAGCTTATACACTCAAAAGTTAGTTTTCTATGTTGGTTTTTGTTTGTTTTCAATTAAGGTATTTTATGCGTTCACCTGTAATCAATCATTTCAGCTAAAAATTTCATTGTGTATTATTTGAGTGATAATTGTTTTTCTTTTCTTTTAACTAAAATGAGCTTGAATAGCGAATTAAAACTTCAATTCATCTAATAATTTTTGGCCAAAGAAATTAGCTTTATAATAACGTATATGTTACGGTTAAAGTATCAAATCTGATTAGTATTACTAACAACCAGCTATTATTAATATTAGCCCCGACATTCGATGAATGTGGTAAGTAATGCATAATAATCATATTTACTAGTGTTATTAATAATTAGGAATGAACTTTGATCAATGTGATTACTAAGCAAGATAGACTGAACCCCAAAGCATAACGTCATTTTACGAGTAATACCTTGTGATATAAAATTCACGAAATTATATATTGATAGTTTTATTATTAATGGTATTTGATTCATACACAAGAAATGCTTTATAATAAGGATTACTTTCATTTAAAATATAAATTCGTTATTTTTATATAACATCAAACACAAATTACATTATATATAAATACCTTAAATTGTCAAAAAAAAATTGAAAAAAAAAACATTATAAATGCAATATCATTACATTTCTCAAACTCTCAAAAAGAATGCATTAAAAATATTTACATTTATCATTCACTGTCAGAAATTTTAATAACAAACAACCGTTTAAATCTCATAACCCCGATAAATTCTCATTAATTATTCATTTTAACCAGTTTGTTTGGATAGCATTAATAATAACTGGTTAGTATTAATTAACAACCGTATGGACAATTCAATAAATTGTATCGAATAAAAGTTAAAGTTAAGAGTACGTATAACTTTTTCACACCAGAATTATAAATTAATATTTTACACTAATATCTACAAGTTGTGGCTATTAAATAACGAAATAGGCAGTATAAAATATTTTATTTTGATGTCATACATATTTACTTATTCTCACCTTCAATATACACTCTTGCTCTATCCCTACAACGTTCAATGCGATTCTTCCATCGTTCGAAACAGTGCAGGTAGTCTTCTTCTGTCAGCTCCTTCAGGACACATGCCGCTTTTTCTTTCCAGCTTCAACGGACTCAAATCTTGTTCCTTTTAATGCAGATTTTCCCTTAGGAAATAGATAGAAGTCACATGGATCAAGATCCGGCGAATGAGGTGGATGATATAATACTAAGATATTGTACTTGGCTAGAAACCTCTTGACAATGTGGAATAATCCGGCGTATTGTCTTGAAAAAACTTGCCTTGCGGATTCTTTGTCAATTCTTATTGTTTGAGCAATCACCTGAATACTTAACGGCGATCTGATCAAACCAGATTACTGATTTTTTTTTCAATATTGTTATCCATTTGTGACATGGAAGGGCAACCAGGGTGTGAATTCCCTTTAACATCTTCTCGGCCATCTTGAAAACGCGTAAAATACTCAAAAATACATTCACGCGATAACATTCGTTGTCATACATTTCTTTCATACAAGTTTCAGGAGTGGTTGTTCCATTCACGCTAAACAGCTATCGGTAGCTGGTGTTTTTAATAGCCCCACCGCGTAGAACTAGGCTTGATTAGCTATCTTTAAGCAAACAGTACAAATGTTACTTGTTAAGTAATGAGTAAAATGACCTGGATACGTCTAAGAATACTATAGTACCAATTTATGCGTTTTGTAGAGCATTCACCCATTGCCTGCGGAGATATCAGAAAATTCCTATTGAGATTCCGATAATGGATATCAGTTGCAGATTCTGTTTTCCAACATTGATATGTTTGATCCTATAATACTCAAGTCTAAAGATTGAGATAGGTTACGAAAATGTATACTTTCGTCTTTAAACCATATTTGAACAGATCAACTATATTTATTGGAGCGTTATCATCCTGGAAAGCAGCATCTAATGGAGAGAAAAAATTGGCTTTACTCAATAGGGTTGCCCCTGTGGATAACTAAAATGTCCACATTGCTCCTCGCAGTTACTCAACCTTCTAATACGGGGACAGAATCAGAAGCAAACCAAGAGATCGCTACGCAAATCATGATTGATCTGCAAACGGGATCTATAGTTGGAAACGACGATTCATAGGACCATTTCAATTTCTACCACACCTCATTCAAACAAGTCTTATGTTCGAGATGCCAGTTTAGCATTTACAACATCTAGAAGTTACTTTGAAATTGCTACTCAGTCATACATGTGACCGTGGTTGCCTAGTAATCAGGATAGTGGATTAGACGAAGGTCGTTGTTATCATCTAGTCGTAGATTCGAGCCCTGATGTCACTAAAGATTGACCGTGAAGCGGTATTGGTCGAGGTCCCAAGTCCACCCGTTCGTGTGTTGTGGAAATTTGGAGAAGGAGAATCCAGCTCTGACATCATTCTCGTCTCTTGATAGAGACTCACAATAATTATACTTGTGTGTGTGTGTGTGTGTGTGTGTATTCTTTTTTAACACATTTTATCTTATTGCGCTGCAGTCATGGCTCAAAAAATACGTATTACTCTATGAACGCACAAATTACAATGTATTTACAATGTCATTGCAAGTATATAAGAAATTGTTGTGCAGCTTTCCTGACAGTCAGAGAGTGCAATTGATCTTATTTTATTTCATAACATTATAAGTCTTTTTAGATTTACATATCACATTACCTACCATTGTGACTTAAATTTTCTTCAATATTCACATAATTGCCAATTTTGTTGAATTTTTGAACACCAGTGTAGCTTACAAAGAACTATTCAAATAACTTTTACAATCAGTAATCCTATTTTAAGTCATTGACTTACTAATTCCTCCCCCGCCAGATATAGCCGACCTTATATTTATTATTTAATTTCAAGAAAAATTAGAAGAAATATAATTAAAAAAATTAAAGAAAAAGAATCTAAATTTCTCCTCAGTCAAGTATCTCTTACGGCATGCCAATTTTACTACTAAGTAATTGGAGAAATCACCAAAAACAATTGCTTGCTATTCTAGAGTTTTTGAGTTAAATCGAATGTATTATACACACCAATCAATGAATGGATTTCTCAGCTTTTCTGTGGCTTATAATATCTAGCCATCTATTGGCGGAAAGAAGCTACAGCTATTTAGTCCGTCTCACTGTCGGCAACTTAACAATGGATTTAAAATAGGTGACGATAGTTGAAATATCACTTGGACTTGAAACATCAGACGGATGAGTAAGCCATTGGGTTAATGAAAGTTATTTGACATGAATAGGTATTAATAATTTTAATTTAATCAAGATATTGCAACCCCTGTATTAAAATGCCTTAAATTTAACTTAATGTAGATATTTCTTCCATATATATTCTTCATACACTTTTAAAATCTCAGAAAATTTTTCTCATGTTAAACATTCATTAATTGCGATTTATTCATCAGAATTAGTGTTCTAGATTCGCAAAATACCTTCAATTTCAGTTGCTTTTTGCAATTTATAAGTGCTGGAACTCAAATTCAATTTTCTTTAGAATAATCGACTCTCCCCTCTTTTCTTCCCTCCTTTTTCCCCTTTCATAAGAAAAGAATTTTCTTTAAAATCTTGATATATTGGGAGCCCCGTATCTGGGTCGAAGGTTGGAATGAAACACAGCACCCAATTTTCTTCCCAGTGTTTCGTTCCAAATTCCATCTTCTAACACAGCCAATAACTCTCTTCCCTACCCCTTGTTCAGAGATTGGAACGATTCGTTGATAGAGTTCTTCTGCCTCCAAGAACCGGTGGTTTTTATATCTCAAACAAAATTAAAGAACACTAGAAATGGTTTTTGAATAAAAATTCTGACAGCAACATCTTGATCTGGTATCAAATTTGATTTGGATTCAAATAAAAAAAAGTCATGATAATTTAATGTCAACTGTGATAAATTTGAATTTCATTAACTAAGAAAGGAAACTTATTTTATCCCATTGATATATTTTAATATCAATATTTTTTGTTTTTATTCTTTCTTAGTAAAACAATCGGAAAATATCGATATACCATCATGCTAATGAAATTGATAATATCATAGAGTTGCTTTATTTACCCAGAAAATTCGTATTGTGCTTATTCGTACAGCATTTAGTTCAGAGAATTTATATAAGGGGGGAGGGGTGAAAAAAATATGTAATTTTTTTTTTTTTTTTTACCTTTAAATCAAAAGACTGAGAAAATTCAAGCATATTTTCAGTTGAAACTGTCCCATATTTAATATATGAATTCATATAATAATATATCCGCTAGTCATTCAAAAAACTAATTATCCTTTTTTCATATAATACGACATATCCCGAATTCATGGGAATATTTTTAGAAAAGAATATTTTATTAAGTGTAATAAATTTACAGTTTTATCTATAAAAGAATAAATGTAGAGCTTAGAAAATTCCAGGAATTAAATTGAATAAATTTATCTGAAAAATAATATTTATTATTATTATTAAAAATATGTAAAACAAAAATTCCTTTTATTTTTCACTTTATGACAATATCTATCTATTTATAGTATTATTTTTATCTTTATTTGTGGATTATTAAGATAAATTTGTTTTCTGCACAGGATGGCTCTCAGCTCGAGATTAAAATACATGACGAATCAATGGATTGCTGTACTAATTTTAGAATCATACTGCACCTACAAGTAAATTTCTCTAATAGTTTTGATACAGTACAAAGATTCGGATTTTAAGTTTACCTTCGGACAATAGTGAGTGGACGATTGTGGAGTTTAATGGCACAAAAGCCAGATGTAGCCTGCTACACCAAACAAAGTGTAACTGTGTTCTAGACATCTGAATAAGGGATTGATAATATTTTTAATGGCACAAAAATAGCCAGATGTGGCCATGCTTCGCCATACAAGGGACGAATGAATATAAGGCTAGTAAAGTGTATAGATATGATCTAGACATGTGTGAAAAAATTGAAAAAAGGAAAGTGTCCCGAGTTTACCAAAGACAGTAAACCCTATAGAAAAGAAATATATCACTATGATGCCTCGGGTTCATGATGCCCGAACCTACCTAAAGAAGGCAAGCCCCTGAGGTCCCACAACGTGTAGGACCCGTCTTCTGATATAATGACCAGGGGCACGGGTAGCGGCCATTCCCTCAGACACTGGGTACCCATTTTAGTCGCTGTTTACGACATGCATGAGCTACAGGGTTACTACGCTTTCTCACTCGGTCACCAAACGGGTGACATTCGGACTAAACACATACTCCAATTATAAGTCGATTTTTCTATGTAAAAAGTTGGGTAATTGATTTGAAAAAGACGGGAATTTTTTTTAATAAGAGATACTTTATACTGAAAAAGAATGGTTGGATACTAACAGAAATAAATAGCATAATAAAATATACTGAATTAAAGAGAATTAAATAAATGAATGAAAGAGAATTCAAAACATAATGCTAATCGTGGATCTTTTTACTATGTAATAAAGTATTTCGATCTTGGAAATAGGAATTGTATTCTTGAACATCAGCTGAAAACAACGCTAAAGGAATTGGTAATATTATAGGGCATTTTGGGCAATATCTCTTAAAAATCAAAACAAAAATTGTTGTGTATGTATATTGATTACATCACAAGAATACGAAAGATTTTCAAGCAGTACTCGTGTTAAAAAGGAAAAATGGGGGAGGGGAGTTAAACTCACTGTAGTTAAGTCCAATTAACGTTCTTTTTCGCTCATAAATATGATGCTCTTTGCATCCCAGAAAGATGTCCCATTATTTTTTCAGCCAATGAGACCGTATTCCCCAGGAGCTTCCCATTTATTTGATTATTGCTCTATCCGGAATATAATTATTAATCTATGTCTCATAAACGGTGGCAAGACATAACAGCAATCAAAACTAACCTATGAATCAGTGTCAAATTTGTTATAATGACGCTTAACAGATGACAGCACACAATGATAACTCTATCTTGTCTTTAAAAAGGCCCTCTGTCTTTGAAAACAGGTACTTTTTGTACCCTTTTCGCAGTACACATACATTTTTAAAAATATATCTTTGTTTCCTTAGACAATTTTCTAGGGGTTTTTTTTCCCCTCTTAAAATTTTGGTTACCTAAGAAATAAATAATCTTCATTTGAAATCAAGAATATTACAACTTCCATCAACCAAATTCTATTTATACAATCACAAACTCAAGCGAATTATTACAATATTGTAAAAATTAATACAAAATATAAAACACAATGCATCGATACAATGTATATATTTCAGCGCTTAGTTTTCTGCAGAACCAAATAAATAACTTCAAAAAATAATTATTTCGTATGCATACTTAAGAACGGCACATTAATACCTTTACATTACGAAACTAATTTTGGATTTCGTCGCAGTTATAACCTAAGTACATTTTGGAATGTATAATTATCCTAAACATTCAGTTAACCAGACCACACTGGTCTTATTTCACTCAGAAACAACTCCTAAATCTTCCATGAACGTAACGAAACACGACATATTCATAAATCATATCAACTACTAAGCCTAAAGCCAAACATTCCCAAATACGACTCTTGATTTCCATATATCCGTAACGTCATGCAATGGATACGGAACATAAAATACGAAAACTAAGGGGGGGGGGTGCTTTTTTTCCGGCACAAAAACGATAGGTGCGCCTCCGGAACTATTTAAACAAGTTGCATGGACACCAGGATTTAATTATATGCTTCGGATTTGTCGCTAAGACATACATAATGTATCGTGACCACTTCCATGCTTACTCTTAGTCCGGCCGTAACTCACTACCAACCCGCTAGGAATTACGCTCAACTGGAAAATGGCTTGAGTCAACATTGATTGAGATGTTGCAAACAGTTCGTGGGTGGACATTGGAATAGAGAAAGTTTTATCGCTATATTGGTTCATTTTGTAGATTTGTTGTGGTTAAATAACTTGGTTTCTAATAAAGACATGCCTCCATATTATCAACGAATCTGCAGTCATTGTAATATTACTATTTAATTATTATCATTAAGGCTCTCGTCTACTGACCATTTTGATTTCGTGAACGTAATGTTAATCCTGTAGAATTCCTATTACCACTCCCAAATCTATACTGTTTAATCTATTTGAATGCAAATAAGCGCTTCCGAAAGAGCAATAACACCGGTATAAAACGGATTTTTTGAACACTTTGCGTAACAGTATTTTTATATCTTTCATTTTAAGTACAAAAGAGAACGGTGAGTCAAATTAAATGTATTCAATAATTAGTTTTAATAATTTATTTTATTATTTGACGTTTATTAAACTTATCATCTAAAATAAAAAAAAAAAAATTAGCTCAAATAAGCATTATATTAATCAATTAAAGTACATGTAATTAAAATTGAAGCAAACGATAAATTATATCACTAAATTGAATATGTATAAGCTAAATGTAATTAAAATTAAAGCAAATGATAAATACTACTAAGCGACGGACTTGGCGACCGTTTGGCGACTTAGCGAGAAACTTGACGTAAAATTTAATTCTTTAAATAATTAGTTTTAATCAATTAATCTTTATTAATTATAATTAAATTATCGTATTGTCATCCAAAACAATCGTGTATAGAAAAGTTCAGCTCAATTGAGCGCTTTAAAATGTGAGAAAAACCTTTTCAAGTTTTGAACCAAGCAAAGTTACAATTAACCTAGACAAAACTACAATGTGAGTTAAAGAAAACCCAATAAAAAGTAATGATGACTCCTACGGAATTACATTTTCTCCAAATTTTCTGAAAATATTTTGGAATATTGTTAAAGACTGGAAAACTTACCAATGAATCGTTAAAATAAGGATGCAAATATTTTCAATAACCGGGAAGAAAATGTAGTTTCACAGAAATCTGCATTATTTTTTTGCTCTTTCTATTACACTCTTTTTGCATTCAAACAGATAAAACAGTAGTAGGAATTCCATAGGATTAACATTGCGTTCACGAGATCAAAATATCAGGTAGACGGGAGCCGTAAGAAGAGTTATATTTCTTTTCTAAGAATTATTTTGCATTATTTATCTGTGAGTAGCTATTTTTAAAGAAATACCTTGATTTAAGATATTTTCTAAAAACATTTTTGTCTTTTAAAACTCTAGCCAGTTCACTAATGTATCTGTAAAAAATGTTCCTCTAAGCGATCAAATAATTTAATTGTACATGCGTTAGTACCTCCCAATAAGGTACACCCACCAGACCAGTCTTTGTATTCCTTAGATAGAAGTGTTGCTTTGTAATAGGTAAAGACGCATATTATTCAAAGGGTCCGGGACCAGCAGCACTGTCCCTTAAATACAGGTGTATCTCTTAATTGGAAATGTCCCTTACAGGAGGTACTACTGCATATTATTTACTATGAAATTTTAGAAATATGTATCAGGCAACGAAACTTTATTTTATTAGCCATCAAAGGAGCTTTTGTTTTCGTCAACAACTAAATAGTCACCTAAGCACTTTTCAAAATTTTGCGTTTATGTTTGATACCTGCTTTCCCCAGTAATGAACTTAATCTTCAAAAGTATTTCATAGTAAACTGCTCCTGAGTTTTTTATTTGATTAAAATAAAACCATACTTAAAAATTAATTCATTTTCACATTTAGATTCCTGTTTACATCATTCAATTTAATATTTTATCGTTTACTTTAATAACTGAAAAGAATATTTTTGTTCTCTTCAGTATTTTATCACTTACCTTATTTATAATATTAAATTTAATAAATCTTTTAAAAAAAAAAAAAAAAAAAAAAAAAAAGTAAAACTTTTGATGGCTAAATCTGTTCTTTGCAAAACCTTGCACACACCACAATTTTTTAATGATTATCTTATTGTTTTAGTATTAATTTGTTCAGTTGTAAGCTTGGATTGAAAAACTGAAATTCAGTTCATATTTCGTTTAGCAATAGCATTCGATTATATTATTAGATTTATAGTAAATCTTATTCTAAAGGTTAATATTTTTCAACTTTTATCAAAACTATTCCTTTTTTATAAGAAATATATAGTAACTTTTATTAGAATTATGTTTATTCATATGAATTTCGAATTCATATTTTGAAGTTCACTTCATTTAAAAGCTTTTAGGAGTACTAGACTGCTGAGTTCTGAAATTGGTGTAAAAAAGAAACAGTTGTTCAAGAAGAGAGTAAAACTGTGTTAAATAAAATTAATTTTTTGTAAGACTTTTTGAGTAGTTTTACAAGACATCCTGGATAGTTTATGAGATTTGCTCTTATTTTTCTCACATCTAATGTTTTACTGTTCTTTTGATTCTGATTTTCTCGCTCTCTCTCTACTTTTTTTTTTTGCATGTCCCCGTTTATTCTTTGGATATATATTATACAAATGAGTTTAGGACGAAAGTGAAATGCATCTTCTAATTTTGTATGAAATGCTCTTCTCAAATATAAAGGAGATTGATTAATTGGTTTGATTAACGAACACTCAGAAGCAACATGAGGCCTATTGATGACAGACCTCTAGTTTTGAACCTCAGTCTAGAGACGAGGAGAGCACCTGAACTAGAAACCCTTCACCGAATTTCCACACTATGCCAGTGGAATGATATGGAGCCCCCAACAGATTTAACGCGCATCAGACCGGCTACACGATAGAACTTAGTGGCATCAAGACTTGTACCCACGAAGCATCGGATTCACGGCAGAGGGTTCGGACAAAGCCGAGGCTTATTTTTTTACTTTTTTAACTGAAAAATTGTTACACAATTCATTAAAAAAATGTTGAAAAAATTTCTTAGTATCCACTGTTTAAGTCCGGTTATTCGAACCTTAGATGCTTTGAAAATGATCAAAGAAACGCCTCCGAATTCTGTAAATTAATTTTCGAAGGTACCAGAACCAGTTTACAAATGCTTTTCTCTATGTTGTTATTTGAAGTTTTCTAGACAATTTTGGTAAGTATTTATAAATTTATTATATGGCATTCGTCACCCATCTGAACAAAACTCATATATATTATTTTTTCATTGAAGTGCCACTGAGTTAAGAATAGCATTTTAATAATGAGTTTTGCTTCTAGGTGGCCAATTCATGACAGAGATGTCGAAGGAATACTCATCCAACCAGGCAGTTGCGAACGGGCATCTGTGAGATGTGCATTTGTCTTTCTGAAATACTCCATTTCCATGCTGATGACAGTACAATATAAATAATGGAGGAATCGCCCATCAACTCTAAGAAACCGATTAGCATTAAGGGGGGTTGGTACAAGTACCAAAGATTCTGAAAATTGTCAAGAGCATACACCGTAGTCCATGGTTGAGCCAACATGACCTTGTACGGTTTCAGTCTAGCATGCAAGACCACTGGCGTCATGAGCTTGATGCCATATTCGAAGCCTCCCGTCACTATGAAGTAGTCGGAATCTAGACTCAACACTCCGTGCTACTCGTTTCCTGGCAACTAGAATCAATTCTCTTTCCCAAGGAAAATGTATAGTTCTTTGGCGTGTATTGAGCAATGGTGCTCTCGTGGGTCTACTACTCCCCAATGTTCATACGGTGAAACAAGAGTTGCCCGTTCAATTTACGAACTGTGTGACTAGCGCCTTGATTTGGGTGAGATGCAATTTGTGCTAATTTTTGGCTTCGCTGGCTATGTAGAATAAGGTTGAGTTGTCATACCCCAAGCTCGTTCAAGGCTAATTGTCTTATGCTGTTTACCCGATCGCTTGTTATTTTCCTCATCTTCTGAGGATTCTCGATATATGAGTACTTTTGACACTATCGACCTTGAAAATTCTAGTTCTCTAACGTTTTTGGAAAATAAATGGCCTATTCGTCAAACGCCAACTATTTGTCCACAACCGAAGGCGTTTACATCAAAAGTTTAGTCATATATTGGTAGTTGAAACGACTGATTAACAACACCCATACTAGCAGATACGAACGCCCCATTCATGCGCATAAATGAGATGCAGCGCTACACAATTTGCATAGTATTGTCTGTCCCTAATTCAGTGGGTGTACGTCATTATTCTTTGGGAGCTCTTGCACTGATCGAGAAATTTTCCTTTAGTTGCTTTCAGTGCACAATTTCTCAGACGATGATGATATACAAAGGGTATTGCTTTTTCGAAACACATATAACAATCCAGCTTACGTACTTGAAATAAGAAATACCCAGTTATTCATATCTATGTAAAGAAAATAGCATGCATAATAATACAATGCATCTTTTACAGATATTATATACGCTATTTAAGAATATGAATTCTCATCCTACGTAAGTATTATGCTTCGTAATATCTCGATATAATGTACTCTTTCCTCTCCTCCTAATCTTTTCTACATCTGGAAAGTTATGTAACTTTTGGGTAAACTCAAAATAAGAAATGATATTTTTTTTGATTGAAGCTATTACTGAAAGTTTGCTGGTTAATTCTCTTCTTTTTATATTGAAGTTGAAAAAAAATTAAGAAGATTTGAAATGTTATTTAACATATATACTCTAGCAGGATTAAGTCATTAAGAAAATTTTGAAATGAAACTTGCTCACAAAATCAATATGTTTTTTAAAAGTGTTTTTCAAATAATATGAAAATTATATGAATGAGATGAAATTGTTTGAATGAAATATAAAGAAACCTGAAAAATTATTCAGAAATGGATAAGTTATCCAAATGAGTGTAATCATCTCATAAATTGAAAATGTAAAAATAATAATAATTAAAGAATATTAATATAAACAAGTGTATATTTAATATAAGGATATTCTCTCAAAATTTTAAGAAAACCATTATTTTAAGAGGAAGGAGTTTTAAATTAAACCTCAATCTTCTGCGGAATTAATATGTTAAAAACAGTATCTAGCTGTTAAATAACTTCTAGCAACCATGCTAACACAACAAGTAATATGGGAAGTAGGGACTCGGTGAAACTCGGTAAAGAATTGGTGATTGCGTCGCACCAGGAAGCAACACGAGGAGATTGGTGGACCTCATAATTCGGTCAAGTGACGGGAGACAAACCTGAGCTGGCGGCTACTCTTCCCCACACCTCCACGGGAGGACTTTGAGCCCTCGACAAGTTTAATCATAGCTCAACACCAACGGCTAAACAGCAAGTCATCACGGGTATATGTACATCAGAGGGCTCGAAGACTCTGACTCGAAGAACTCACCAAGCCCCGAGGTCGCGATCATGACCGTTTGGAACTAGGTCATATGGAATTATTGGTTATGTAATAGTCTGAGTTGAGCTCGGCACTTGTTCTGTCATTATAATATCATTGTTGTATTATTTAATATATTTATTTTATTATTTTTTATTATGTATTGTATTTTACAGCTATATTATTTTTGTCTTATATTTTATTATATATTGCTTTATCATGCCTTCTTATATATATTATATTGCTTTATCATGCCTTCTTATATATATTATATTACTTTATCATGCCTTCTTATATATTATTACTTTACCCAATGTAGCCTTTATTATTATATTGTTTTTTTATGTCTTGTAATATATTATTATAACATATTACTGTAATACATGTATTCATTACTATATGTTGGTGACAAAACATTTAAGTTCAGGTCATGTTTAAAATAGCAAAGTAGCTCCAGAGATCAGAGAAATTCGAACAAATATAAGAGCAAAACACAGAGCTAATTAATTTTCATGTTGTGACTTGTAATAGTTCATTGTTCAGCTCTTTATCTATCTCTGAAAAAACGAATCTCTATTTCTGGCAAAGCAAGCCAGGTGGACTGGACTAGTGATGAACTCAAATTTCTTCTGCTACCTCTATTTAAGCTATCATGTTAAGCAGAGTAGAAGAATGAATCTCTGAGGAAGTTATTTCGTTCTCTCCTCCATTTTTCGATTTTCCTCTATATCGTGCGTTAGCTGATTAAATTGACAACTTATGTATATTTTCCTTCATTTTAAACTACTTTTAAACGTTTTTAATAAATTATTGTCATTGTTAGAATGCTTGCCTAGTCTTCTTGTGAGAAGTTTGAAATATTTTCTGTTGCGGGTATATTTCTCTCTCTGGTCAAACCATAATACTCGTAATTTAAAATTGAACTTAAGAAATACTCCGATTGAGATTAACAGAATAACTAACAAGCCAATACATAAAATGGTAGATTATGCAAGTTTTCCACCAAATTTTATAAAGCTAACGATTGTCCTAGCTGTCGTACTCTAAGTAATATCCGTGTAACGAGTTCCATTAATTTTTTCCTGATAACTTTTCCTGTTACTTTTTTTTAGAAAAGCTTCGTAGCTCAAAGCATTCATTTTCTCTCCTGAATCAGTACTGGCATTGGTAAGTAGTCAGGATTGCAAGCTTACGACCAGCAGGCCAATCCTTATTATTCACATTATGATATTCATGCTTGAAATCGATTAATCAATAACATTGTATTGGATGGTATTTGCACAATTTTGGAAGTAGAATAAACTCCACTCCTCAGACGAAACTCCAGTACTATTGAAAACTATGGCGTCAAAAAACAATACAGTCATAGACAAAGTGATAGGCATTCACAAATCTCTGTTTATAGGATATGCTCAATTTGACTTGGGTAATATAAAGCAACGGGATAGTAATAATAATAATTTTTTGTTTTATGAAAAACAATATTTCGTTGGTCCTTTTATTATTACGGCATTAATTCTTTTGTGGCATGGTACTCCTTTATCTTACAACATTGGTTTTTAGTTACTTTGTTCAATTCTTTCTGTAAGACATTTATCTCCTTTGAAATTAGATACTTCCCGACTTTTGAGAATATTCGAAACTTGTTCTATGGGGTTACTATCTGAAGAAGACTATGGAGACCCTCTCCAAGAGCTCTTCCACCCATGTCTCTAAGCTACTTCCTGTTGGTGAATAAAGAATGTGGCATTGTTCTGTTCAGGCTTGGAGTCACTCATGTTTGTGTCTCAAAAATTAGAAAATAATGACTTCAAAACTGTTTAGAATACCGATACCGATTAGAATTCATTGTTCGCTCACAGACAATCATTTCATCAAAATCGTAGGATCTATAACCTCTCAGATCATAATACTGCCTCATTCATGCTTAACAAAACTTCGCCTTCCAGAGAGTATTCTTCGTCTATCCTAGCCTCACTGTCTCATGGGTGCATAAAGAACTGGAAATATTAAAGTCGCGTTAACTTAACAAAGATATTTTCAAATATTATACATATTAACATCCTGAAATTATTTACTTAACAATAATGTAAGTTTATTAATATACATTACATGAAATTTAGATTCGTCAGACCACAAAATATTAGCACAAATCACTTTTGTAGGTGTGTTGATGTTTAAGAGCTTGTGAAAACCTCATCTTTTCGTGCTATAGTTTCTTTCCAGGCTTCAGAAACTTCAGTGAGGTTGCAGATTTTTTCTTCAAGCGGTTGTAGGTGTGTTCTCTGTTTCCTTGCAAATACCGATAAATTCTTTACAACTGAAATGCTTGTTGCGATCTCAAAGCAGCTTGTTTCAACAACTGATCCTTGAGTAGTAATCTTCTTCCTATTATTTGGATTTAAATGCGAAAATGCAGACAGAAATTTCAAGACTTTTCTAGTATATAGAACTGCGCATCTTAAACAAATAAACCGCTTTTAATCTCGGTTTTTCTCTTTCCTGGTAGATTAAAACTGACATAATTTACGACTTTTATACTATGGTTTAATATGCTTGGTATAATGTTTTGCAAGTATGCAAGTTTGCGACTTTTAACCACACACACACACACACACACACACACACACACACACTACACACACACACACACACACACTCACACAGTGTATGTATATATATATATATATATATGTATATGTATATATATATGTATGTATATAATGTAAAAATAAATCCTGAGTATTTTAATGAATTAAGATCTATTTACTAAAGAGTTCGTTTAACGTTCCTTTGATTAGCTGTTTTTTTGATTAATAGCATTATTGATTTCTATTACTAATTTTCTCTATGTTACATATTAGTTTCATTATAAATTAATTTATTATGGCGGGCTCGTGTAAATCAGGAAGATTCAACGTAGAACGCAGAAAGAAAAATTAATCGTATATATATGGTTTGTTCAATAAATACTTAGGAACTGTGTTTTCTTCAGCCAATGGGAAAAGAATTATTAAGTTATGGAATGAACAGTTAGTAGGGATGTGTTACTTAGCTAAAAGACTCGTGTCGGTGTCTCTAGCCGTTGGGTGTATATCTCTCCCAAAACGCAAGTGTGTGTTTTTGTTCGATGCGTCGATGGTGTAATTATTTGAAACTGTTGGTGCTATCAAATTTTCTGGGTTAAACTGAACACACCCGCTGAGGAGAATTTAGGTATGTTCTGTCAGGTTAACTAGGACAAAATCATGTTCAGAACTCGTTTTTTTTGGGGAGACGACGCATCCTGCTCCCCACACAAATCCAAAGGACTGCAGGGAAGATGTCGGTGCTTTTTGTCTCCTTCGATCCTGGAAAGTATGGTCCACAAGTAGTTTTATGATGCCTGGACAAACAGTATAATAGATTTAATGCAGCTGTCTCGAATGTTGGTGGATTAGGTTCCACCCCTTCCGATTGATACCCGAATGGTCCACCATGACCAGCCTCCCAATTACCAGTCGTATTTGAGGAAATCTGATCAAACCTGGGAGATTCATATAACAGCAAAACCACCATACATTCCAGATCTCCCTCTGACTTTTTTTTTGTTGCTGGGATAAAAACGCCTAAAGTACATCATTTTCATACATACAAAGGTCTGAAGGAATGATGGGGTTCAAAACTGGGTTTCCGACTTCCAGTTTATGTATAAGAACTGGAAAATCACTAGGAGGCTGTATGATACAGGGGAAGTGTGTATGTGGAGGAAGGTCACGTTTTTGAAAATTATTAACTAGATGCACATTATCTTAAACGATTTATTCTTTGGACTTCAGTTTCGATACTTATTGAAGAAATCTTTGTAAACTAATTTGATAATTCTTTGAACATGTGCATGTGTTATAAATGACACATGATACT
>BMAW01040185.1:406342-453315 GCA_019974015.1 Nephila pilipes
TACGAAATATAGTTTAAAACACTGTCCTACAGTTTCAACACAATGTTGGTGGTAAATTATTAGCGATCAAAAGACACCAAGCAGTCAGTCTATCCGAAACCATACGCTTCTGGGTCAGATATATTAGGCTTACTGTAGACAGACTGGTTGCTGCTATTTCGTATGATCCACGTATGGTATTCTCTCCTCTCCATTTAGTAATGCACACCCACTCTCTTAATTAGGTTTGTTGGGTAGGTATACTTGTACATTGCGTATCACCCACTCCCGCAAAACGGTCAATTTGATTTTTTTCAAATAAAGCTCAACTTGTTAATTGTTACTGAACAGGAAAACAAAGGGAAAATTGTGACGATAGTTGAGTCAGTGTTCTGAGATATTCCCATGGCAATGGAATATGATACGAACGATTCATTGTGGAATGTTCTTTGGTACATTTACGTACAATAAAAGTTTAAATTTTTGTTCAGATGATCCAGCTCTGCGGGCAGCAGCTAGACACTGAGAGTGACAAATGCGGGCCGTTGGTTAGCCCGGCCTGTTCTAGAGTTAAACTATAGATTCTTGACTGCGGATTCACTATTTTAAGGCACAACCAAGTTACAAGGAATGATATCTGAATTTAAATCTCATAAAAAAATTTGTTACTCGGTTAATATTTACCTTGGATTGAATCAACGTTTCTGTAAATTTAAATAATCTACACCTGAGCATGGATTCGCATTTGTTTAAACACAGCAAAGTAAGAAGGTGCGATGGCTGAACTGAAATCCCATTAAATAAATTTTTTAATCTTTCAGCTCTTACTTTAGTTTGAATTAACGACGTTTATCTAGAATTACACAATAGGCTCCTTATTGTGGATCTGCATTTGTTTAGGCCCAGACAAGAAACAAGAAATGATACCTTAACTGAAACTTTATGTATGAAATGTTTAATCTGTCAGCATTTACTATTGTATGAATTTACATCCGTCTTGAGTTACTTAATAAGTTTCTGTCAATAAGAATTCCCAATCTTTTAGGCACACCGAAGTAACAATGAACAATAGCTATGTGGACTGAAATATTATTTCCATACTTCCTAACCACTTCACTTTAAGGTTTTAAATGTAAGGAGTAGATATTATTATTCCACAAAAAGTCTTCAGATAAATAGTTGAGGTGGAGCTCGAACAAGCAAGCCGTCAATCACAAAGGCATCTTTGATTCAATTGGATATAGCAGGGTTGGACAACCTTTTGTAGACCATGCTCGAATTTTTTGACAGACGAATTCAGATACGCCATATAACTCAAGTACTTTTTATACCTTTTTACGATAATAGTTAGGGATTAGTAAATAGATATAAAGGTCCAATCTTTTTAGTTTAGAGTATAGGAAAAGGAATAACTTAATCACGCAGTTAAATTAATCAATTTACAATAGTCAGAGAGGATCTCTTGTACTAGAGGTTGAGCGCTTTGTTATGGTGCTATAGCATCCAAAAAATCTCGTTTGGTGAAGATAACTCTAAACTACAGTTGTTGGTACTGAAAGCGAAATCAATTTGAAACTTGGATTTATCTGTCCTTTCTTCTAGCCAGAAGGAAGAATAGAAGTATGTTTACATATATAGTACATTTTTAATAATTATATGTAAAAATATCTGTTATAGAATATAAACTTCTAACATAGTAAGTCTTCACAACTTATTCTATTATATATTTCGTTTTCTTCTGATTTCTTCCTTTTTCTTAGTCACACATTCTTTTCGTAATTCAGATCTAAAAACTAATTAATTTATTCTTTTATCTGAATTTGATGCTGTGTTTATAAGACTATAAAGATCTAAATAGAGATATGTTATGTGAAAAAATACTTCTTCTCTTCCCACAGTTCAACGCCTACTTTCACTTTCTGCGCTTTTTTTGGTCGTTAAATTTTGCACTGTATTGTGTAAAAGGAATCTAAAGACTTAGAAATTACAAAACTCTAACAAATGTTGAAAATGAACAAATAGATCACAGTTACTTACAGTGTTCAAAATAAGATCCTAAGCAGTATGAAGAATTAAATTGAAATATATAATAAACAGTTTCTTATAATTATGTATATAGATTCCTGGAAGAAAAAATTCATTTCGTAAGACAACAATACTTATTTTAATTAGTTGATAAGGCATACTCTACTTGTCTTCAAAACCTTAAAAAGTATCTTTACTTTTAAATTTAGACCACTAAGTCTTCCAAAAAACATTGAGAAATCTCAAAGGTGCAAAGCTAAATGCATATTTGAATCTAATTACTACTCATGGGGAAAATAAATGCAACGATTTCGAGATTTGGCTTAAGTACCTTTTTAGCAACTGAAAGACAATTGTTAAATCTGAAAATCATGAAAAAGGAATTTTAATTCTTGTTTCATGAAGCAATAAGATGGCTAATTAAAAATAGACGAAGAATTTAAGAGCAATTCCCTATGTATTTGTTTCTAAAATATAAGTCATATTTTTATCGCTTTAAAATAAGCATTTTGGTTATTTTAAAATTGAAAAATTTACACTAAAACTTAATTGAATGAAAATTGATAAATATTATAAATCGATTCAATTGTTTTACAATATAATTAAGATGGTTACCATGTTCTGTTTTTGTATATTATTTCTATATCAGTAAAAACATAAAATAATAATATAACATAAAATAATAATAAATTCATGATTGTTATTTTCATGCATTGTATCTCAGTTTTGAGCATAAAACTAAGCTATATAAATTAAAAAAATTTATTTTTTGATTTTAAAATAGCTGTTATAAATATTTTATATAACATTTCCATTTTAAAGTTTAGATTTTTTTCTTAAATTAAGAAATTTTCTGGTAACAAACAGATCAGAAAACTACTCCAAATATATTCGACGAACCTTAAACCCATGTTGGTAATCATACCAATTTTATGAAAAAAAAAGCTATTCGAAATTTATAAAATATATCTTCGCTTACACTTTACTTTTATAAATGAATACAATTTATGAATAATTCAAACAAATGTAAGAATGGGATTCATTGTCGTATCAGAGATAACTTGCTTTATTTTTCGAAAAATTTCAATACTTTAAATAACGCTTATTAACCTCTTATAAAATATGGTTTAAATCTCTCCCTTCCATTGTTTAAAATCAGAAACAAACTATTCAAAATAAAACTTTAAATCGTTATTCAAAAAATAAATAAATAAAATTCCTTAAAATTTTATTATTCAATTTATATTGAAGCTTTTAGTTATTTATTTCGATGGTAAAGTTGAATTGTTTGGAAATAAATATCGCTATGAAAACCAAATTAAAAAGCGAACTTTTTTAATACTATGTTTTTCTACAGCGTTGAATATTTTCCTACTAAGAAAATTAAATCAAATAATATAATCTTCCCCCCCAGAGTTTGAAAATTTAAATTACAAAAGGATAACTTTTATCTTTTAAGACGCTTTTTAGAAGAATTAGATTAAGAGTGACAACTTAGTTTCAGCTTTTGTAGCAAATTTAACACAATAATTGCTTAGGATTTTCAAGTAGGATTTTATTTTAGAGAATATATATATATATATATATATTGAAAATTTAAATTCTTTATATTGTACTTAGAAAAAACTATATTAAATATAAGGATAATAAATTTGAGCAAAAAAATTTCCTCAAGGATGACATACGAGTATTAATTTTGTTACTATTTACTAGCATTATTGCGTATATAATTTTCTTTATGGATAAATAAATGATGTACCTGTTTTTAATAACAATAAATCTTCTGAAGATAAACCGAACCCCTATTTTATCTAACATATTTAAACCTAATTCAAGCTAATAATAATATATATGAAAAAGAATATTTAGATATACGGTTGAAAATTATTTATAATAAAATTATTCGTAATGTTTATGACAAGATACACCATATAAAATTCATATTATTTAAATATATTATTCGGAAGAATAATTTAGTAAGTTGTTCATACCAAAAAATAATAATTGTAACAAGTTTTTAACAAGTTGCATTTCATATTATCTCTCTCTATATATATATATATATATCTCTCTCTCTCTCTCTGTGTGTGTGTGTGTGTGTCTATCTATCTATCTATCTATCTATATATATATATATATATATATATATATATATAATTAATTAAGAAGAGCAAAGAATAGCAAAAACTCTTTCTCGTTCTTTCTCTCTCTCTCGCTTCTATATATAGATAGATAGATAGAGAGAGAGAGAGAGTTTGCTGTTCTTAACTATGGTTTTATTAGAATGATATTATTTAATTTTAAATAGATTTGACAGAAATTATAGCCTTAGTTGCTCTATATTCCATAAAATCCAATAAATTAATCAAATAGAATTGACAGCAAAATAAATGCGTACATCGCCATTTTAGAGGTACAAATATCGAAGAGAATAGTTAAAAAATAAAAGTGAGTTACATTATAGTTCAATTTATGTTTCTTGATCTAAGAAAGTGTATTTTTTTAATTTTGATGGATTATTTTAAGTTAACTATAGTAAATTTACGATTTTTTTGTTTTATATTCTTTTTATTTAATTTTTGGTGCTTTATTCCATTTCTTAGTGCTTTGATTTTTAAATTTTTTGGATTTCTTACCAACTTTTTATAAAGTAATTTACTGAGTGAGAAAGCTTGTATTAACATTACAACTATTTTAACCATGTATTTGTATTCTGACCCAGCAACAACATTTTCAGTTACTTTAATGACCATCTCCTTTTTTAGGTTATTTGTCTTTCTTACTATTTTTCTTCTTTTTAAGTTTTTCTAAATAATAATTTATTTTTTATTACGTCCATAGAATTTTTATTAATAATTAGATATTTTAATTATTATTTAAATTTTTATAAATACCATAATCAGGTAACTTGTTATTAAATTACATACATGTTTTATGTACTTTTAATGTATTATATACATATATTCAGATTTGTGTTGAAACTAAACTTCCCTAACTCAGAAGGTTGCATGTAGCGCTATACTTGTCATAATGAAATGAAATTTGCGCAACAGATAGACCTTTAAATCATGCGTTACAGATGTAATAAAAAATTAATTACTGTGAAAAGATTCGTCGCTAGGTGTAATATGTGTCTTGTTCTCCAGATGCTCTGTATGTGTCTTGTTCTGCAAATGTTCTGTACATGTCATGAAACTCATTCGGATTGGAAAATAGCATGCTCCCCAGAGGAGCAAAGTGTAAGCTCGCGTTAATTTCATAAACTTGCCAAAAAAATGCTGTCTTTCAGATGTGTGTCAAGGTTGCAAATTGTTCTCGGCAGACTTCGATTCTTTAAAATCCTTATAAACAAAAGTTCATGCAAGCGAGGAGGCTAAGCTGTCAGAAAATATGTTACACTTTACTTCCTCCAACGCACAAGTAATCAGCCGTTGTTTATCACCAACATTGATGTATAAAGAGCCGCGTTACTCAAGCAAAATATCTGTAGAGCCTTTTGTAGCTCTGAAACGTCACCTAGTGTCGAATTCTTGTACTTTTTTTTTTAAATAAAATTTAATTTTTAAAATAAAATTTCGATTGCATGATCTGAAGCGTTTGTTGTCCAAATGTCCTGTCATTATGACCAATATACGTTTATTACCCGTACAACCTGAATTTGGGAAGTTTAATTTCTAGAAGCCTATGTATTAAATATATCCAATTAAACTAATAATTAATTTATCAGGAAGGAAATTTTAAGATTTTCGAATTTCTATTAATTAAAAAAATAAAATATTTATATTAACTTTTAATGATGGCTACATGCTTTGCATACGAAATTTTATTAAAAATAGACATCTATCTAGATTTAGTTTCTCGTAATTTTAAAAAGTACAATTAAACAATTTTAAAAGAAATGGTATTTTAGCATGAAAAAATAAAAAATAAAAATTTGTTGATAATATTAATCGTGATTTTTTAAGTTAGATTGGCCCTAATGACCGATTGTTTAAGATAAAAATATTTTAGATTCCGGAGAAAATCATTAGTTATTATTATTATTTATAATCATTTTTAAACAGTATCTATAACTCATTAAGATTTTAAGCATATATCTCATGCAGTAAGTATACATATTTTAATCTTAGCTTGGAGAAAAGAGAAACCTATACATCATTTCATTTATTTATAAAATCTTAGATATTTTTTTTTCTTTTTCATTTTAACTTTATTTTGCACTTCCTGAAATATCAAATAACTTAATAACTCTTAAGCTTTTTCATTTCTCTCTAATATATTTATTAATTTCCCTTTATACTAACTATTATATTTTTAACTGAATTTCTGAAATATTTCTTAAAAATATCTCGAAGTCAAGAAGTATTTCTTTTATGATTGAAATAATATATTGTGAGATTTGTGTTAAAAAAATTTCCGGAAATCTAATGACAATTTTTCATAAATTAACACTGAAGTTTTGGTTAACTTTGTCATATTACTTAATATAGTCTTCATGGCGTACGAAATAACCCTCATTATAACAAATTCATTTTTAAAATATCAGTGGCTGCTACATTTTGAAAAACCCCGTAGGTCTTTCACCCTTTCAATCGCTCTGTTACCAATTCATTAGGATTTAACGGCCACTGCTTCGTCTCGACGGCGAAAAATATTTCAACCGCGAGCAATAATTCATATTTGTAATGAAAACTCAAGCCGAGATCAATTCCTAACTACCAAGTCGATCGTACCTCTGGGAACTTGTTCCTGGACTTTCTGACAGTTTACTGCCTCATCCGTAAATTTGACCACACCCTTATTTCGGAATTCTTACCAATTCTCCATACCCTGGGGGATAGTGCGGCACCTCAAGCGAAAACACTTCGGACTTGAGTCCCGAACACCAAAAGGGAATCCAGAACTGGAGATGAAGCAAACGCTATTTTATCTAATCCCACGAGAATGGGTGTGTTGACGAGAAAGACGAAAAGACCTCTACCAACACCCCTCCTCCTCTCCTCTTCTGAAAGAACCCCCCTCATTCCAAATAAAAGCCTGAAAATAAACTTAGGCAGAATGAAAAAAAAAAAATACTCGCTGGAGAAAGGTGTTGGACAAGGGAAAAAATAACAGACTGGGTTGAATCTTCGGAGGGGAAACTTCTGATCAAAAGCCTTGCTTTTTTTTATATATTTTTTTCAACTGAAGAAGAAGAAAGAAGAGAGACGTAGCAGCAAGAAATAATAATAAATAAGATAGGATAGACGAAAGCCTAAACAACACGTGAGGTACAATGCACAAGGGAACGGCAGAGCCTTGATGAAATGTAATTCAAGAAGCTCCCTTCTTGTCAGCCGAGCGAAAAGAAAACTGTGAAGGAAATAGCCAGAAACACGGCTTTGATTCCGTAGTCCAGGGAATAGAAGATGAATAGGTTGGCCTGCGTTATAACGAGATTATTTCTGAAAATCATTTTTCTGCTGCTGCTCCTCGCCAAAGGTAGGGCAGAGAATGAAAAATTGCCAGCGACCACTGTCCAGGGTGTGATAGCCTTTGGGGAATTTGGGCGGAGACAGGAAACAAAACTCTTGAGTGCCCTTCCAAGATATTAAAAGGAATTTATTGCTTTCTTGATTCTGGTGACCGCTTGTAAAACGTTGTAACTCAATTAGAATGGAATACAGTAATAGAGCTTTTTCAGTTTTCTTATTGTTTCATATTGAAATGTGTTGTTCGACCCTTGCTGTGAGTTAAAGTATTATTTACTTGAAGAATAAAACTGCAAAATTGTATTTAAATAATTAACAGTAATATTTACTCACAAAACTCGAATTCGAACATCGTTATTTTACAAATCGTAAAAATTACTCGAATTCGAGCAATTTTTACGATTTGTAAGATAATCCGTCTGCATCAATTGCAAAAAGGCTCTGTATCTTTATTAGAATTAATCTTGGAAGATTCTTAATTGAGTAATGATAAATCTAGTCTTTGGAATAATTTTAGTCAAAGATTAAAAGAACAAAAATAAAAACAATTAATTATTATCTTTACATAGAACTACATGCAGTTATCGTAAATATATCTCTCTACTTAAGAATTAAAACATGCATATTTTTCAATATTTATTAAAAAAATTAAATAATCGTTATCACTAAAGGTCATGATTCCTCAAAAAATATCTAAATCCTGTTACACACATGTAACTTTTAATTAATATCTTGCTATATAATATTGAATTTTCGATAGCTACCAAATGTTTCCAGGTTTTTCAAAAATGGCTCAAAACTTTAAAGTAAAAATTAAATGCTAATTCTGATACATGAATAAAAAAAAATAAAAATTTTCTAATTTAATGGTCTGCATACAGAGGAAAGATAGTTGGAGTGTTTGTTAAATCTGAAAACACATGAATGCAAAAAAAGATATAACTCGTTAAAATAAAGATCCTATATAAAATTCTTTAAACATGCTGAAACAATCAAAAAAAGATGCAAGGAGTCATCTGATCATAAGGAAGTCTTATATAAAAAAATATGTCGATATTTTATTCAAATAATTGCATTTTGGTACGAATAAAATAATTCCAGAATCTTGAATGAGTATTTGGATTATTTGAAAGCGAGGAGAAATTCCTATTTCAGGACATAAATTCTAGTCGAATATAACTTCATCTTTTCTCACTTTGTATATATTTATGCTCAGTTCAAGTATGTGTTAGAATTTGTGAAAGAAGAAGTATTTAGGCTAAAAAGAAAACAGAATAGTTATGTGAAAGCTCATTCGATATTGAGGTCGCAGTGAAGTCATAATTCAATGACGTTATTGAAAATAGTTGAGCCACGGCAAAACTACATTAAAAAGGCAGCGGATGACAAAACAGATAACAGATAAATCGTCAGAACTCTCTCAAAACACATAATTCATCATTATCAACAGTCAGACGTGTACCCGAGAACCCAGAAAAAGTAAGATTCATTAATAAACAATTGTCCTTAAATAGAATTATATCATTAACTCCAGGAAACGGGATATTAGATACGGCATCCATTACGTCGACTACCTCTTGCACACACTGACAAGTGCGCTTACACTGCTACAGGTCTTGTTCGACCGGAAATCTCACCGGATGGAGTAAAGTTTTCCCCGTCTTGAGTAGAGACTGATGGCCATAGAATGTGTTTCTGAAAAACAGACCCCTTTGATAATCATTTTATATACCCTTACAGCACGGTGGTAAGTTGATGAAACCTTACATCTCATTGTGTAGCCCTTTCTTTCAAGATTCCGGGCTTTTCTTTTTAATCAGGTAACTGTCAAACTGATTGTATCAGAAGGTTTTAAAATCATCAGCCGGGCTCCTCAACGATAATAACAATTTATTAACAAGAAAACATTTAAAAGAAATTAAAATTAACAAAAATAACAGCTGATGGTCTAAACAGCTAAAAAAAGGAATGAGAATCGGGATCAGAAGCGCAAGTTCAGGTTTCAGCTTATGTTTATATAACTCATAGAAAAGAATTTTTATTCACTTCCCTACAGCTGTTCCGACACAGTGGGTCTGCCCTTTTCTCTACAACTGCCTGCTAGTTTTAATGGTGATAATTTCCAAGACACGCCAATGCCCTCACCTCCCCCTCGAAACGTAAAGTTGGTTATGACATGACCGAAGGATCTGATATGAACCTAACAGTCCGACAGGAGCAGGTCTTCAGAAATTATAGAGGGATAGGTGTAATTTTTAACTGGTAATAGATTTAGGGTAGATCGGGTTACATTTGGGGATTTGGAAAATATTTCATAGTATGGCATTTCACTCAAAATTGGCATGAATTCAACTGATGGATCATTTGAAGGTTTAGTATTCTCCCTCAATAAAATAAAGCAATCTATCAGTCTACGATTTTTGATGTCAATCATCGAATATTTTAAAGAATTCTGCATCTAAAATTGGTTTAGAAACATCTGCAGGAATGAAAATCCATGGTAATAATCGTCCTAAACTAAAGTCTCATACCATTTTTAACAATAAGTCTGAATAACTGAGTAGTTTGCTGCATACAAAACAAACTTAGAGTCAGGAATATGCTTATTTAAATAAGCATATTCCTGACTCTATCAAAAGCACTGTCTGTCTATCAAAAGTTTGAATTCAGATTTGAGGTCATGAATAAATAAGAGTCTGAAACCCATTACAATCCTCAGAAGCCGCCATACCTGACAAATTTGTTTAATTTTCCGAATAAGAACATGACTTAGTAGCTTAAGGAGCACATCATTTAGCTTTTTAATATAATGAGCACGATAACAAGATTGTGAACGATTAGTTTTTGAAGGAGAATGTGACCGGAAATTTGAGATCTGTTCTGTCATCTTGATAAATGTTTCGACAACCACTGTATCTGGTCTGATAACTCTTACACTTTTGCCTCAAAAGCTAATAAAGAAGGGTCTTTGGACACTTCACTAATAGTTGCTGCCTTTAACGTTGTTTCATTGACTTTCTACAAGCTTCTCTAAATCGTCACTACAAACTAATAGAATTGGTTGTATAATAAGGTTAGACGCTGTAGAAAGAGTATTTTTAAAATGACATTAGAAACTCACGTTACCACTTTTTAATTCTATCATATACATGAGCAAATGTGAGGAAGCTACTTCTCCCAACTGTAAATCTTGTTATCATGATCTGAATCTAACGCATTTGGATTCAGCGTATTGTTTGATGATTTTGAATTTCGTGTAAAAGGAGTACCGAAAGGAGGAGAATGGATTATGTCACTGAAGTAAGTCCGAATATTTCAATCTAAAATATGTACTATAGTAAGAAATTAAGCATTTTCAAAAACAATAAATATGTATAATATTAATAAACTAGGATTGCAGCTGCAAGAATCATAATTATAGGTTACTTCTTCAAAATAGAGACGCTGTATATGTGACGTGATCTACTTTGATTGTTGGATCAACCTTATAATCAAAAGGAATTTTAGCAACTAGAGAACAGGAGTACGACAGAGACAGTCAAAATCAGTATCGGGGGAAAAAAACCACGTCCTTGAAATTGAATACAGACTCATTCAATTAAAATCATTAATTGTGTTTGTGTGGTTGTTAGGTTCAAAGTAAGAGTAACCCCCCCCCAGCTGCGATTGCAGGAGACAATGTTAGTTTTCTAAAACTGTCGGAACAAATTACAATTTTCAATTAGAGTTCGATTTCCTGGGTTACCAATGTAGAAGTTACTAAACAGACCAGCAATTAGAAAATTTCAAGTATCAGAAGGTATTCAATTCGATCAATAATCCTCTAAAACCCCAAAAGAAATTTTTTTAACCTGGATTAAATTAATATATACGAAGCGATTTTATACTTTAAAAATCTGGACATTATTAGATTTCTATTATATTTTAATAAATTGATTTCTTTTTGTTCTTCTACCTATTATCGCCTCTGGAATCTCAACTTTTTAAATGACTCTCTCCTATATTTCGCCACAATTTTTTTGTAGATGATTCCACACATGTAGTTTCATTTAATTAACAATAGTGTAAAAGCCTTTACTGCACGCTTACTTTTGAATAACAAAACGGACAGTCAGATTGTTTTCAAATGCAATTAAACGCAAATACCAAATAACAATAGTCACAAAATACTGATGCCATTTCGAAATAACAAATTTTCGACAAAAGCAATCCATGTCATTGCCACTTTGATTAATCCACAACGAATGAACCATCAATTAGCTTTCCTTTGAAAAACCCATTTTAATACATTAAAACCGCAGCAACAAACCTAAACACTGTTCCTCTTACTCAAATTGATACAATTATGTAAAAAGCACAAAACACAAACCGCGATCGTTCAAATTTCCAGAAGATAAAAGATTTACCCGCACTCTACCAGTCATTCTTTTCTGTGCAACCACAAAAGCGTCTAATGGTGTTGTTTTCCCCATCCCTCCCTTACTTCATTCCCCCTCCCCCGAATGAAGAAAAATGGTCCTAAGCTGAATTCTAAGAGTAGTGGGAGGATTTTTAAAGGCATCATAACACGTTATAGACAAATAAATATTCCATTGTGAAGTTTTCGTCTGTTGTATAGAATAGTGCAATGCAGCTGCAAACAATTCATCATGGTCCTCTGTTTAATATGCAGCTGTCGCCCAGCTTTGGTGTTTCAGAGACAGCTGCCAAATTTGGGAATGTATGGAGTCGGTTTGCGAACTGTCGGCTTTGTTTTATGTCAGCACAATGATTGTCCGCAAACTTGAATTTTGCAGCCGGCTTGGTAAGTTCGAAAATTATTATAAAGCTTTTCTTGGCAGGAAAATGTTTTGAAGTTTTGAGATGTATAATAAGCACTCAGGACTCGGAAATGAATGTGTTGATGAAAAAAGACAATGTTTTAGAGAAAAACTGCTCAAAAAGTTTCACGTGCCTAAAAAGAAAAAATGAACACTTGATGGAAATGTGACCTTATGTAAAATAGAATAAAATGAAAAGTGTGTGCTCAGGCGTCTTACAGAAATCAAATAACAAAAATTTCTATTAAATTTAAGTATCAGTAATATATGTAAGACTCAAAACAAATAATTTGTAAGTATACAAAAATATTTTAATGAAAATGAATATCAACACATTTATTTAAGACATTCACAAACATTTTATTAGTTACATCATAAATAATTATATTAAGCATATGATAATGTTATGTTAAACGTCAGCAGTATTAATTTAACGGAATCTTGAATCAGAAAATTATAAAAAAAAATATAATGCTATTTAAATTGATTTAAAATAAGTGTTTATATATAAGTTAAGGCGATATTAGCAAAGAAATTTGCTTAACATAAGTCAAAAAGTGACACATGCACTTTATTATTCAAATTTCAATTTTCCTTTCGTTTTTTATGTAAAAATTTCATTTAATTCTATTTAAAAATAAAAAAACTCCTTAATTATTCTAAGCACAAATATTACATTAAGCCATTTTGATGAGAAATAAATCTTTTAAATTAATTATGAATACTACAGTGAATGCATTATCACATTGCTTAACATTAATTCTTCAATAATTATATTCAGCGATAAATAAAAAATATTCCTCATAAAATTTTGTTCCAAAATCATAATTTAAAGGCAGCAGAATCAGAGTACTTAAATACTGATTGAAAAAGTACTGAACAGTAGGTTGTAAAAACTAGAACTATCAAAAAAAATTATAGAATCAAATTGAAACATTATTTTTACTAAATATATATAAAATAAAAGTAAAATGTATTTTTCACAAAGCTCAGACTATTTTAGTATTATTAATAAGGAGATAAACCGAAATGTCCTAATTTTTATAAGGAAATTAGCTCCAAATATTTAATCACGAGTAAAAATAATAGTAATTTTAAAATCTTTGCAAATTCTTGCTCATAATGAAAGCGATTCAAAATACATTTTATTTTTAAAATGTTTTATGAATTGTTTTAGCATTCAAAATTGTATCTTTAAATTTTTTTTTCCTCAGATATGAGCATTTTTATAAATTATTTGTGAAGAATGAATATTTTTTTTGCAGAATTTAATCCATGACAAATAAATGCCAACTCAAATCCGACAACTTTTATGTCTTATATAAATAGTTTCATTTAGAAATGAGAGGTAAAGTATCTATAGAAAGAGCTGTGATGTTGAATTCCAATTAAATCTTATGGTTTTTAACTATTTTTAATTACCTGTTGTTGAATTAATCTTACTAATAACAATCACTTAAAAAGTATTTAAATCTAATATTAAACAACTCATTAATTGCATATATTATTGCAGCTTATCTTCTATAAAAGAGAGTTTTATTCGAACATGCTTTATATTAAAACACTTACACTTCGAACAAGTTTTTACTTTTAATAGATTAATTCAACGATACATTAAGCGAATATAATAGGGAAACACTGCATTTAAACCATATCTTTTCGAGTGCATAATAAACAGCAAAAGAAAAATCTGAAAGAATTCCAGATATAAAGCGATAAAGAAAGAGCTTATTTCCCCTTAATAAATGGTTTTAAAGAGATTAAAGGCCAGTAAAATAATACGGAAAAACATTTTTAGAACAAACCAAAATCGTGGGACTTTTTTTTTAGTCTCTCAATTGCCTGTTTGTAACGTTCGTCCTTCATTATTCAAATTTTCTCCCATTATAAATTAATTAACGCACGAACCTAATTAATGTTGATAAATTAAGAAAGATATGCTCATATCACTAGCTTAAGGTATGCAGGTTATGAAAAAAAAATGGCGAATCAAGTGCTTTAAATAGTTTTAGCGCTCTTGTTCTTTTTCTTCCGATGTTTTTGTTTTTTTTAAAGAAGTATTTCGATTTACTCTCTGCATTTACTTAATTGTGTAATTATTCATCACCTTCAGGAAACACTTTTTCTTTAAAATTCTCCTTCTATTCTCAGAAATATTTTATAATTGTGTAATGTACTGAGAGATAAAAGATTATTTTTTATTCCTCGTTTTCTCCAATTCAATCTTCCTTTTTTTTTCATTAGAATAAATCTCTTATCAGTCGAATTTTATATCTTTTATATCGTATTAATTTCTGATGTGTTTAATAAAGTCATTTGTTTTCATTGTGAGCTAGAAAGATTTTTTCTTTCATTCAGTTATAAGTTGGGAAATTAAAACTGGCTTTATTTGCATCGATAACTTTTCACTGATAAAGAAAAAAAAATTATGTTTGATGAATGAGATGAAAATAAAAGAATATTCAACAAAAAAAGACGAGACGGTTTATTGCAAAAATTCATTATTGTTCAGTTCTGAGTGAAATTCCTTTTTTTTTCTTATCTTTTGTTCTAATTTTCAAAGTTACAGTCACCAATATATTGATTAAACATTCGTTTAGCTTTGTGTATTTTTATGCCGTAATTTCATTGTCAATTTAAACAAGATAAGGTGATTTAAGGGAAGAAAATTATTCGTTAACGTATTCGATTTTGTATGCAAATACATATCTTACATTTTTGTTTCCTTTCGAAATCATTAACGTATGCTTTAACTAAATATTAATGTAGTTGACTTAACCTTAAATCATAATTTTATTGGTGAATGAAATGAAGTAAGGAACCCCCCAAAAATAAAGCATATTTTTTTATTTCTGTTTTTATAAATTCTTCATCAGTTTTTAATAATCATTTTAATTTCTTCGTTAATGTTTTAACCTTAAATATAACTTAAAAAGTAAAAAAAATATATCACTTGAAATAAAAATTTAAAACATCGTTTTTTTTTTTTTTTTTTTTTTTTTTTGCTGGAACGAAAGTAAATATGATAGTAAAATGTTAAAGAAAAGAACAGAATGTAGTTAAAAGGCATGATGTTGAAAGTCACTATAGAATAACTACAGTTAGAAACTTTAAATATCATAAAAATATTATTTCTGGTTCACTGAAAACTCTATTATATATATATATATATATATATATATATATATATATATATATATATGCATATTTTTAAATGATATAAATGGTCCCATTTGGAATTCAAAACACTGAATAAAATAATCCAAAACAGAAGATTTCTCAATTACATTTGAAAAATACAGGCTATTAGAATAGTTTTGTTTTCATTCAATTAAAATTTAAGAAAATGAATCATTTCCAAATTCCAAATAACAAACTTATAAATCTTATAGTTCCTTAACATTCACACTCGCGCGTCTTATCCTAATACAATTATACTTTCTAATATTCCCCTACTTTGAAAAGTTTTATTTTATCCATCCATTACCTTTAAAAACATTTTTATCTAAAACATTTTAGTAACTCTTTTCATTAACATATCTTTGGATAATTTAGAGGGGGAAAGTTATTCAAATTGCAAAATAAATTCGAATACTCCTTAAGCCTATTCTTATAGCTTTTCCTTTTGCTTTCCATTAGCATTTCCTTTGTTTTTCTTCTAGAATTAGTTCCAATAACTGATAAATGATATCTTGTTCTCTTCTTCGAGGCTGTTGTCTTAAGTCTGACTAAAAGACTATTCATTTCTATTTTTCCTTTTGAGAAACTATCCATATTTGTGAGAACGATTTCCCTTTTCGTTCTTTCACATACACACTCATCCACCCACTCATCTCATCCATAATACCAGAGTTTTTGCTGTATTTTCAATTAGGACTAGAATTGATTGAATAGGACCAGATATTACATTGCATAATGCGGGACAAGATAAAATGACAATACTTTTTATTCTTTCTGCAATAAATGCTCATTCATGGTTTTAAATGCATTGATTTCTTTGTGAAATGTTTTAAAGAACAATTGTATAAGAAGGCATTTAAAAACTGCCTACAGATTTTCTCGTTATTTGAATTTTTCTTTGTCTAGCTTTTAAAAGTAAAGCGGTTTTTTCAACAAAAAATAGCTTAATTCTGCAAGGCAGAAAGAGTTTTTTAGAAAGTTTTTCAGAGTATTAAGAATATTAATAAAAATTCACTCATACATACGCACATTTCAAAACTATTTAATAGGTGGTCAATATATTGTTTTTATTCTTAAAATTTTTTAAGAAAAATTCTCTTTTTTCATCAGCATTTATTTGTGTGCTTTAGGTTATTAAAATAATTTTCAAATTATTTTCGGCTTGCTAACTTTTCATTTCTGAAAAATATTTAGTAGTGAAAAATACACAAAAAGGGAATTAAGGATCAATTTCTCTTAAATAGAATTCCTTAATTTCAATAAAGCATTCAAATTCCATCTCTGTAAATTAGATTTATTCTTTAGAAAATGAATCTTCGCTCAGTAATTTCAGAATGAGAAATATTTTAAATTAAACTTAATAAAAATTATTAGTGTTCACAGTAATTTTATTACAAAGAAGTAATATGATAGGAAAAATATAAGATACAATTCATTTACAATGAATTAATATGATTGAGATTAAAATTATCTCCAATAGTTTAATTTTTACAAGCTTCAATGTAATAAATTTCATACTTCTGCGTAATTCTTATATAATTATATATAAATAGATTTCTGTACGTAAAAGTTTTATTAATATTTTCTGGATTTAATCGTTTAAAACTGAAATAGTACCATTTATACTTGGTCCTAAGAACACTTACCAAAAGAATTATTTCTAGATCTTAAATAAATCTTTATTTTCAAACGATGCGTTTAAAATAGTAAATACTGGATACTTTTAACTCCATATATTCTATTTATCTTTCTACTTAGAGTTATATTTTACCAAACCTTATTCTAACACTCATTTAATTTGATTATTTAACATTGCCTTTAGTTACTAACTTCGGAAATTGAGCCATAAACTTACAAATTCCCAAAACCATATTCAATATCTCTTTCAATTCAAAATTAAGAAGTCTCCCATCTCAATAATCACTCATGCATTGTATACAATAATCCTATTGCTACACAGGCAAATTCTTTTTACCCCCATCTATTTACCGAAAAGGACCAGAAGACCTTAATCACACGCGTACAGCCTTTCTATCCCGCTGGGAATGGCAAAGATTGAAGATAAGTCCACGATGATTGATAGTCTTGACATTATGTCTGTCATTCGAGGTATTGAGCAGAATGCAGCGACAAAAGCAGTCACGTATTACATAAGCATACGTCCGATCTTTAGATGAATCCATATGATTACGTTCTGATGTGGGGCACAAAGAATGGATGGCAATAAACGATGTTCGTCTTGCAGTTGTGAGGTAGATTAGGAGATAATGAATAGATAGTCCCTGCTTTGCCGGAGATCTTTGGAAACAAGGAAGCAAATGATGTTTGCGGATTTGGGAAGAACAGTGGGTTAGAGAATATTCGAACAGTTGAGACTGATGAAGTGAATGTTAGGCTTAACATTTGTAAAGAAGACAAGCAAGTTATAATCTCTACCAGTCTGGATTTTTATAAAAATAAGGAATTAAAATTGATTTCAGAAACTATGAAGGGCATAAAACTAATCTTTTAGTGGATAATTTGCTAATAGAATTAAATTTAGAAAACGTGGAATTTGGTATACCTTGTTTTTGGAATGCAAGGCTTAACGAATCAATTAACAAAAATTGTTGTATACTAAAAATTGCTCAGTGTTATTTAAGTTTCGGTGATGTAAATAATAAATTAGAATGACTGTAATTAACGAATCTATAAACTCTAATCGGACAACGAGGAAGCAAGCTTGTTAATAGATTTTACAAAAGGACAATAACTTTTAAGCAAAGAATAGTCAAAATGGCTTAGAAAAATAGAATTTTTATATTCTCTTGGATTTAGGATAGAATTCGTGAATTTACTTTGATTAAAAGTATGAAAGTTTTGAGATTATGGGAATTTTTAATGTGAGACAATAGAGTTAAAATATATTGTTGAGTATTTTTGGATTATAAACATTTATATAGTTCAATATAACAGTACAATGAAAATAATTAGTACAATGCTGTTATCAATAAATTAGGGATTGACCCTTTTTTAATATCATGAATAAAAGTATCATATTTTTACAGATAAATTTCTCCTACGAGTCTGAGATAAATAACTTTAATAAATACTTATTTTTCCACTAATTCATAAAATGGCTGGTAAATAAGATGTAATTACAAAATTCAACTTTGGAAATTTTATCAACATCAGTGTTTTCAAAATCATTTCAAATATCCTTAGTGAAGAAATTGTTATCCAGTTTTGAAAATATTCCAATAAGAGGATCAATAAATCAGTAACTCATTAAGTGGTATAAAAAGAATTTTAGACTTCTCAGAAAAAATACAGCTGTTTTCGGATTTTAAAAACAGTTAAAAGGCACATATTCAACAACTTTGGTGAATATTCGGCCATTATTTTCAGGTAATGTAAAAAGTAAAATTTAGTGAAGGGTTATTGTAAATTTTAAGTTTAAAACTCTTGACATAATTAATAGAAAGCCGAAGTTAATAAAGGGAAAGAAGAAGAAGAAATTGTAATGTATATATTATTCGTTAAATAATTTACTATAAACAGATTTATTGCCTCTGAATATTGTAAAATGCATGATTAATATGCGCTACGTAACAGTGAAAATGCATCATCTAGAATTCATGAACAGAAAGTTATAAAAATCATCAAAAAAAAGAGACACAGTAGCGAACAATAATTGATGTTTATTCCGGCATGATACACTTATAAATAAAGCAACTATACAGTAAGCTCAGTAATTATGGCGGCAATATATTCAGAAACACGTCTAGGTACAGGCTCAAAGAGTGTATGGATTGTCTCTTGAGTAATAGATGTCCATTCTCTCTTAACCATTTCCCAAAGTTCGTCTTTTGAACCCTGTAGTGGCAATGACGCAAATGACGCCCAATTACGTCCCAAATATGTTTTCTATTAGTGAGAGATCCGGGGAGACAGATGGCCAGGGAAGCAATCAGGTACCTTGCAAAGCATGTTGGTTAATGCTCGTAGTGTGTGGTCTAGCGTTATCCTGCTGATAATTGGCATCTGACATCCACTGAAGAAAGAACAGTGTTACCAGATGGAACATATCATCCACGTATCGTTGCGATGGCATACTGCTTACAATACGGACTTGTGGGAATCTGCAATCGTAGGCAATAGCACCCCAAACCAGGATGCCACTTTTTTGCGTGGTATGGCGTTCCACAATAGCGAGTGGATTGGACCTGTCACGAGGTTGTCGCAGGATCGTACTCGGCTACTGTCATTACTTAATCAAAAGTGTGAGTTATCTGAAAACACTGCATAATGCCAGTCCTTAATGTGTATAATGTGTAGCTGTATGCATAATGTGTAGCTGTATCCCGACACCATCGCAAGCAGAGGCGCTCGTGTTCTTGAATCAATGGCAGCCTTCTTAACGGATTCTATGTATGTAGGCCTCCAGATGCTATTCTGTAAATAATGGTCCTCCTCGATATGGTAGCATCAAGAGTGTCCTTCACCTGCCTCAAAATGTCGACAGAAATGGCATGTGGGGTCTCCAGCGCAAGCTTCAGTCCACTCGTGCGGACGTCACTTCTGCAGTGCCACCACCTCTTAAAACTATCTATGTCACAATCGTTTAACGTAGAATGTGTGTTGTTGCTTGTCCACTGCGATTCGGCGTAGGGACCTACCTACTCTTCTCAGTCCGATCACCATACCCCAGGTGTATTCACCTATTTGCTCGAAATACCTCGGTATTCGGTTTCCTGGCATTCTCAGTACTTGACATTTCGTATGCCACTGAAAAACAATATGAAAGAAGATTATTCTGAACAATGAAGTAGCACAGTTATTGTAGACTCTGCAGATGTCTTCCCTTATACTTTCCTACAAAGCACTTCGCAACATTTGCATAACTCGGTACACTACGTCTACCCTACAATTTGCATATTTTTCTGAGTATGCATTCATGGTGTTGCATTTTCACTGTCACGTAATGTACAAATATCAGATGCTAAAATCTTGTTTACGTACACAATTTAGTTCTTGTCTTCGAATAGATTAAAGAAAGAGCAATTTTTAGTAATTGAATGGTAATAATAAAAATGGTGCAACAATATTCCCAAGTAGTCTCATACAACTCCGATCAATTGTGTTTTGATGCTCTTAGTGATCTTTTATTTAAAAAAAAAGGGGGGGAGAGAAAACTAATTAGTAGGGAATTCTTTAGTAAAAAATACTAATTCAAGAACAAGAAAAATCTTCCTTAGTTTAATTTATTATTCAGTGCCCTTGTAAAATGTATAATATTAAATATATAAACATACGAAAACTTTCATCTCTGTACAAAAAACTTTGAGTGTTTCCTTCACAAAGGGTTAGTATATTTACTCTGAACTTAAGAACATATTAATGTTTCTTATTATTATATTACATTACCCCCTTGACTGTGACATATATTTCAGAAAAATGGACCAAAAATGGAAAAAAAATTTGAATGTTTAATTTTGTTCTTTATATTATTATAAAAATTAGAAAATGGTTTTTATCACAAAAATAAAATTTTAAGTATACTCATTAATTAAAATTAATTAATTATTTAAAATTAATACCTAATTAATTAAAAATATCTAAACAGTACTCCATATCAGTGTCTGAATTGGACATTGCAAAAAAAAAAGAAAATTATTTGCAAAAAAACTCACTGAAAAACAACCGAAACTAAACGATAAAGCGAAACTCTGCTTTTGTTTAGCAATCCAAATGTACCTTAATTTATCTGACAGCACCCACATTTTCCCTCCCTCGATTGAAGTCGTTATCGGTGAAAATCTAGGACCACTAATGCCATCTATTTGGAAAATAGTGGATTAAGCATCCTAAAGTAGAAACGAACTCAGCTCGGGCTTCACAAAATAGAAACGTTAATTTTTCTCCTGCCTGAAGTCAGTTCGGACATCACAAATTCTGCACGTAATAGTTGCCTGAACTGGATTCAGGCAACACTGGCAAGGGGTTAAATGTAGGCATTATAAACTCTCACCAAAAATTTCGTTAAGAAATACACTCTAGATATCCAATTATCAAAGGCTTTAACTACGCTGAAATTTTTTTCCAATAACTAGTATTGAACAAAAAAATTTAATTTTTTATCCATATGCATTCATAAAATTATATTTTAATGCAGATTAAAGCATATTTTATAAAAAAAAAAGACTTTTCTGAATTGCTCGAAAAAATACATTTCAGCAAAAGCTTTACTGAGTGCAATTCATTTCAAAATAATATTAATAAGATATTGGCAATTTTGATTTTTAATAATTATGTATAGTTTTACGCGATAAAATGTCATTCTGAAAACTCGATAAGAGAGTTATATAGAATTTAAAAACTGTATGTTTATAAATATTTACTTTATTTATGAAATATGTAATTTAGTAAAAAATAAATTATCATTATAATAAATCTTTCGGTATTGTAGGATAAAACACACAATAAATAACTTATTCAGTTGCACTTCATATCAAGTTAAAAATATATTAATTTATTATATTGTGATGCATTTCATTAAATTTTCTTACAAAATTCCTGATTTTTAAAAATGATATAATTTTATGCAGAATGATTCGCAGAAACCCACCTGGAACTTGATTCCTTATAAAAAAAGAAGAGAAAATTAACAATGAAGTTCTATAAACAATATAATATTTCAAAATGTTTTCTTAAAAAGTAAAGTAATACATAAAAACCAGAGCTTCAATTAAAGGACTATTACAACGTATCGGCTCTGATAGCTTGTAAAATAAGCTAATTGTATTTCATTTTCTGAAAGAGATATTTTTAAATATTTGTTTATAGTAATATAAAGAAAACATCAAAAATTTCATTTGTAAAATCCGTATCTGTATATTATGATTATTCGAAAAAATTTTATAATTCAATTTAAAAACAAAAATAACGTTCCTTCTTTTTTTTAGTGAAAAGTGAAAAATTCTTTGCCAAAAAGATGAAAGAAAAACACTATGAAAACACGTTTTTCAGTAGAAGCATACTTCTTAGAGTCTCAAAAGACTCGCAAAGAACAGGTTACTAAATTCGAACGCAGCTTATTGCCAACTGTTTTGAAAAACACATCAGAACGTAAGCCACGACGCATATTTCTTGTTATCTATTTTATGAGGTGTTAAGGCTGAATAGAAGCTTAAGTGGAAGAAAAATAAAACACTAAATTTCCTACCATCTTTTCCACAAGAGAGAAAATAAAAAGCCTAGAATCCTCGGAATAATATTTCAGAACTTTTTCATCGAATTTCTAAAACTCCTCGTTTATTTTTTTCCCCCTTAAAACCGGTAGAAATAAAATGGCTGCAAATGTATAAATTTACGGCAGGAACGACAGCCTTACGAAGACCGACATCTTGCGTGGTTAGAAGGGAGAAAAAAATCTCGAAAAAGGAACAACGACGAAGAAAAAAAAAACGACAGAAGGGTAAAAATAAAACCAGAGATTTGTGGTTGGCGTTTGGAAATATCTTTACAGATCGAGTCGCCATTTTTAAACCTATTCGCAGAATGGAAAAATTATGGAATCGAATGAAGCAGGATTTATTTCTTTATGCGGATTTTTGCTTCGTATGAAAGAAGTTTTAGCTGAGGAGAATAAAAATAGAGAGCATATTTGATGAAATTGTACGCTTTTTACAATCTGCTTCGAGACGTTCTCAAATATCCAGATGGAAACTGTTTTAATCCTTCGGTACACGTATTTCTTTCTTCGATTCAAATCACTGAATAAAATTCTATCTGCGGGTGTTGCTTATCTAAAATTAAAAAGAAAAAGAGCGTCAGCTTGTGAGTATTAAGTCTAAAAAGTCGTTTTATTTCCAATAGCTAAGAAGTACAGAGCATGTGAAATCTAGTATTATCGTAAATTATTCACCAGATGAGAAGGATATTTTTTATAGTGAATTACAATGAGGTACACCAAAAAATCAGAATGCTTTATTAAAAAATTATGTAGCTCTTTTTTTACGAAACAACTTGATTACTTTCAAATTACTGTCCATTAAAGTTTATACACTTGTCCAATTGTTCATCCCCTATGATTGGAAACAATTTTGATACTCATCTGCAGTGATGATTGATAATTTTTCCTCGTTTTTTTAACCCTGCCAAATCGGTGTCATTTCATGCCCCTCTTCATACTTGGAAACAAAAAGAAATATCATAGATTTTGTTCAGGTGAATAAAGATTTTAGGGCAATGGAGTCATGTAGATCCTGGTCAAAAACTAACTTATTAATGTGGTTCTTTTTGCATGTCATGCAGAACACGAGACAAAAATTTGGCAGAGACTTTTCTCATTGAAAAGTTTTTTGTTAAAACTCGCTGAACTGAATTCTGAGACAGTCCAGTGAACTCAGTCGTCAATCTTCAATAATCTTGTGAATTATCTCAATATTTTTTTTTTGTGTCTTTGACGGACGCCTAGAGCAAAGTTTCCTGTCAATCAACATGTCACCATTTTTGTAATGAGAAAACCTCTTATATACTTGAATATTTCCCAAATTATCATTTTTGTTCATTGTTTTCAACATTACAACAGTTTCTGCTACGTTTAACTGAGCAGAAAGCAAAATCACAGACAAGTTAAGTGTTGTTCACTTAAATCTGTCATCTTAAAAGTCAAGGAAACAGCGAAAAATGTGTAGCAAAAAAAAATCACTACAAGCATACATAGCCTTCATTGGTTACGCCAGAGGTAGCACTCGCAACGAGTTTCATGGCATGCATTTAGCGGGAGAAAGGCGTATTACGCAAACTCCATACATGACAGCATTATTCCCGGAATTTATGGGTACCCTCTCATTTACAGAAAATTAAATACACCCCCAATAAGCATACTGGTCTTTAAGAACATGTTAAATAAGGTGAAGACAAAGGTTTCAACAACTTAAAAGGCACTGGTTTTAACAAATTAAAGAATAAGCTGATAAAAAACTTTTTTATTACTTTTCTATCTATTTGAGACTAGTCTTCAGAACTTACATTGCCAACAAATAAGTATTTGTTGAGTTAAAAGTGACTGCTGTAGCCCAGGGGTTATGGTCTTGAACTTCGTAGAAATCGTTGTTCAATTTGAGAAGTTACCTGATTCAAACTCCGATTCGACTAAAATTCCCCGAGTTCGAAACAAAAGAATTTGATGCATATTAAATTAAACTGAACCACTTTCCTCACGGGACATGAGAAAACGCTTCTAGAGCAAGAAATGTCAACTCCTATCAAAGTTACGTTGTTCCAAGAGCTCTTGTGTACCCTTGTATAAAGTGTTTAAATATTCTCAGAAATCAAGAAGTCTTTTAAAATTGTGATAAAAGAAATATTGGAATTGGTTTAATGTGAAATTAACGTTAGATATTCATTTTACTAATTATACATAGGAACTGAGATATCTAAAGCATTATTATCCATCAAGAAAACTTCTTAATAACCTCTCTCAAATTAATCGAAACATAATTTAGAGTTTGCTTTATCGATACCGTATTTCTAAGAAAGGTATACTTTTTGGTATTACTGAATGAATACTTAGAAAACATTACCGTTTTAATGATTTTCGCATTTTTTACATACCTTTCCTCTTAGTTCTTACATTCATATGGTAATCTGGATAGTTTTGATTATAACAATGCAGCTAAATTTTTTTAAAAAATTTATTTAATATTTAAGGCTAGTTGAGGACAGGGATGAAAGTTTTGTGCTGAATATTTATTTTGAAATATCGCACTGATCCTTAAGGCTTATGTCCATCGGTCATTTTAAATTTTTGAATGAAATGTTAATCCTATGTAATTTATAATTACTTTCTCAAATTTTTCTATTGTATTTACTGGAATACAAACAAAAGTCCAAAAGGATAAGAAATAAGTAAAATTTCAAGTGTGAGTTTTCATATTTTCAAAAGACACTTAAAAGTTATTTCTAAAATTGTCAGGAAAAAGTAAACAAATACACGCCTTCCTTGCTTTATATTCTTTCAAATAAACCTAATTATGTTCGCGAATAAACATGTCAGTCTGTATTTGACCATGTACGTAGAAATTTCAACGAATCAATATTACGATTACGAATACGAAAGGGGTAGTAAATGAGAGTCTTAAAGTAATATACTCATGTTAATGCGTGAAGATAATTTGAAATGAAATAATGAACTGAAATACTTCCGGCAAAATTTAATGTTTCATTCAAAGCGTGTATACAACTGAATAAAAAAAAAGCACTGCAACTTTTTGCTTAAAACATGGTTGCTAATTTATTCGATCATTCAAATAACTTTTTCGATGTAATTAATTTACTGTTTGTAGTTTTATTTTTTGCTTAGATGTACTGTGTTGATACAAATAGTACTTTTTATGACAACAGAGAACGTTGCTTAGGCAACTTCGTGCTACCATCATAAGCTGCTACCTATTAAACGGTACCAAAACAAATTTTACCTTAATTCATAGACTTATTCTGAATTGGCGGCTATTCGTTGCCTAATCAAAATTTGATTGCTGCTGGGTAGAGCTGTAACCTTCCGTAAGACTTGGATTCATCATTATATGCTGGTTACCAAAAAAAACATTCAAAACAATCATTTGCTTCCAATGAATCTGATTCAAAGTTGTGGATGATTGTCACACTGGCTGGAAATGTTACGATGAAGAGTTTTAGAGGTGCAAAAGGTATCATACTCATTGACTTTCAGCACTAGACGTTTTTCCCGAGGCATCGGAGAGATGTTATTCCATCCCGTGGAGGGGAAGAGTGCAGTCGGTGACCTTGATGCGGCAGTGGCGATTCGAACCCTGGACCAGTTGGTCCGAAGGAAAGCTGATCGATCACTTTTTTTTGTCATGTTTTAACCAACCAAGCTGAAAAGACATGTCGTCTGGCTTGTTAGTAAGGCGTTTTAACTTATGGCGTTGTTGTAGAAAAATGTCGCTGCATACTCCCCCTTCAGTATCATCGTGAAGATACGAAGAGAAACATTGGTGCTTCTTTTTATTTTTTGTACAGAAGGTTGCTTCCAGCCATTACTGCAATTGATATATATCCCCTCCCTTTTGAATTGAGTTTTGCTTGGGACAGTTACCATTTGAGTCATAGGCTGTCTCGTGTTGAGTGGCGGGTGCCGTCGACACGTGAGCTAGAGCCGAATATCACAAGTCGTGATCTGTGTGTGTTTGTCTTAGACAAACAGAGGCAAGTGTTTTGCGTCTGAGAAAAATGCAGTCAGTAGTTATAGGTTGTGCTGTCATCTAGTATACAAGTTCTGAGTCACCACTTCGACATCGAACGTTTTCTCCCTAGCATCGGGGAATGTTTGTCTACTCCGTGCAGGGGGAGAGAGTAGTTTAGTGACCTTGGTGCGGCAGCGGCGTTTCGAAACCTGGATCAGTAGGTCCGAAGGAAATTTGATCGATCACCTTTTTATCATGCCTTAACCAACTAGGCTGAAAAGACGTCTCTTCTGGTAGTTAGAAAAGGCGTTATAACTCCTGGTGTTGTTGTAGCAGAAAATTGCTGCAGACTTCTTGCATGGAAAAGGGAAAATGATCAATGGGCAATACCAGAGTGAATTACGCCATACCCATTCTCAATATCTCACTTCCTATTTTTACTTTTGTATATTAAATTTTTGTCCAGATCTCATTAGGGTATCCTTGCGTTTATTATTATCTCGCCTTACAGAGAAAAGCTTTCAAGGAACAAACATATTGAATAAACCCTGTGCTACGTCCTCGTTTTATTCACTCCTTATAAGGAAAATATGAATATTCACTAGTTAAAAACGGAAATTCGCGCTTATTATATCACATGTTTGAATTAAATCTGATATAACAATGTGAGTTTCATTATGTACTGTTACTTGATAGTGTTTTTCATATTAAATTATGTTTTTAAACTTTCAGTATTGTGTATATAGTCCTTAAGTTTATCATCATATCCCTACGAGTATACTGATTATTACATCATATTTCTCAAATAAATAACTTTTTCGTGGAAAAATTGACATTTCCATTTTCATATTCTTTCTTTTGACATTCAGTGCCACAATAAATATATGAAATTCTTAGAATAACTTAGAAAAGCACTTAATTTGACTAGCAAAATATGTATTTGACAACCAAATCCTGAATAAGTGGGTATTTTTAATCAAAAATTTCCATTAAAAATGTCAGAATTCCAAGAAAATTAGAAGAGTGGAAAAGAAACTCAACAGACTATTTGATAAAGTTAACAAAAAATAATAATTTAGCATATTTATGTAATTAATTTATAGTAAGAGCTTAGATAATTCAGAAAACACCTCAAGATGAAAAAAACTTGCCTTATTCATTATTTTTTAAAGAATTCTTCTGAGCATTCTACAATGAAACATGAGTCTTATTAACTCTTTAGGGAAATTTTTTAATTTACTCGACATGTCCACAGTGTTTTTTCTCATCCAATGTGGTTGTTTTATAAATGGTGATCAAACCATATCTAGTTGAAACAATCATAAATCTTGAGCTGTTTTTCCTCTATTCTTCTTTTCTTCAAGCTTTTTACTACTCGTTCTTATGTCAGCCGTTTTTCTTTACATATTTTAGTAATATATTATAGCCCAAATGGTCTTTTCAAAAGTTCGAAAAATGCTTGTTTATATAAATGAAAAATAAGCGTACATGCTTATTTTAATATTTTATAGTACATTTAAACATTAAGAAAACCTATTAAGATAAAGTGCTGCTATCGACTTTTTACAGAAATAATAAACACTTAAACATTTTCATCTTTCTTAGAGTAACAAAAATCTATTAAATTGTGTTTTGCCGTGAAAAACCAAAAATATATTTATTCCCTGTAGCTAATATTATCAGTTTCAGTTAGAATTCATACAATTAAAGTATGACTAATAATTCCTATTTTTTAGAGCTTTATTCGGTTTTTAAATTCATTTTTTCATAATTATCCAATATTTCAAATTTAAAAATAAAAAAGGAGTTTCTGTTTTAAATTCGAATGCAAAAATGGTAATAAATATGGAAACAAATTTCCAAAAATGGAATAAAGTTTCGAAATATAAATATGTTTTTGTTAATTATATAAATGTAAACAATGCCAATATCTTAAGAATAAAATTTTAAAAATAGTAATAATTAAAATTGGCTTTGCTCTTCAAATTCATTTTAACATGGGCTAACTTTTTTATTCCAATTCAGTTCTTGAAAAAGTCGAATTTTTAAAAAATGTATATTAATTAGTAAAATAAGCGTATTTCTAAGTCCCAGGCTCCACAAAAGCAATTATAATCAAGAAAAGAAAAGGCCTTCATCAAATTCTTAATTTTTTCATTATTATTATTTTCACAAGCAAAACATCCTAAAGTACAAAAATGTTCCCAATGTTAGCAAAAAGAATAAAAACAGACGATTTTGCTGCATAAATCCTTTATTAAATTAAATATGAAAATAAGAGCAAACGATAAATTATTAGCGTATTCAATAACTTTCTGTTCGTAAATTAAAATAAAAGCAGATGATAAAATATTAAATTAAATTCAGGGTTATTCAAAATGAATCATCCGATTTCAAAGTGCTATATTTTCATAAATAAACGACACAGAATGGTAATACATGAATGCAAAGGGAAAATATGGAAGTTTTTTTATAAGTTTTCTTCTTTTAGTTACACGTTTAATGCCAATTTGATATATAATTCCTAACAAACACGTCGTAAAATGTCAATGGTAATTGATTGTACTACAACAGACCGTTATTTAAGTTCACGAAAATTTTCAGGCAATAGTAGCGCATATACTTTACCTTTTAAGGACCATATAGGAAGAAATGACCTAGGGTCATATCAGATGATTTAATTGCCCCACAATGTAACATCAAGTCATATGGTCCATTGCGAGGTAACTCCACGAAAGCTTCTAAAACAGCTTTCGGGAAATAGATTCATGAAGAACACACGAGGGCCATTTATTGATCACAATATAAGACCTCCACATTTATCCTTTGTATTCATATATTACTTATTAATCTGCCTTTTTTTTTTTTTTTTCTTTTTTGAAAATATAGAATTTTGAAATCGGAAAATCCATTTTGAATAACCCTGTATATCACAGCAATGTAAATATATCTTCAGTAAAGTAAATGTAACTATTATAATCATAATGTATTATAATATCATTCATTTGTGCCTAACATTTCGTATTCTTTACTATATGCCCACCCATTTTTGTTGACACTATTTTCTCAAAACAACAAGTTATCACGTGTTTGTAACAGCAAATGATTTTGAAACAATGAATAAAATTAGTTCTAAGTAATGATAATTAATTATTCAATTAAAGTAGACTATAAGTATACTACACGGATGAAAAATAAAAGAAACAAATTCAAAAATATTGAATTTATTAAAATAGAATTTTATTAAAGGATTGAAACTGTAGAATTTAGTTACAGGGTGAATTTGTCAGTCATTTATTTAACTGGTTTGAGATAAGTATTTCCACTGAATAAAACCGGGAACAAAATCCCACTATAGAATAAATGAAAAAAGCACATTTAATAATTTGCACAAAATCTTTATTTTTATAATACAAAAAAGTCGGCAAAAGCTTATTCAAATTTAACTAAATAAACTGTGACTGTAGGAAAATATCAGATCACTTAAATTTTACAGTTCATTCATTCTTTTCCTGAGTGCTATTTTTAATTGAATAAATTAATTATCCTTCAAACTTTTTTTATGATAAAAATGATTAAAAAGAAGCATTTTATATTTTCTACTATGTTTTCATATCAAGGATTTAAAATTCCAACTGAAAATATACCGAAAAATACCTTATTCCCTAAGTTTGTTCTTAAAATATTCGTTTCTAATTAAAAATTTAGAAATAAAGTTTTTACTATATTAGGAGTCCACTGTTAGTTAGAATTGCATTTCAACATTTTTAACTAGAAACAAATTAATCTCAAAATTAGAGAGTTTTCTTTCTTTTTCTTCTTTTTATCGTTTTATTCAAATTTGAATTAAGAAATTAAGAAATGCAAATATCAAATTTTTAAAGTAAAGGTTGCTAAAAAAATATTTCTAAAAATTGCCAAGTTTAAATCCATACTGCAAAAATTTAGTCAGTAGCGTTTTAGAACCAGAAGATTGTAAAATATAATATGGTTATTATATTTACATCTGACAATGTCTAAGTAAAATATCTTTCAAATTAATCAATTTGAAACAATGCTGTAATAAATTTCAACGATAAATTTTTAGTGTAAAGAAACGTAGACTTTCCTTTTGAAAATACTTTCATTTATTATGTATAAAAAAAAAAATTCATGGGTTTTTTTTATTTATCTTCCTCTCAAATCTCATCCAAATTTTATTTTCATAAAAGCAGAAATGTAAGTACATTTTATTGCAACAGCACTACGAATTGACGATAATCTCGCCGCGCACATTCCCCAAAAAGACGCCATTTTGTTTATGATTTTTCCATCCACATCATACGCATTCGATATCTGCCTCATAACATCATTGACTATGCATTTTACGTCATTTTTTATTGCCGCAAAAAGACGAAGAAAACATTAACCACCAGAGCAATGATTCTGAGGCAAACATAAACAGAAGCAAATCACCTCTCAGACAACCTCACACGTACCAGTTGAAAGCTGGACACAAACCAAGTAGACCTCTCGCAGACTGGAACACGTCAGTCATTCTCCTACAACAAAAGCCATCTCCAGAAGCCCATACATACATACAACAGACAGCATTAACTCCTCTTGAATTGTGATCACGTACGCTTCAGGTCGTTTTATAACCCGTGGGGCACGGGATCTTTTGTTGCTGGAACAAGTTGAGCGGTATTCCTTTGTGTGAGCGGTAAGAGAGAGAGAGAGAGATCTTGGAATAGGGATAGAACGTGAGTTAAGTAACTTTAGATCACTGCCCCTCTCCCCATCTACCTTTAGCTCTTCTAGGAATCACGGTTGGGGAAACTTTTGAGATAGAAACTAACTACATACCCTTGGGATGAGGGGGAGGACCCTAGAAATGGAATAACCTGAAAATGCGACGTGTTTGATGTAAACGGGAATGATTGTATAAAGAAGTTCCTTTTACAGAGAAGTTTGTTGGTCATTTTTAACAAAGAATGTAATGTCTGTTTGTATATATTCCTCATCCTCCTTTTGTGCAACAAATTTCTTCTATATACTTGCCTTTTCTGTGTAGACTAATCTGGTAAAGCATGTAATAATTTGCTCTAAACTTGCATGATAGTGTGTAAAAAAATTGCTTCTAAAATTAAATTGATAAAAAACTAAATCTGCTGGAGTTTGATATATTGGAATGTAAAATTCATATAATATAAAATCTTTCTCGATCTATATATTAATATGAGTGTTATCTTGCATAAATATCTCGACCACAAATGCAAGAATAAACCAAAGTGAGTTTAAATTAAACATATTTTTAAAACATAAAGCAGCCATTTTTGACACTCGTACTCATAAAATTTAAGAGAAATATACATATATATATATATATATATATATATATATATATATATATCCTAAAAAATTTTCTCGCTTTCATGGAGAAACAGATGAAAAAGTAAATCAGTTAATTTTCAAATGGTTCTAAATTTTAAAAGGTGCCTAATGGATTCTATATCAAATTTTTCTACTAAAATCTAAAACTTTCTTTGCGATATATAAGGCAAAAAAAAATGATGAATATGTGCATTTTTCCATTTGAATTAGAAAACCATTATGTTTGAATTTTTCTCATATAATGTATTCCATCATTCCTATTATTTCATTGTTAAATTAATAAAATTTTAATTTTAACAATGATTGCTTTGAATAAAATCTATTCTAACTTAGAAAATAATGCATTTAATTTTAAAAATTCAGTTTTCCATCGTTCTTTTGTAGTATGTTTTTCTTATTTCAACCCATAATAGCCTCAATATATTAAATTTAAGTGATGAAATAGAACAGCAATTACATCTTCGTTTCATCTAAAATTAATTAAATCTTACTTTTCAAAAATAGTGTAACTGAACGGAGAAAAATATTCTATCAATGGAAATGCTCTTAAAAATCATCATATGTTACTATTTCAGTCATTATAAAAAACATTTTCATACTATTATTTATATTTAAATTATAGAAAAATATGGAAAGTAATCTTTGGTTGTTTCTACTACGTATCACCTAATTTAAATAAACTCATACTTTCATTATATAGTTTTATTTATCCATATCATTTCGATAAATAACTTCCTTAAATATTATAGGTTCAGGAGAGGGTATAGAAAGATTCATCAACAATTAAAATTATTTAATTACTATTCTATAACGATAATCCAGTTATAATAACATTTGCTTAATAAAAATCAGAAATACAAGTATACAAGTTCAAGAAATGAATGAACAAATCATGGGAAGGTAAATCAAATATAAACGAGAATTTTTTAATGGAGGCTGACGATTTTAATACATTTTGCCATAGAAACCATGGCAAGTTATTAAAGGTTGAAATAATCCTTTGGCATCATTTTATTCCTCATGTGCCACTTTAGTTAGTCGCAAGGCACCCTGGAACAAAGTTGTATATGTAAAGACGCAAAAAAAAAAAATTAAATTGCTGCATTAAAACTAAACTTGGCATCTATTGGAAACGTTAAATCTATTGTTTTTTAAGGATTCTTAGGATATTTCATCGCAGAAATCGATTTTATTCTTAACTGACGTACAATTAATGGAGTAACATGTGGAGCTTAGAAGCAGCACGAGGACAATTGGCGACGAACTTCATAACTTAGAACCTCGGTAAATTACGACGCAGGCGACACCTGAACTGGCACTTCCCTCTTCAAACTTCTACAACAAATTTCATTTGTGATGTTTTTGAGCTGAATGATCCCTATATCTACTGCATGAGTAAATTAGTATTTTAAAACCTAAAATAATTTTCTTATTAAATACTCTCTTTTATTAAATATAAATCTAGATTTTTCATTTTCAGTAGTGTAATATATATATATATATATATATATATATATATATATATATAATGAAATTCAATATTTGTATCAAAATATTAGCTTTTAAAGTAAGAACTATAGGGTTAAAAAATGCAAAGCAAGCCCTCAAATTAAGTTATTGCTATTGTTTTTACTGTTAAAATCAATTAAGATTTTATTTTATATTGCTCTATCACTCTCACAAGCAATAGAAATCTAAATATGTGCAAGTATTTATTAGTTACATAATTAAACCTGCATTCATGATGAGCACATAAAAATTAGTTTAGTTCATAGAACAATGCTTGATCACACTTTTTAATATATAATCCGTAAGCATTTTTATCTCATCAAACTTTTAAGGCTAATATTAATTTTGAAAATGTTTTACATGACGTTTCATTTAAAAGAACCAAAATACTTCCTATCTTAATTAAATTGATTGTTTATTAACATTGCACTTATAAGCAACCAGTGGCCACTGGTGCTAGACCACCTAATTTTGAACCTCAGTAGAGTGATGAGGACACCTAAGCAGGTACCCTCCCAAACTTCTACAACAAGCAAACGGGAGCCCTTGGAACCTCGTCTAGATTTAACTTGCATCAGCTTCACTACACGACGGGTTTTCAATGACACAAGGAATCGAACCTATGATTCGAAGAAAAACAACGTCGGCAACGAATCCGCGAACATGACCATTAGACTACCGAGGAGGATAGATACAGGATATGCAGGAAAATAACATTGACGTAATTTTGATAAGAAGTACCTCAAAAAATGATTTTTATTATAAAATCTTGTTTACTTTTTACCCACCAGCGTATTTTACACAAAACACACAGTAAAAATTTTCATTTTTCCCCCCTAATATTTAAGTAACTTATTTCAATTTCTGTTCTTGAGAAATAAAAAAATTCTTCATCTTTCTCTATATTTAAAAAGAATCAGTATTTCTTAAGTTAAAAAGTATTTAGTACCTAACACTCTGAATAAATTTGGTCAATAACACTCGTAGCCTACAGCTATTTTCGAAAGATATTCTCTAGTGGTAAATATTTTTACTATTTATTTTATTCGAATACGGATATCTTAAAAAAATTTGAAAAAGCTGTCAACTTTAGCTGTTTGAGAAACACATGACGTGCCATTTGTTGATCAAACAAGAACAAAGTTTTATAATCTTCGAGACACCTTATAAAACACTGCAGAATAAGGAAGCCCCTGACGTCTACTGTCACTGAAATTCACGCGGATGAAATCCGACGGACACAGAACGAATCCGGACTCTCAAAACATCCGGGCACATACGTCAAACACCACGAAATCCGGCAAAGCTTTCATAAGGAAGCTGGCGAAAGGATTCGCAAAAACGGGTTACTCTAAAAAAGGGGGCAAAGAAAATATCAGATGCAAAAGAGGTTTGTTAAAAGGGCCGGATATTAAAAAGCGCGACGGTTGCGGGTATGGGATGGAGCAAAGAGGGAGGTTGGGGTGGAAAAAATGCTTCCCCACCCTCTGTTGTCCCAACTTTTCCACCCCTGCTCCCATCTCCTCTCTTTTCCTATTAAAGCATCCAAAGGGATTTCTAGGAAAGAAAGTTGCATTTCTCCAGAGCAAAAATTTATGCAGATGTGTCTGTTCCCTTTTTACCCCCTTCCTAGATATAGTTCCCGTTCCCCAGACCCTAGAAGCTTTAAATATTGATTATTTTTTATATATCTTCTAGAAGCTGATCATACCTCCAGCTGTGGAGATGATAGCTATGGATGAAGATGACATTTTTTTCTGGCTCTTCTTTCTGGGTTTTTTTGTTTGTTTGTTTACTGTTTTTGTAAAAGTACCGTATTTAGGAAAGCTTTTTTCTTTTATTTCCCCCCTCTTTGGGTTTATGGAGAGCTAGGAAGGTGCAGTCTGGTCTGGATCGTTCGGTTTACCCTAAGACCGTGGGCTTATTCTCTGCTTTATTATCGGTGCGTCTTTCATATTCTATTTTTTTCTTTTCTTTTACGACTTTGTCGTGCCCAGGTTGGCCATCTCTCGTGAACCTCCAAATTCGTGTAGTTTCGCCTAAAGTTATTTGCTTTCCTCGGTACATAAAGGAATAAAGAATGGAATGTCTGGAGAGTGTCTCGATATGCCTGGTCAACTTGAATATTTGGTTCAGTAGCTTGTTGTGTTGAGTTTTATTGGGAAAAGTCCTATTTTTAAGATGCTCAAAGCTTCTTTAAAATATAAAATTGCTGTAAAAATCCAGATATTGAAGTAAGTATTTTTTATTTGATTTAAAAAAATTTAAGTGTCTAACTTGTAAGGCATTTAATTTTAATATTTTATTACGAATTTTATAATTATATGTCTCATAAAAGAAAATCTGATTAAAATAAATCATTAATCGTAGAAAATATGAGTATTAGTTATTTCATATATATTAAAAATCTTCTCTTATAGGTCCTATTCTGTTCTTAATAACCTGATAATTAGCTTTCATATCCCTGTGGTAGTTCCCAAGGTTCAGGGATGTTGCTACTCAACACAACTTGGTAATACGTCACAAAATAAACACGGATTCGTAAGACGAAACAGTTACGCCACGAACGCTGACGAATAAGCTTCGAGAAATCATTGACGCGATGTACCGAGACCTCTAATGCTTCCATTATTAATATTTTGAATGCAATAGTAAATTTTTAATTTTTTGTTGTATCTTAAATCCTGCTGCTGTAGATTAGGTTTATCAAAATACTCAACACCCCTTCAGAGAGATTCGATTTATTAGGTATAATATTTACGACCCCAAGACAGCCTTTCTTCTTCTGGGTCTATATGTTCGGTAAACCAAGATGATGTATTCCCAGGATTTCAAAGCGATATTTATTTATTTTCGATTCTTTTTCCTATTCTTCCTTTCATAAACATTTATACCTTGCCTTAATCTCACATATTCGTTTTTCAGCGTGTATGAAACGATTTTAAGATACCTCATGACTAAATGCGGCATTTGTGCTACAAAAACAAACAACTAATTTATAATAATAAGCAAATGAATATAAAACTTATTTATGTCAATTGCTAAAATATCTTGCAAATTTTGCTTTTACAATGCTACAATTATTAAACTGGCAAAACTCTGAATATTAGATTTAAATAATTTTTTTAAAAAAGCAAAATGTGTAAATAATTTAAATAAAATATCAATCCCAATTTATTTCGGTTTTTTTTTTATATATTTCTATAATATTTCAATAATGATTATTAAAGGACAAAATATTTTGATTTTAAAAAGTCATAAATTTTTGCCTTATTAAAATTTCAAAAATGAATGTTTTGAATGGTGCATACAATTCTATAAAAAGTAATGTAGTTTTTTAACTACTTAAGAAATCCTTTGATTCTAATTATTTTACTGTATATTTCAAATTCATTTTCATTTTCTAATTATTTTCAATAGAAAATGATTTGATCAAATTTCCCAGAGGAAATATTTTGTATTGTTATTATTAATAATAGCTCCATTACTTATTCACGGCTATGAATCTGGAAAAGTATTGTAATATAGACTGAAAATAATTAAATTATTTCTTTGTTAAGGGGATAGCAATTTATTACTTTTGAATTTCTTTTAACATCGTTAGTTATCAATATTTTTATATAAATAGATAGAATAATTTTCTTTCTTTGTCTCAAAAAAATATTTTGTCCAGTAGCATGATATTTTATTTTAAAACTTCTTATTAAAAACTATTAACATTCAATTTATGGCTGTGCCTAAATTGTATTTTACTTGCCTTACAAAAATTTAAATATTGTGAATTTTGAGTAATAATGAAGTGAAATTAGTAAAACATTTTGCAGTAAATGCAAAAATGACAGTTTAAGCTCAAAAAGCAATATTGTGCAATATGAATTTTACATCTAATGCATATTTTTACAATCGAATATAATTCAAAAATATATTTTACTAGGAAAATTTTTCAATTTAGATATTGTTTATAATTTCCGAGAAAAATTACACTATAAATACTAATGATCATAAATTAATAGGCTTAAGGTAAGAAAATCCAAAAAAGCCACATGCACTTAAAGAAGTACAAGTGTTAATCTTTTTTATTCTAAACTCGTTGCTTGTAATAAAAAAAAACCAAAAAAAAAAAAAACTTTTAGACAAAAAACATTCTTAACACTTATCTAATAATTCCGTAACTATTTTTAAAAATGTTCATCAATATCAATTAGATCTTGAAATGTGAAAAATAAAACTGCCTTTTTTCATATTACTCATTAAAGGTTTGGAGCATTAAGTAGGATATAATTATACTTAATAAGTAGATTTTTTCCTTAAGTAATTTTTAAAAATTAAGGCTGTCATAATTATTTTGTGAATGAACATAAAACTAAAGAAGTTTGAAAAAAAAATTACTCCTGCGTGGATTATTTTCTTTTAAGATTATTTTTTTTTCTTCTATTTTATGTATTTTCTGAGAACTTCAAAGATGGTATTAAATTATCAAAATAGGAAAATATTTCGTCATATATTTTTAAGAAATGTAAATAGTCAAAAAAATAAAATTGTTTTGAATTAATTTTATTCGATTAAAATGTAATGTTCTATACTTTTAAAAAAATGTAATTTCAAAATAAAAATTGATGGTAAGAAAGAAAATATAATTAAAAGTAACTATGATTACAAAAAATTGCAAATATATAAACAATTTTATTTTAATTATCTACAAATTAATTATTGAATTTTAGTATTCTTACAAATTTCCTAAGAATTAAATCCTATTTAATAAAAACGGATAATTTCTTTGTAAGTTGGTAAAATTTTATGAGATTAGAATATAATCTTGAAAAGAATATCTTAGAACACATCGATTCCATAGTTATTCGCAAACATTTATGTTTTAGTAAAACCTATTTTTTTCAAGCTGTTTCTACCATTTATTGAGTTTTTAATCTGATAAGTTGCAAGAGATGAAAGCTTTATTTAGTACGATTTCATTTACGTGGGGATGAGGGTTGCAAAAAGTATATGTTTTTCACTACACATGCTTTGATAAGACAAATTGGTGTTACCAATGCGCGCTGCCATCTACTAAACAGCGCCAAAACATATTTGATACTGATTCATAAGTTTAATTCGTGCCATTTCCTGCCGAATCAAAATCTGATTGCTTCATCGTTTGAGTTTACGACGTATTTCCTTCATTATTTATCTTCACAGACACCTTAAAATCCAATTAAATAGTCAGTAAATTCAAAACTCAAGTTGAAGATATTGTAACGAAAAATGTCTTCTCTCTGAGCGTGTAGGAGGAGGGAAAATCAAGTCCAACTCGGAGAATAACGACAAATGAATTTTTATTTGTAAATCTTCAGTACAACACACTAGTAGCACAGCTTGGACAATAAGAGTACAACAAATACAAAGAACTTGCTCAGTTTAGGCGACACAGAAACAGGAACAAGGCACATCCAGAAATCACAGGGATTTAAGTCGGGTGAACGAGGAGGTCAGACATCTGGAAAATCTTTGGGTTCTCAATTATCGCCAAAGTTAATTTGAATCAGTTCTTTGACTTGGCGCCCATGTGAGGAATTGCTCCCTCTTGTATGAAAACATTGCCGTTTTTGTAAAGCAGGGATGACCTGCTGTCAAAGGAGTTCACTGGACCGTGCACTCGTGACAGAGCACGTTTTAGGAATTCAGAGGAGTGAGAGTTTCAAAGAAAAATGGTCCGAGGATAAATCAGCGGAAAATCCACACTATGCAGTCACGTAAACAGAATGCAGTGATTGTCGTTGCAGAACTTTGGGAGGTGAAGCATCACATATGCGGCAATTTTGATTATTCCCAGCTCCATCTGAAGAAAAGTGCGCCTCATCTGACTATAAAATTTTCCAAGGTAAAGCGTCATCAACTTCCATCAACACGAAAAATTGACAAGTAAAATCATAGCGTGTTTGGAGGTCTCGAAGTTGTAGCATTTGCATTACGTGAATCTTATACGGATACCATTTTAAAATGGATCGCAAAATTTTTGTACTTTCGACTACGAAATCGCCAACTTTCATGACACGGATCGAGCACTTGCTGAAGAATATCTGGCACTGGAGGCGACTTTCAACCTAAGTAGTAGCGACTTCTTCGACAATTTCATTTGCAATGGATTTTCGACTTCTTCCTCGCAGTACACCCAAGTCTCTAGTCTCTTCATATTTCATAATCATCTCCTTCAAACCATTCTTAGACATGGGTCGTTTGTGCAAACCCTTTAAACGACAATATTGATGCAGTGCAACTAAGCTATTGCTGCCTTTCTGATAAAACAATTTTACCAGTAAAGATTGATCTTTTTTCTGTAAGAGCTTGATTAATGATAATAAAGGCACTCAGAATGATTTTGGCTCTGACTGCAAGGAATAAGAAATTTTTAAAGCGCCAACTGGTGGTCAACATTTGAACTATTTTTTATTGAAGAAGTATTTTTCCGTTTGTCCATATAACGAATACACCAAGTTTCATCAAAACAGATAGGTAGGAGGGTTTCTACAGGGATCTAAATATGGTCACTTTAATTATAACCACCCTGTACGTATGACATAAAGGGCTGAAGTTGAAGATTATTGTTAAATAATAATAGAAATATGAAGAATTCAATAGCTTTAATGTTTTTATGCTCGTAATTTCTCGAAGTTAGTAAAGACGAAAATAATGTAACAAAATATTCTAAGTTCATCTCAAATTTTCGCTATGTAAAACAAAAATTGTCGTAAATGCAGACATAATAAAAATGCCTTAGTCAATACCTAAACGTCATGCAGATTTAAAATCTTCAAGAAACTAATTGGTTTATTCCTTTAAGTGACATATTGTTGCAGTTCTAGTGAAAGTAGATATCTGGTACAATTTTTATTGACTTGGATACGTATATCATTTATAGTTTATTGTAGTGGTACAACAAACTCCAACAACCAATAGAAAATCCTAACGTATTATTTTGCCAAGACAATTTAGTTAAACTCATTGAACCAGATATATTAAAGCCATTACATTCTTCTTTTCGTCATTTACTTCAATGTTCTTCGGCCATTGAATCAAAAATGTCTAGAATGGCTCTTTAACTTGAATCATTTGTCGTTTATATCTACATATTTTGATGCATTTTGAAAATGTTACGTTCAACAAATTTGTTAGAAAAACGAAACATAATAATTAATCAGTAAACAAAATTATTAATAACTTTTGTTTCATTTAATTAATCTCAATGCTCTATTTGAATATTTTTACTCATTAAACTGGTTATTTGTAATAATCATACCTGAGGGGGGGGTTGACATGATATATGTAATTTAATTTTGTGTAACTTTACAATATGTTAGTACAAGAGAACTGATTAAATGCCACAAGCAGCTTATTTTTGGCACATGTTTATAATTTATTAACTTCTCAAATGATTTCGATAAAATAAAATAACTTAGAAAAAAATCCTTAGAATGCGATAATAATCTCTAATTGTAACCGTATATTCAGAAATAATACAAATGGGATTCACAAAAGGTTAAACAGTTGATTCATTAAAAACTCTGATAGAAATAATGACTATAACATATTTGAATTTAATCAGAATTTGTGTGGTATTTGAAAGTCAAAATCACGGAAAATATGTTACCTTTTGTTATTAAGGGGAAGTGTTTAAATAAATATTTTTTGGAGTTTATAAAATTGCTAAAAAGCCTTGTAAGTGCACACACAGGGCGTAAAATTAAAAATGAATATTACTTATAATTGATTGAAAATTCTTAAGTGCCACACTTTATTTTAACTATAAAATACTTTAATATTCGAGAATAAATTCGTACAATTCTATTAATAACAACTTCTAATTTCACTATCAAACGTTACATCGTAATTCGAAATAAATGAAATATTATAAGCTTCATGGTAAAGTTAAACTGAAGTTTAACTGAATATGATAATAGTTCAAAGTAAGTTAAGTTTAAACTGAATGAGATAATAGTTCAAAAAGTACCTGTTTTAGAAAACAGATGGCACTGCTAAGACAAGCTGGTGTATCACTATGTGCTACCTTCCATTTGAGAAAAAAATTAATTTGGCAGTGATTCCTTTGAAAATTTTGATTCGACAATAAATGCCTGATAAAACAAATTTTGATCATTATCGCTCGAGTTATCATCGTCGATTATTAAAAAATGTACGCCAAATATCAAGAAATAATCTAACCTTTCAGCTACTTTCCGGTAAATCTGCTTCAAAAATACGAAGAAGGTCTAGTCGGCCGGAAAAATTGCGAAGTCAAGTAGTCAAGTTTCTTGGGATGCGAAGGACATCTCTCATTCGCGAGAACTTCTTCGGGAAAAAAAGAAAGAATTTAGAACGGAAAAAACTCACTGTAAAATTATTCAGAGAACATTTCTACAGTAAGTTATTCCATTTCTAATACGTATACTTTCTAAGCCATTCTAGTAGAATCAAGATATTGTAATAACTCAGTATTTCTATCTTTTTACAGAAGTAATTTTGAAAAGTTTTCACGCTAAAGATCCTTATATTTAAGAACAAAATTTAGCTCAAAAAGAAAAAAAGATTTATTTCAATGTTAAAATTTGGCTTAATAAAACAGAAAATGCAAAGTCTCAACAAACTTGCATTCAGTTCAATGCTTTACTTTAATTAAATAGGTTTAACGGAAAAATTTTGTTCTAATTCAAACAATATTTCGTCGCGTGACACAACGAAAGAGCTTTATTTTACAAAAGTAATAATCTACAGAAGAGTACTTAAGTTCTTAAGAAGTACTTAAGAAAATGTATAAAAATTACTAAAATCGTTACTCTAAGTTGAGTGGGATTTTTAAGATAAAAATGACAGTATGCATTTTTTTCTTATTGTTAAGCAAAGGTCTTAAGCTTTTTCAGCCAATGCTAACGTTTAATTTCTTCACTAATAGAATAAGGAATTTTTGCGAGTTTATGTGATTTAAGTAACAAAAAGTATTATCTTTTTGAACAATATTCTTTTAATTTAGTTTACATCAAAGTATTTCATACTCTGTAAAAAGACTCTAAGCACTGTTTTATTCGTCACTATGTTTATATGTGTGTGTCTTTTAACTATGGATCAATATTTTATATACTTTACTCGCAAACATGACCTTTCGGTTATCACCGTTGCATTTTACATACATCGAGATATTGATAGATTTTTAGTATGTAATTCAGTTTTCGGTCGAATTAGTGACTTTTAGCAAGAATTAACAATTAGAAAAAAAGAGGGTCTGAAGCTATTCATAGATTATTTAGAACTGATATTCCTTGATATACCTGCTCTCACCTAAGTCAAAATTTTAAAAAGTGGTGTAATAAAGGGAAAATTTATTGCGAATTTCTTATCCTTGTTTGAAGTTCCGAATCCACATTTCGTTTCCAAGGCACATGAAAATATAATACAACAAGCATTTTAAATAGGTTCTGGCTACATAAGGTTGCTCAAATATAGTAATTCAGTGTTGTGTATTAAATATGTAAAATGTTTTTAATTTTTGTGTTTTATTGTATGTAAATCCAAAACATATCCATTTTAAATTTTGAAGAAAGCCTTTAATTTTAACATTACTAGTAATTGTTAAATTATGTTATTTTTAATGGGTTTCTTTAACATATTGTAACTTTGTCTGAATCAAATCTTTGTTCTCTCATTTTAAAGCATCAATTGAGCTGAAATTTTCCTTATACTGTTGTTTTGGATGACAATACGATAATTTAATCGTAATTAATAAAAATTAATTGATTAATACGAATTATTTAAGGTATTAAATTTTACACCAAGCTTCCCGCCAAGTTTATAAGACGCCAAATGGTTACCAATTCCATCGCATTCCTTATCAAATTCATGCAGCAATTCTTCAAAATTAAATGAATTAAATTTTAACAGCGCCTTATCAACTAAACTTGGATTTCTTTTCTCTTTTTTATTAAATTTCCATTTAAGTCGTGTACGATTTGGAAAGAGATTAAGCAAAAGAGGAAAAAAATCAATGGCAACAGTTTTTGAAATTTGTAATCGAGCTAAACATTTTTGTGCGTATTTATTTTAGATGATAAATTTAATAACTGTCAAATAATAAAATACATTATTAAAACAAATTATTAAATAAATTTAATTTTACTCAACGTTCTCTTTCGCTCTTAAAATTTAAGGTACAAAAAATTATGTTAGGCAAAGTGAATTTGAAAGAAAACCTATGTTTAAAAAACTCATTTTTTACCGGTGTTTTTCAAGTGTAAATTTAATATGCATGGGCTATCGCTTACACGGAAAAAGAGCAAAAATACTTATAAAATTACATTTAAAAACGTGCTGAAGAAATCCTTTTTGAAACTTTATGAAATAAATAAACAGTTGCGTTGTATCTTTATATAATTTTTACAATTATTATACGCAAAAATTCAGCAGTATATAAAAGATTTTAAACAACATACGTAAATTTCCAGAAATCTGTCAGACAGTTTCGATCAACCGAGGAAATCATCGACCTATAGGTTTGAAATCTAGGAATGAAACGATACACAGTGATGAAATCAATATGTATTAAATAATTTTATAACTATCTACAAAAATAAACAGAGAGAGTATTTAATTCCACATATCGTGAAAGAGAAGTAAAAATAATAAGTCCAGAAAAACACCTGTAGATACCTCACCACTAATACATTCATTATGGAGCAGGGTTTTACAAGAGTGGCAGCAACGATACTTACAACCAGGTCATTGAGACCCACTCTTCGAGAGATGCTGATCATAACTCGTCCAATGCTGTGGGTGGATGTTGCTGACCAGTAACGTGTCTGTCAAAATAGTTCCCTGAACTCTCTACCAGATTCAAGTCAGAATCCTGACTGGCCAGTTCATTCGATGAATATCTTCGCTATAAAAGAAGTTGTTCACAGTGACAGCCTTGAGATTATAGTCCATTAACAAGAAATTAGAAGCTACACCCCCCTCCCCGAATAGCCGTATATAATGTTGAAGAACTTTGTTTTTATTGCATCCTACAGTCTACATACCCTCGAGAACTTCTGTAAGGGTTGCTTCTGGGGAAAGTGAGTAATGGGGATTAATACGAGATCTGGCTATTAAATAATGAGACTGATGCTGCTACAGAAGAAGTACGCACGCGCGAAACACCAGCGACCAACAGCTATTAAGCAGGAAACCATCTCTTTTAAATGCAATGCCTCTCATTTCTGTAAACAAATCCGTCCCAGTGTACTGCATCCCAGTGTTAGACCATCCGCTTTATTCCCCGGATCTTGAGTCATGCGATTTCTATCTCTTTCCTAAAGTAAAATCAGCATTAAAAGGAGCAAGATTTGAATCGGTTGAAGCTGGAAAGAGAAAGTGATCCGTGTCCTAAAGGAGTTGACAGAAGAAGACTTTGGTTTTGAACAATAAAGGATTCTCATGGAGCGTTGTAGGGATAGAGGAAGAGTGTATATTGAATGTGATAATGAGTAAATATGTATTACATCAAAATAAAATATTTTACAGTCTCCTTATTTAATAGCCACACCTCGTATGCCACCTCATGCCAGTTGTGTGATTGTCTTTCTTATTAACGTTGCACTAAGAAGCAACACGAGAATATTGGCAAAATTTCCAAGGGGACCGAGCTTACCCAGTGGGTTTAGAGCAACAAACCGGCCATCCGAGAGACAATCATCCCCGCACTTAGTATTTTTTGTCAAAAAAAATAATTCAACAGGAAAGGTAAGATACAACAGTATATGTGTTGGAACAGGACACATAAGACTTTACATTATTTCAAAATTAAATAAAAGCTTACAATGTATTTACAGAGCAGGAAATGTACGCAGCAGGAATAAAAAATTAACAATAGGATTTTTTTTCTAACATAAATACGTTGTGACAAGGTGACATATAATTGGCTAAATAGCACGATACAAAAAAACATCCACAAACTCGTGAACTGAAAATGAGGTATTAGACAAAAAATATATATATACTAGGTATACAATTAAAAGCACGCTATAAGGAAAATTAAAATATTTAGAAAGGTAATCAAAAGTTGAAATAATTAGGAAATTTGTTGGATAAATTTTACAAGCCACAGAACAAGAACACAGGATTTAGGCTTGAAATGCTAATTAGGATTTTTACACAAGGATTTCAGCCAAATAGGTTTTATTTCCTTAAAATGATAGTTTAAATGAAAACTTCTGGTAAAAAGGCAAAAGAAAACGTGGTAGTCAACATCTCCAACAGAGCCACAGGAACATAAGTTAGTGCTTTTCAAATTAAGATGATTTAAATAACAAACAAAGGGCCCATGACCATTAAGAAACGAGTGACAAAACCTGAATTAGAATTGGAATAAAAATTCAAATATTGTCTATTGACGATGGATCTTATAATTTTGAGCCCCGGTCAAGTGACAAGGACAATGCCTGAGTTGGTATCTTCCTCTTTAAACTTCTCCACCATTCCAACTGTAGGGCTTAGAACCGAGACTAGATTTAACCTGAATCATCCCCGCTATATAGTAAGTCTTAACTGGCATCAGGGCTGGAACTCCGACGCGCCGAAAACAAAACCAGCTGTTAGTCCATAATCATGAATATCTAGACTACCACTGCTACCCTCATGCCAGTAAACCGCCTCCAAAGGAGTCACATTTTCTATTTGATGAGGAATATTGTGTTACCGGTGTCTTCGAGATAAACTGACTGTAGTTATAACTCTGCAGGCTGAATTTGATTACATCTGTAAAAAGATCCTAGTTTATTTTCCTCCATGAATGTTGTTGTCTTCAGAAGTAAAAAAGTACTACCCTGTGAGTAGAGACTAGAGGCAGACAAAACAGGAAAATCACAGTCTCCAAGCATAACAGGCAGTTAGCAGTGAGTCTCTGGTAAATGTTTTGCCTTCATACGTTTCTCTGATAAACTACGAATGCAGTGAAGAAAGTTGTTTAGCAATAGACATCCTGTACCACCTCGTCAGTAAAGCAAAATAACACTATCATTTCTTGCCATTGTACAACTCCCCTCCTTAGGCGACCTTTTCTAACACTTTTTATCATATGAGATACCTCCTTAAATTGCTGCAACAGCAGTGATGCCACTGTGAGGGGAACTTGCAAATCCCTTGTGACATAGGTTTGGGACTACCCAGCTTCAACATCCCCCACCCAGCGCGTTGAGTCAGAAATGCGTGTGTGACATATGAATCCAGTTTTTATGCAACAGACAGCTCTTCGCGGTCTTTGATTAACTCCCAGCACTCTTCCCATCGGGTTTGTGTAGGCTACTTGATTCGAAAGTTATCGTTCGAATGGTCGGTATATAAATTTCACTTCAAGGACATTGTTTCGTATGTTTATTTGCATGTGTCATGCGATTTTCATTAAATAC
>BMAW01040185.1:458315-478334 GCA_019974015.1 Nephila pilipes
TAAACACAGTTACAGAAGAACCAATTCGACTGCGAACTAAATCGCCGAAAGACTGTTGTCATCCAATATTACAAGAACTTATAAAATACTAAAACAATAAATAAGAACAAACATCATATAAATATATTAAATTAATTGTTTGAATGAAATATATAAAATCAAATCAGCTGTTTGAAATTAAATTCAAATGAAGTATTATCGCCCGCCTAAAAATTGACAAAGTAAGCTGTTCAAAACATGAAATGTGTCCCTATGGCCTTTTGGTCATTGTCGGGAACCCGCTGCTGGAGTTGATTTCGTCGAGTCGAGGGTTCGAATCCTAATGCCGCTAAAGACCAGTTGCGTAGAGGGATAGATGCATTTTGAATATGTTCGAGGTTCCAAATTCTCCCATTGATGTGGTGCAGAAGTTTGGAGAAAGGAGTGTTAACTCAATTGTCATCCTTATCATTTGACCGAGATTTAAAGTTACGAGATTCGTCATCAATAGCTCTCGTGTTGCTTCTGAGTGTTGCGTTAATTCACAAACAATCATTCAAAACATGAAATAAAAAGGAATCCAGGAAAGAATCAGTGCATTCTTTCACACCAGATGTGAAACTAAACTTAAGGTCAGCAAACAATAATAAAAAATAATTTTATCTTTAATGTTTTAAACAGGAATTTTATCAAAAATTTTAGAATAAAAACTTATAACATTTTCACTGCATGTCATTTAATTATTATCACATTATAACAACTCGCATTCCACAACTACTCCTGAAATCTCAACCAATGACAAAAAAAAAGAAAGAAAAAAAAGAGTTCCAACTATTTTTCAACAACTTCTCTCTCCACACTTTCATCGAAAAAGTTTTAAAAGAAGGAGAAACATATTACGAAGGAAATTCTCAGAGAGCTTTTATACTTCGTAATGGGTTTCTAAGCTAGCAGCGGGCGCAGCTGTGGGTCTGATAGCTGTGCATTTTATAGAAAGCGTGCAATCAAACAAAACTGAACTTTCTGGCTTCCACTACCAATCGATGGTTGGGAGAACTTTTGATTCCAGACAGATATGAAAAGGTGGAAAAATAATAATAATAAATGTCTGCTGCTACACGAGATTTATGTGACGTAAGCAATCTATTACGATTTCTGAGTGGGCAAAAAAGGAAAAATATTACAACCTAGCTGCCAATCAGAATCGGGTCGTTCACAGCCCTGGGTCTAATGTTATTCATTTTTAAGAGAAAATAGGTAAAAAAAAGCATTTTTATTTGAGGTTGGACATAATTCTGGAAATCTCTAACTTTGCTTCAAATTGTTGATAAGTTTTTCATATACAATATTGATCTGTTATTTAATTAATTATAATTTTACTTAAAATAGGCATTAATATATTGTAAAAGTTTTAACATTTAATTTGGGTATTGGGGTTAATATGTAGATAGAATTTTTAATGATGATATCTCAATGAGAAATGTCCAAATTTTAGAATTTTTAATTCAGAGTAAAATTTATGAGTTAAAAAAAACTCATGGTTAATATAAAAACTCTTCATTTCAAAGGTATTTAATTACTTAGAAATTCAGGGATATAGAGACCGATTTTTTTTATTTTTGAACACATTATTAATAAAATTGAATTTATAAAGACTTTTTATGACGAATGAATTCCTTTTTCCTTCCTATTTCGTTAACTTACATTAGTGTCACTTAAATAGATTTGACTTTTAAAAGAGTTTTTAAACTAATTTTCATTTTCAACATTAAGTTTTTACTAGACACGCTCGAATTCTCGAACATTTTGTTAAATCACAGGAATTTTGAACTGTACTAACAAACTTCAGTTCAATTTATTCATATAAGTGCAATAAAGTTCATCTTAAAAAGTAAACAGTGAAAGTGTCGCCTTTTCTTTACTTTTAAAGTACAGGAGGTTGTTGTGATTTTATAATGTTATGAATTGCATTTAAATTCAAATACATTAATAACATTAAAAAATTTAAATGAAACAAATTAAAATAAAGTTGAAAAAATGATTAAGATATTTTCAATTTATTTCAAAAATGGAACGTACACAGCAATAAAACCAGTACAAGAGAATCTCAGGAAATTTAAATTGTTTGCTAAAAATATATTATTTTAGCTAGGGCAGAGGAATAGGGGGGGGGAATTCATTAAAAGGAATTTTTGTAGCCTAATTTATTTCGATTTGGAATTTCACATCTGAAAAAAGAAGGGATATATATAAAGAGATTAGTTCACAAAATACTTGTATCTGAAGACAGATGGCATCATTAAGGTAAATTGTTTTCACCATGAGGGGCTGCCATCTAATGAAATCCGAAAAAAATTTGACATTGATTCATAAGTTAGTTTTTATTTGGTAGTCTTTGCTGCTGAATCAAAATTTTATTGTTGCCTAGTCGAGTTATCCATGTCATTTTGCTTCAATTTGTCACCGCTGATGATTATTAGATTCATCATTACATACCAGAAATTAAGCATCATACTAAGCAATGGATTACTTCCCGTGAGCTGCAAGTCCTTCAGTTGTCATGATGTGGAAGTTAGGAGAGGGGGTTTCATCTAAGGTGTCGTTCCCGTCACTTGATCGAGATTCAAAATTACGAAATCAATCACCAATAATCCTCGTGTTGCTTCTTGTGCGATGTTAATAAAATCAACTTACCACCGGGTGAATATCCTCCAAAGAAGTTGAGGATAGTCTCATCTGTCAGAAAAGTAATGTCGAAGAACTTTTGAGGAACGAAAAGCGTCATGATCATGAATACAAGTAAGTCTAGTAAGTCATAATGCTTACTAAAAACAAACCACTTTCGATACTACGAGTGCTTTCTCTTAGATTTTATAAGGACGTATTGAATGATTCTCGTATACTCACACACGTACACACACACACACACATATATATATATATATATTATTTTTAATATTGATATAATGTTATTTAAGAAAATTCTGACTTTTCGAATTTTTAAATGTGTTTTTCTTAATTCTAAATCTGATTCATAAAGGTCGGTAGTATCGTTAAGTTCAATTATTTGAACTTCTGACGACAAATGTAAATCTAGGACTAAAATGACCCCTTTTATACTTTTTAAAGATGAGTTAGTTATATTCTACTTTTATTTCTTAACTTTAATTATATATATATATATATATATATATATATATATATATATAAAGTTATTCATATTTCTTCATACATACTAATTCTGTCAAATAAAAAGATTAACCCTCATTTGAAAAACGTAACCGAAACTCTAAAAGTAGGAGATCGTTTTCCTGGAGTCTAAGACTCCGATCGATGGCAATCTTAATTAACTATGGAATACATAATTTCTCTTACATATTTTTCAACATTTTTTATATAATTTCTGATAAGTTTTTAATGGTTCATTGTGAAATTTTGTCATTTCTAATGCTCTGTCTACATACATATGTACATATATATAGTAAAAATGTACAAATTATAAGAAATACAAAACCAACTTATACACAAGATAAGATTATATTTAAAATTAAATACCATAATTTTTGCAACAATATAATAAATAATTCGAGATTTAAAAAAAACCCTACGTTTTTAAAAACAACGTTTTTATATGGTGGCAAAGTTTATTAAGAAAAAATTATTGAAATATTTATTAAACTTGTCACAAATGTCTAAATATTGCTTTGTTAATCGAGTAAAACGATTCCCAAAGTTTCAGCGCTCTAGCTTAATGGGAAGTTAGTTAAATTAACGATCGAAAATTTGATGACACACACACACCAAGTGATATACAGAAAAACGTTTTAAAAATGATAAAATTCATCATATAAATACATATGAAGTTAAAATTGCGCTTTAGTTATGAATATAAAAATCATAGCAACATGCGAATGAATAAATGTCAAATTATTAGCAATCTGGGCAGCAATAGAGTCATTAGGTATATTAGATATATATTTACTCAATGAAGATCAACCTAAAATGTTTAACAAATTTATTAAAGCCATCAAATAATCGCAATCTAAATACTTTTCTATAAAGAGAGCAGTAATCTTATTCTGCTCAAATAAATAGTATAATTAAGATTTCTTGCATACTTTAACAGAAAATTTCTGAAAATGGGATCCCCTAACTTTAAATCTCGGGATCTGATTTAGTTGCTCTAAACATTACAATGATCCTCTTTACCTCTTCAACATATCCACTTCTAATTCTTCCATTCTATTCCCTACACTTATAGTAAAACAGATTTACATGCGTCACGGTTCGTTCAAAAGGCAAGGTTTTCAAATCAAACATCGTAGTAAACCATCCCCAGACATAAGTTAAAGAGTAATACGTGAGAACCCGTTGAAATATATTTGGTTATTTAGGAGTGTAAAACAAAAATCAGGAACTTTGTTTTCTATGTCATTTGATATTTTTTCTATCACATTATTTATTGATCAATACTTCCATAATGCTCTTAAAGTTAATAAAAACTTCCGAATCACACTAAGTATCAATCAAAATTTCCATATTGAAAATGGGATCAATTCCATATTGAAAAATTATTAATAAGACTTTCATATTGCTTAAATAATGAACTGAGTTGAATAAAAAATTATTCCATCTCTGAGTGAGTTAAAAAGTTTGTCCATTTAAAATCTGTCTTGATGCATTGTCAAAGATGCTAAATAATTCAGTTAGTCAATACAAATTATATCTATGAATTCTGAATAACGTCAATAAAATGTAAAAAAGTTTGAACAAATACTTAAGTCAATACTCAGACTCTATATTTTCCTTATAATACTAATGAAAGAATGTATACAACGCCGCGGGTATCACTAAGAATATTTAGTTTTTAACTATATCTGATTTTTAAATTTTATACTCCCAAACATTTTTATGCATAACATGAATAATCCATTGCTCAAATAAGACTTAGAATCACTCTTACAAAAGATTAATTTAAAATTAAGTCAGCAACTCCAAATATCTAAATATAGTTGCTAACCTTAACAGCCAAAGCCATGGAAAGTACTAATGGAACATTAGACTTAATTCCCAACATTTTACCGAATTAGTATTCGTGTAGCTAATTGTTTATCATCTTCATCTTTCTCTAGATATCTATTTTAACAAAAAACTAAAAATAAAAACCAAGCAGTCTCTAAAGATGCAGTAATTCGAATGCCTACCTCCTCTCCGAAATAGAATTACACGCAAGTGATTAATCTTATTTAGGAGGTTCTTTATTAAATTGTTAGGGTGAACAATTAATAAAGAAACCTCCTTAATTGTGTTTTATTCCCGCGTCTTGAGATAACAAGAAGCTTTTTATTGTTTTATTCCGGATGGTAAATCTACATTTTAGTGCTAATAGAAATGGAAGGTGTGTAAAAGAAAGAAAGAGAGTATAAACGCGTATATTGTATGTTAATATTTATAAAGTGAAATATTTATTGCGCTATAAAATAATTATCATAAATCACATAAAGGTTAAGTATGCATTAAAATATAAGATTATATAGGAAAGTAGGAAAACTATAGATTTTCCAAGTATAGAAATATTTAAGGTGTGATATATAGCTTAATAAAGAGTAGGTTTCAAATCCTTATTAATGCTTTCAGGGGGTTTGCTATTAAATAAGATTTTATTAAATATGTATTGTATATAACTCTCTGTTTAAATTTCAAAAAATTGTTACTCTAATTTTTTGCTATCGGTATTTTAATAAAACATAAATAATAAATAATACCTTTCCGCTGAAACTATTAAAGTTATTTCATTTATAATGCTTGTCTAAATAAAAAAAGAAATATTCCCCATGGTGTAAAGTTATCAAACTCTATATTACAGTTAATATACTCACTTAGTAAAATGTGGAAATAAATTTATGAAATAAAGAGGCTTTATCCATTAATTTTATGTATGAGTGTATCATAAAGTTTTAACAATAACTAAGAAATAACCAAAAAAATCTAAATAATTTTTTTCTGCGTTTTAGTTATATACATAATTCTGTAAACTACAACAATTATATTGATTTGATTAATATCAGAAAACCGTAGATTAAAATAACAAGGAATATCATTAAGTTTCATTTATTACTAAAAACTCCCAACGAGATAGAAACTTAAATTTTATTTATTATTCTTAAGATTTGCCTACATAGTCAGCATCCAGAGTTACACGTTTCTTTGAGCGTTTCTTGATCTTTTAAAAGCCGTCAATGAAGAATTTAGCAAATTAAGCTCCATACTGTAGGTTACTTCAGTGTACGACTTCCTGAAACCAAACAAATCAACAATAATCAAACAATTTACAACATTCTGAACATAAGGATCAATTATCATGAAGAGTATAAATATGATGCAAATAACTCGGTTATTTCTTATATATTAGATAATTAAAACTTCATAATACACTCTCTAATATTCATTACAATGTATTCCCTTCTGTCCTTCCTATTCTAATAATACAGAATATACAACACTCTATACATTTATTCATTTCTAATTAAATCTTTAAAATACTGGGTATCTCATAATTCACACATTAATTCCTTGATTCCTGCAATATTTTTAAATAGTAAAAAAATTCAAATGATCCCTTGAAATTGTTCGTAAATTTATTACTTTACTTTAGAAACATTAAGCTATTTTCATACCTTCCAATTAGTGTACGTCTAGCATGCTATGTTATACATCAAATTGTTATTCTACTTTTCTTATATTCTCAAAACATCAACAGTTTATAATGATAATTAAACAGTTTTTATTTGTATAATATAGTATATTTTCTCTTAGGAGTAAGTGTCCAGTAAGAAAAAAGCTCATATGTTTGATGTCTATTACTATTAAGTAGTATGAACGTAGCTATAGAATGTTCAAAAGCATATCGTTTATATACTAATAACTAAACAAATATTCCTACCTAAACAAAAAATATTATTTTGATTAGGGTTTAAAGTTACTCTTAATATGCATGTAAATTTTGAACAACCAACATACTAAGTGAAACATGGAGGTTATTGATGACGAACATTGTAATTGAACCACTGTCAAATAACTCAAAAACACTTGAGCTGGTACCTTGCAAAGGATTCTCAAGTGCATTTTACTTTAACTATCCTCTGGAAGTATTGTGCATCGATACTTGATACAAGAACTTTTACATGCAAAACAACCATGATATATGTAAATAGCTTTATTATGTAAGAAGTATAGTGAATAGAATCGAAGAGATGGAGGAAATAGAGAGAGTCATAGGAACACTATATCGGCTCGAGAAACTGTATGGCGGTTTGATGAGCATACATACCGGACAAGGAATTGAAGTTTACTGGAATCGAATCCGGTTATTTCTAGTCTACTGTTTAGAGTTTCCAAGATGAGTAGATTTCTTCAGTACAAAGTTTGGTTAGCACCCAGGGTTAGTAAACAGTTTCACATTATTAATTTGTTTTGATAGCGCTTATTCGAAGCTTAAATAAAATGGTTAAAGATTTTTGGCTAATTATTATTGCTATATTATGTCTGTTAATCACAAAGACGACAATTGATTACAATCTTACCCTGATGAGTTTCTCTCGGAGGTGGCCACGGAGGAGTCTCGAAGGTGGCTTATTATTCATGGTTGAGGACTCGCGGCCGATGTTGTTTTCGTTCAGTCAGGTCTGCCACAAAAGGTCTGCCATGTAGCGGGGCTAATTCACGTTAAATCTGGTCGAGGTCCCAAGTCTCCCCCTCACCAATTAATGTGGTATGGAAATTTTGAAAGGCAGTTAAGGTATAGTCCTCGTCATTTGACCGAGGCACATCACTAATAATTCTCATGTTGTTTCACAGAGTGACGTTAATAAGCAATAAATCATCAAATTCACTCAGCGGAAGAACTTGTGGCTCAATTGTATTGAACAAGCAAAAGGCTCCATTATTCTTCATGACAGGTTTTTAATGTAAACAAAACTCAGTCTTTATTGGTACAAAACTGGTCACGAATATACGAACATGATTGCGTTACTGCCTAAGAATATATGAGAGATATTCAACTTGTAATTTGAATCCCAATCAAATTACGATAACGATACCTGAGCTGGTAGTTTACTTTCCTAATTTCAGAATAAAATTCCATGGGAACTTTGGATTCTTAATTCCGTTTGATAAACAGAATTCTAAGCCATCCCTCCCACGCAATATTTTTAAACTTGAATCGACTTGAGCATGACCAGGGGTGATAGAGAGGGTCTTATCCACTGGGCTATCAGAATCATTTTGCATTATTGAAATAAATTTATAGAATAAAACTGAAACACTTTAATGGAATTTAAAAATATGTTAATTTATACTTCTAACAATGATTTCAGACAATCTTTTAATCTTTCTGGTGGAGTTTTTATATCGTTATCTATATAAATTTTCTACCTCGTGTTTCACATTTTTTTTCCAATTGCGAGTCCATAAACCAGACGTATTATATGAATACATATTTTATCTAACAGTATTTGAACCAAGGAAACTAAACTTTTAATCGCAGAAAGGAAAAGGAAATATTTGAAAATTCATGAATAGAAAATAATGGTTGTTTATAGTTTATTTTTACACAAGTAAATAATGTCACATAATTTAATATTTTAAAAATTCTATTTTGAGCAATCAAAGATGCTATGACATTAAAAAAATTTATACAAGAATAGAATTACCATCTTCCACAATTCATTAGACTAAAAAACAAAGACCCTTACGGAATTATAAATAAAATTTGAGGAAATGCTATTTCTGTTATTAGGAAAGCAATATAATTAATATATAATAATAATGATAAAATTCCTTTAGTACAGAAAATCTGAATTTTAGTTTCTGAATGTGTGAGGGGGGCGTGTGTGCGTGCGTGTGCGTGCGTGTGAGTGTGTGTATGTGTGTATGTATATGTACAAAAAATTTATATTAAAGGAAATAAGACATAACCTTTAAAATTCACAACTAAACAAAGAAGTTAATTTAAAAAGTTAAAAATATAAAAAAAAAATGTAAAATCAAAATTGACCATAAAGATGAGGTAAAAATTGAAAAAATCGAGAGAACCAAGACTGTTTCAAGAAAAAACAAAAAAAGTGTTAATATATTTGAAACTGTAATAGGTTTTAGACTGTTACGCTGGGTAAGTCTAGAATTATTAGCCAAACTATACCCTCAACAAATTATATTAAAGAAATAAAAACGAAAATACGAATTAAAAAAAAGGTAAAGGCTAAGTCCCAAAAATTAAATTAAACAAGAAAAACATACAATACATGCCAAAATAAATTTTTAAAAACCAAAAACTGAATTTACTAAAACAAAAAGTTGTTAAAAATTCAGAAGATTAGCCAAAAGAATCAAAATTTTGCAAGTGCAGCTCAACACGTATGTGAGAACTACAAACATGTCTCAAACAAGTATATATATATATATATATATATATATATAAACCCTGATATTTTGTCTGACATTACTATAAACTGTCTATCTTAACTATAGTCAATACTTAGCAAAATCCTAACGAATCCTATCCAATTATAAAGTAAATATTTTCAGCTAAATAAAGTGCCCATAACAAACACCAAGATTATAACTTCAGTAATTTAATAATGTTTAAAAATTAATATAACTGACTTAACTCGCATAATAAATTAGAACGTATGATGAACATGTTCTTATTCGTATGAAAATATTCTTATTTTTCAGATGAATGGAAAACGAAACCAATTTTAAACAGTTTTTATCCATTACTTTCAGGGGGAAATCAAATATAAATATCAATAGCTTCTAAAAAAAGTAATTTTTTTAACTTATTACTGTCAGTGTTACAATACTCTGAATATATATCATAAATGCTTATAGATACAAAAAAACGATAAGCATGTTGTACAATTTATAGCATTAATGTCAGTTTTCTACAGACTTTTACTGTGATACACTTTCCGTTTTATACCAAATAACTCACAATTATATGTAAACCTAAGCAAAATCTTAACCAATCCAATCCCACATAAAAGCAAATCTTTCTCCTTTAAACAAAGTGCCCCGTACAAAGGCCTAGAGGGAAACTTTATTTTCGCCGTCCATCTTAGCACCATCGCCTAACAAGACTCGACCATCCCAAACTTGCCCATTGTTGAACAAGGTACTCCAGAGGAATTCCCTCCACTTTCCAGTTGCGGCTAACCTCCTTGATTAACCGATTAATCAAGTCGCTCCCTCTATCCTCCCTTCCATTGTTACACGAGGAGTGAGATTCCTTCCATGGGGGAGTAGAATCTCGGGGGATCCAGAGTAACATCCTCCCCACCCTCCCCGGAGAGAAGCGTTTAACTAAACCGCAACTTCTTTGCTGAGTCTCACCGCAAACTACGTTAAGCGTTGAAGTGTCAGGAACAATTTCTGCATTGTTCTAGAGACGATTAGATTTGTCTGGAACTTTGGTGTCTTTTGAGTCTGGGTTAAAACTGTATGACAATCTTGCGAGGGAAGAGAGTGATTCTAGAAGATGTAGGACTCCATAGATGAAAGATCAGATTAATTGAAAACTTTCTCGATTTATATTCCAGTCCAATAATAACATAATGAGATTGCGACTGCAATTTAAATATAGAAGGCATTAGTGAATAAGAATGCAGTAGATGTTTCCAATTTTGACATTTGCCATATTTTAACGCCAGGAAATTTATCTGTATGTAAAACAATAGAAATAAAATTTAAGAAATTATTGGATCTCGAGATTTATTGTATTTGTGTGTGGTAATATATTAATTATAATTTCAATATATTCAATGAGTTCTAATTTAACTTCTATTACTCTTTTACAAATTTTATTGTGTGTAAATAAGATATACAAACAAGAATGGTATAAAATTTTAATTATCATTAAGAAATAACCTAGATATCTGGCTAAAATTTATTCTGAATATTAATTGATAGTTATTTAAACGACGTTGAAAATTAAAGCTATTAATGTTGACTTATTTGGTTTTAGAAAGCCATTGGTAGATTTAAATAATCCCCGGTATGGAAAAAATATAGTTCGAACTGCTGAGTTTTACGGGATGACCTTTGAAATGTCAAGAAACGCTGGTCAAAATGTAAAACTGTGGATGGTAACTAGAGAAATCTTAAGAATAATAAATAAAAAAAAGTAAGTTTAAGTCTCAATTATTTTTAAAATAATTAAAATTTTACGATATAGCCCTCTTGTACAAATATATATTAATTAAAACATATATGCAAAAAAATATCAGATATCAATAAAAGAAAAAAACTTCAGAAATTTAACATCATTTTAAGATTTACTATAATTTAACAATATGATTTCTTAAGAATTTAATAAGAATTATTCTGAAAGTGAGACAAATATTATTAATTTTATGCATGAAAAGTCAAACTATAAATAAATACCACATTCTTAATCTTATAATAGTTTAAATTACTTTAAAAGTTTGTTGTATATCATTTTAAAAATATAACGTTAAAAAACAAATGTTTCATTCGAGAAAAAATATTGATAGATTACTTCTTCAGTTTTTAGTTAGCTGTCTTTATTCTTTGTTGCTGCAAGATGTGTTCTAGTGCATTTTTAGATATATTTCTTGTAATTCTCTATAAACGTCAGATAAAATTTGGCATTTTTCTTATATATGTATTTCTCTTCTCTTTATTTTATCATCTGAAATATATCCTTTCTCTTCGTCGAACAAAAAGCAAATGCACTCAATTTCGTAAATCTAAAATTAGTTTATCCAGACACGGTTTTCAGATATATTCTATACACTCTAAGGGAAAAAAACAATATACAGTGAAGGAATTATTACGAGACTTTCACTTTCAAATAAATGTTCATACAACATGCAAATGATTAAATTATGGTATCCAATGAATGAATAGCTAGAGTTCTAGAGCATTGCAATTGAAAATCTAGATGATGGTACAAAGATCAGAAATTCCAAATATAGTGCAGAAAAATATATCTATTTTGCTTCAGTTAACCGACTTTAATTATATTTGTGTCTCGTATATTTTATGCACAGTATGAGTAAATATCACCATTTGAAATAAATTGTAAAAAAAAGGCTAAGATAAACAGGATAATCAAATCGAAAGATTGCTAGACATTTATATTGGAACTTTTAATGTGCCTTTACGTCAACATGCTTGTTGAAATCTTCATTGACCAACTACATTATTAGATATAATCTAAGTATAACACGTTTAAAGTCTGATTATCAGAGAAAGAGGGGCTTCCGATTGTCCCAAGATCTAAATCAAAAACTAGAGAAAATATTGTAAGAAACCCCACTCCAAGACATTCGTCAACTCCGCGAATAAAAGCTGAGATGAATAGCAGCTTCTGTTAGAAATATGGGTAGAACACTGCCTTTTCGGTCAGCTTGCTATCTAGAACCTTATCTCCTGAGTAAAACATTTAACTCAGCTGAAATTTTAGTTTGCTTTTTTTCCTACAAATGTAAGTCACACTTAATAATTATTTTTCTCTATTGGAAAAACTTTTCATTGGGGTTTATTATTTAAAAAAATGTTAGAGTGTATTTTAAAAATTCAGCAACGACTATGTATACATGTTGCAGTTATTTTCATTGTTTAAAAATAGAAAGAGAAAATATAATGAATATATACACAAATAATAAATTACCAAAATTGTTTACATGAATTATAAGATAAACAGACATTGAATACAATTTTATTTTTAAAGGCAACTCTTTAGCTGAAAATGAGATAACATCGTCTTTTTTTGTCAAGTAAATTAATAATGGTTATCGAAATAAAACCATAAGAAATTCGACTGCATCATTAGCATTCTACTCTACGGTAGATTTTATTTAATTTATAGTTACATTTTTACGTGTCTACTGAATGAAAAATGTGACATGAATATTTTAGAATTTTTTTTTTTTTTTGTATTTATGGTATTTCATGTTCAGTATCTAAATAGCATTATATATATATATATAGGGAGGGACAGAGAGAGGAAACAAATAGTTCATATCATAACATAAAACACTCTAATAATCTCCAAAATTAAACCAATAGTACTAAGAGAAAAAAAAACTAAATAAAGGAAATATTAAAAAGGAAATATTTACAGGAAATATTAAAAAAAAAAAAACAAATTAATATCTGTGCAGATCAGATAATTTTGTTTACATAAATATTAAACAGTCTAAAATTTTAAATTTGAAATCCAAAAAAATCAAAACAATCCATTAAAGAAGCAAACAAAATAAAAAAAGTCATGTGAGAGAAAATCAAAATTTAGAGTAATGAAAATAATCTAATTAATACTGTTCCATACTTTGGAAAGGAAGAATATGTGTTTATACCGGTAATTACTGATCAAACCATAACACTTCAGTGAATTACACAATAAAAAATACGGTAACAAACCAAAAATTAGCAAATTCAGAAAATCAACCGCAGAAACAAGAAAAAAGAAGGTAAATGTTATGATTTTCAATTTCACTGCAAACAACCAAATCACACAAAACTGAAAATCTAAAATACTGTAAAACAAATTAAAATTCTAAATAAAGAGAGATTCTTAAGTTAAACAAATATTAATCAAAAAATTAAGCATTCTAAAACCATATATATATATATATATATAAAATTTACCAATGACGCGTCATCACTGGAAAATGTTCTAACCTTTTAAAGACCACAAACACAATTGCAGAAAAGAAATTAATTTTCGAATCATGTAATAAACTTTAACTCAGTAATAAAAATAAATAAAACAAGCATTACTATTAATAAACTTTTCAAAACATTAAACACTACACAAAGTTCAAAGATATGTTGTCTCTCTCTTACCCACTCTACTCCACATAACAGTTCACCTCCCAAGTAAAAACTGATTGGTTTATTTCATTGAAATCATTCTAGTAACTTGATAGATTTAAATAAACCCAAAAAATTTATTTGCCTAAAACTACTTAACAAAAAAATGATAGAAAAGATATTTAAAATACAATATTTAACAAAGTTTATAAAAACAAATATTAAGTAATAACTAACAACATTAAGAAAATGGAAAAATAAATTGAAAACAAAAGAGAAAGATAGAGAGTTATAGATGCAAGAAGAAAAAAATTATAACAATAATAATAATTATTAGTAATAATAATAATTGGGTGTGGGTGTGGGTGGGTGTGGGTGTGTGGGTGTGTTTACTAAGTGCTTTAAACTAATGATACAAACTTTACAAGGTGGTAGGACATACTATATTAATTTTTTTGGTATGTAACATAACATGAAAGGAAATCATAAATAGTTTATTGAAAGCGTAGTTGATAAATGCTTATTTTTCCCAATGTTTACAAAAACTAAGATGTGTAGACCCTCGTTTACTAGATTTCAATCTACTATTTGCTGCATATGTTCAAATATCCATGAAAAAATAGAGTTTCCTTAAACCTGAACAATGATTTTTCCAAGCATATATTATTGTTGAGGATCGTAATTATTACAAGCATTATTTTTAAGAACCAGTAGTCAACAATGATATAAATAAATGAATTATGCATCGCTTTATGTCCATGTCTTATGATCATGACTCAAAGTGTCTCTCATGTCCGCAGTATTGTACAAAAAAAATTGTTGCACTACTCTCTAGGCAAAGTAGTGCGACAATTGTTTTTGATTTCACCTCTTACACTTTATACCGTAAATTCTAAAACATTAAGTATATTACAGTATCCATGATTAAAGATAGAAATAAAATAATTAAATATAATTGAAAGTAATTAAATTATAATGCATTTCATTCTGAATTAAATAAAAGTATATTGCAAAGCAAAATTAAATAGAATCATATTCTGTCAAATTTCCCTTTTCAACAATACTAATTATTAATAATTTTAGTGGCGAAACTGTGACCATCTGACTCATCTGTAAAACATAACTTTGTTAATACCCATACGTAAGATTTTATTAATACCAATAGCACTTTTCTTTTTTATTGTGAGTTAAATTATGCATATTCTACACTTTTTTAAACATTCCTTCCAAGATTCGACAAGGATTGGGAATTGAATAATCATCTTTCTTTTGATTTTTTTAAAAAAAATAAAATTCTTCTCAGTCATCTTTTTCCGAAAGTTTCTTTTTTTTTAAATTTTACTCCACTTTTCCTCAGGAATTAATTTAGTAATATCCTGGGATTTCAACGTCAACTCGCAGACAGCTTTGAAAGCATACCACTCTTGCATCAACTCGTCGCAGCATCCGCTGCATGTGTGAAACATCCACGTCATCTACGTGCACGGCATTCTCAAAAATGACACATCCACTTATCAACCTCAAACTCACACAAACATGCAAAGTGAGCATGCAAATTTTAATCAATTCCCAAACATCCTAATAGCAATTTCTTCCCTTGACTCATTGTCTTGGCGGTGGTACAATCCACATCGGATGGAAAGCATTCCCCGGCGAAATCTTCTTCCAGGAGTCTAAGGCGCAACAAAACAGCAGGGGTTCTTCTTTTAAATCATTTTGGGCTCTTCATCAATATGCAACGCGTTTAGTTCAGCTACGGAAATATGATCATTATACTTTCAAAATAATGCAAAATAACTTCGGCTGTTCCTTTTTTAGAGGGGATAGTGGGGTGGCTACTACCTATCTATCCTCTTCCTTACCAAGTGTCAGGGAAATCTCTTCACATTCTAACTCTTTTTTGTTGCTGCTGCTGTTATTGTCGTTATTTTTCATTCCGAAGACTTTTCCTTGTCAAGATTTCTAACAATAAACATTAAAACTATCGATTCTAGGCGTTGTTTAGAAGGAAGGTTATCTGTGAAAAGGAGTGAAGAGGATGTACTTTCTTTTCTCTTGGACTCTCTTTTAACAGCTGTTAAATGATCACGTTTTTCTCAGGCGATCTCATTCATTGGGAAGTTAAGCGGACAATAAAAACGGGGGAAAGGGGTAGAATTCCTTTTTTTTCCCGTTAGAAATGTTGTTACGGGGAAGTGAAGCTCAATTTGAAAAGGAAATGGGGATGAAGTTTAGGAAGGACTTATGAAATGTTGTTTGGTAATATTGTTTTGATAAATTGCTGTACAGAAAACTATGGAGTTTAATGGGATAGTTCTCCTCGAACTTGAGCCACAACTAATGTTTATCGTATAAATGAATAATTCTGTCTCAAGTAACAAAATAAATTTATTTATGGAATTACTACGTATATGAAATGATTTTTATCAATAATTGTATTCCAAACCATTAGCCTGAATCTGTTAATAATTTCAGGATTACAACAAATAAAGGTTAATATAAATATGAAATGAGATTCTCTCTCTGTAAGTAAGCTTTTGTTCAATGCTTCAAATCCGATGCAATGTTACTAACTAAATATTGGTGAATTTTATTTAAGTCATTTCAATAGCAAATTACAAAGAAGTTCCATTTTACATTGAAAAAATTAGTTAAAACGTTTACTGTTTAAATTAATTTATGCAATATTGCCTGCTATGATAATTTAAAATGGGAAATTTTAAATTTAGATAAAAAATGAACATTTAGCTTATGAAAATAATCGTTTATTACGGCGACTTCCCTAACCAAATACTTAAGGCTCTGTCAACCAAGAATCTTCTGGGCATTTTCCCCACACACAATCTATTTCATCCATTACAGAATAAGAAAATTTCTCCCAAAAGGAGTTTGTTGAATTAAATTAAATGTTCTATATCTTGTATCGTTTTTAATAAAGCTAACAAATTAACACGAAGATCCGAAGAAAGAAAAATTAAAGGGATATTTGGAACTGCGTTAAATAAAAATTGCACTAAATCATAAAATTTTTAATAAATTGGTACAAAAGAGAATAAATACCTCAAATCTGATACTGTGTTTAATTTGCTTCTATACTTAATTTTTTTATGAAATTATATGAAAATACCTAGTAGTAAACGGTTACAAAAAGATTATAGACTTTTTAAAAAGTTTATAGTAATCGTCACCGTAATAAACCCGGGTATTTTTTAAGTTCACATTGTTCAAATGATGCGGTTCTTCTGAGTGGTGTTTGATGCGAGCTTCTCCATTTCAAAAATCGGACAATGTTACAATGACAATTTTAATAAAAACTTTTAGCCATTTTTAAAAATTCTATTTGATATTTTTAAACTATTTTGTTCTTTTTTAGGTATGTGGTCCCATAATGGTTCCCTTTTCACATACCATTAAAGGGTTTCTGACATTCCCCTTGGTGGTTTCTCACGTACCTCTGTAAGTGTGTGGTCACGTGTTCTAGATTACTTTCGAGCAAACGATTCATAACAACTTGATATAAAGGGATCTAAAATTAAGATTTATGCTCTTGCATACAGATGTTATGGTCCCACGATATCCGATCGTAATTTCAAAATTATATATTCCCTTAAATAGTAGGGGAATTAAGAGAAATTTGGGGGTTTAAAGGTTTTACGACCGGAATCCAAACATGTACTAATTCTTATGGTGACATTATTAAGTCAGAATTTATACATAAATTTCCTATTTTGAATAAGTTTAAATCATTTTGAAACAACCCGTTGCTATACAACGTTTTAGTAATTAAAAATTACATTCATATTTAATTTTCAAAGCAATAGGTGAATGGCAGCACAGTGACAAAAAAAATTTATAATTTTTATACATTACCATAATCGAGATTATGGTAATGCATAATTGATTAACAATCGATTGATTATAGTTCGATTGATCTCTAACTAATAAAAGGAATGATCAATAAAAATTCTTTTGATTTCTAGCTAAGCGATAATGTATAATATTTCAACCGAAAAGAGCTAACATTTTGTACTTAATTTACCAAAGACTAATGTTGAGTGTAACGAGAAACAGGACAAATTTATTAACAAAAAAAATGTCTTCTTAATTTTCTTAACTTGTTTAATGTAATCTTTTTATGTATTAAATGGTTATTTTTCTTCTTGATTTGTTCATATATTTCATGCTTATTTTCTTACCCCTAAATTACATATAATACAACATTTTTGTGGAAATGCTCTTAATTTTTTTCGGAATCATTAGAATTTTTAAAAGGATTTCTTCATCAATTTCTATAAAATTTTAATGCATTAAAAACACTTTAAACTCATGTTAAATAGTTTAATTTCCCAAGAAAAGTAAGAACATACGATTCCTTCAGTTTCTTGTCCCTAAAAGTGGTTCTAAAATCAGAAAATAGTTTAAATAAATCATAAATTATAATTGTTTTTTTTAGTCTCTTACCTCAACAAAATAAATCTTTCAAAAGAGTAAATAAAGTCAGGCATCGTACTGTCATCAGTAATAGTGAATCATGATTTGAATGTTCATTTCAGAAAAAGAAAATAACAATCTTGACATTTATCTATCTTTAATAAATAAAGCAAAACTTGCTAGTTATTTATTACCTTACAATTTAAGATAATAACTGTTCATGGGTTACTTATTCAAAACTTTCTCTTTCTGTTTGTGCGTTCTTGTGCGTGTGATACACATTTATATCAAAGAAAGGGCTCCTGAAAAAGTTCATCTGTGACCTTAATCTTGAGAAAAAAAGGCTCCAAAACAATTTAAAATTTTTGGTCCATATATTAATATATTCATTTTTTGTTTTAAAATAAACGAAACATGTTCAACGCTTTTTGCTTTCTGTCAAAAATTTTAAATTCTTCAGATATCGATGTGTATCTAACACAGTCGTCTGATACCACTGTTATCGATTTGCATGAAAACCGTTTATTATAACCCTCCCATTTCAAGAATCATTCAAAAGATTTCGTACCTCTAAAGTTCCTCTCATTAATTCCAAAATAAAAGCTTCTGTGAAAGCAAAAGTTTAAAGGTGCATCCCCCTGCCTCTTAATTCCCCTGCAAAATCAGGCACATACGGGATTTTGTGTAAACATACCAGAGATTCCATGCCTGATTACACCCGTCTCTTTCGCTTTCCTTCGACAAACAATCCCCCGTTCTTGCCCACGGTGTGTCTCTTTTTCTTATTAAAGGGCACCTTCTCTTGTGCCGTCCGGGACCGAAACGTAACGATCAAGCAGTGATCATTCGAACTCAGTACCCTCCTTTTCCAGTTGAATTCAGAACGAATGAACGAGAAGATGCAATCGATTTAGTGTGTACCTGACATCCTGCAGAAGAAGGTTTGTGGGGGGATGCACGAGAGGGGTCAGGAATGGGGGGATTGAAGTGTCATTTGCATGAAATCACGCCGTGCATGCTTCATTAAGCATCGTTCACGTAAGGTGGAAGGGTAGGGTATGGAAAGGAGGATTTTTAATGTATTTATAAGCGTCCCTGAAAAATGTTTGTCTGTGTTATTGATCGAAGCATTTGGTTAGTTTTAAATGAAGCAATGTTTTCGAAATATTTGAATTTGATCCAATTTTGAGTGCCTTTTTATTTGTACATAAAATAATTAATTAATAAAATTATATAGGCATAGGTATCATTTATGGAACTCGTGTAAGCAATAACTTATTAACCCAAAATATTCTATAAACCCTTTTTCAAATCTATAAGTCTTATGATGAATCCCCTTGAAGTTTGTAAGTCCTAATAATTATTAATCCTATGTTCTTGATAGGAAGATGAGCATATTGTCAGTATTTGAAACAGGCTTTAATTATACATGTTAATTCATAACTTATGGATTATACTTTTTAAGTAATAAAACACGTTTCGTTTCTTATTGGATTATATGGGACCTATTGAGTCTCGAATACAAAAAATACGATCCTTGATTAAAAAATAATACCTCCGGGTTTTATAATCTAATTTTCTATATTCTTATTGTACATGAGCCCTATATATATCTTGTGTGAAATGCATGATTCATTTTTGCTAACATGGGACGATTCAGAAAATTGCCTCTAATAATTCCAGTGGTTATTGTCGACATCGTATAACTCAAACTATTCGTACATTTTCCTTTCGACTAACATCTGGAGTTCCTTTCTGATTTTATATTGA
>BMAW01040185.1:478344-498978 GCA_019974015.1 Nephila pilipes
GTAATAAGAATGGTGTTAACGTGAAGCAAGTGGAATTCTTCTGGCATATATAATGGATTTGGGGAGATTAGGACTCAACACTGTCCGAGCAATTGAAGGAGGTATTCGCATCGTATTCCGCTAAGCGTTTTCTTTGATAGATTATAGAAATTGTTATCATTCACCAGCAAAGGCATTAAAACTGTTAGAGAACTTTTCTTCTATTATATAATAAAAAAACTGTATTATGGATGTAATTGACAATTTTAATTACTTTGACTGTGCTTGAACTTAAGTTGAACTTTAAATCTTGTAATTAGAATAACATTTAAGACGACAGACGAGAGAGGTAATAGGATGACGTTAAAACCAGGCTTTGATATCAACTTTCACCTCGTCGTCAGAATAAAAATATGCCCCACAAAGTGCTTGTTCATCTTTGGGAAGAGATTAAGTTGAGTGCAATGACGGCTAGCTGCTTCATCCTCATCTCCATGTGGGATACCATTTTCTTTAGCTTTCAGCGCACTAATGACGCCTGAGAATAAGGAAGGGGGAATACATTACAATGGGGTGCAAAAACAATTTTGAAAATCTGGTTACAAATAATAAAGTTTTGGCCATGACGCATTACTTCTAGATCAAGATTCGAACCTTTCAAAATAATTTACAAATTGGTTATTTAAAGAAATGTTTTCAATATTTCTCTGAATGCGACATCTGAAGATCCTTGCCTATGAAGATCAAGCTAATTCTGTTTTGGGCCTCCAGGCTTGAATATCTGCTGCATGCTTGCATTTTTAAAACTGTACACCACAATCAATCAATCAACTTTTCCAAACATGAATTACTGATGGTAGTCATAACGTTACACTGCTATTGTAAATGTTGTTATAAAGGCGCTCCTGTCAAAGGTATTGTAAGTAAACAATTTGTTTCCTCCCACATCTATCTCTTGAGTTTGTGCTTCAATGCATTAATGGCGCAGACAACCTCTTGTGCAAAAAACTATCGTTTATTGGCAATTATTAAATGCCTGCTGCTACCCCTTCATATTTGTTCCTTGAGTTCTGAATCACACTGCATAAGTATTTGAAGAATTATAAGTCACTTACTACCTCATGAGTAATTGTTTTTAAAAAAATCTAAGATAATAGTGAGAGATATATGAAGCATTGGAAAAAACCGTTTTGAATTCGAGGTTTGAAATAATCCAATATTAGAGCTGCAGTTTGTGTATTGGTCTTACGACTTTTAAAATCTATTTTGGCATTTATAGCTTTGTGTGAAACATAACTCCTGTATAATTTATACATCACGAAAATATCCAATTCTCATCTGCCTTATATCCATTAATAGTTCATTGCATTTTGCAAATGTGAATTATATTTATAGAAATTGTTATTATATGGGTTATTGTCACGATGCATAAAGTTAAAGATATGATCAATATTGTGATCTCAATGAAAAAACCTAATTCTCGCAGCTTTTGAAGGATTTTTTTCCCTTGGAATATCTCACACTATCAATAATTGTTAATTAATGAAAACGTGAATTTCAACAATCATACTGAATAACAGAAAAAGATAAAATAAGAATCTCAACTGGTAAGTAACTAAAACAAAGATTCTTTGCAATAAACTTTTTTCTTTCACTTCAAGGAATAAAGTAAAAATATAAAGTTAATACGTTATGTGTTACGAGACTTGAACGAAAAATAATGCCTCCAAAACCATAATCTTTTACATATTGTCTTCAAAATTTCTATTGTACCTGAAAAATGTACCTGAACTGAAGAAGCGGGCGAAACACATAAAGATGCAGTAGAAGCAGTGAGCTAAACTTGCAACTAAACTCGTACTTGAGACTTTCACTTTCTCCCAAAGAAAAAAGATTATCTTTAAAGATATTTATTCGTTCTAATGAGCTAGAAAAACATACCATTAAAACCTTGTGTCGACAACAACCACTGGAATTCTCCGAAGGATTTGCTTGACTAGTTTCGCGTTCGCACAAGTGAGTAGAAAGAGATGAAGACCAAAAAAAGTGAAGAGTGCGTTACATAGAGGATACATATAACAGGCACATCAAGCAAATACCATGTGCATAGGAAATCGTATTGTAAATAAAAAAAAAGATTACGGCCATACTGGCATTACTTTTCAATCAAATTTAGTATGCTTATATATGTGACTCTTCTCAACTTAAATCATTATACTTCACCAAATTACAAAATGTATAATTGTTGAATGTTCAAAACATCTTGATTATAAATTTGGAACGGTCTATTGTCTTATCACTCTTTTGAGCAATTTTATTTACGATATGAGTATTAATGAGTTTTAAGTGTGTTTTTAAATTAAATAAGTACTCTGTTATTGACATTTTGAAATAGAAAAAAAGTTAAGGTTTACATAAATTTGTAACGTAGTTGACGATTAATGAATTGCACACCTCCTGTTTTTCTCTTGCAAGGCGATAGCAATATTCTTTCAGTATTTCTCTCTTCTGTATCTTTCTAATATTTTTCCCATTTATTAAGAAGAAGGAATTTATAATAAAGTAAATGATAAATGTGTGGTTGAAAAAAGACAAAAAAAAACCTTTTCTGGCATAGTTATTCGGCGAATTATTCATAAAAGTATTTTTTATTAAGTTATCTTAATGATTATTCATACAAATTTATTTTTGTTATTTAAAATAACCGTTTCTTATTCTATTTGTAATTATTATATGTACTTATGGTACTCCCTTATTTTTAGATTATTTTTGGTACCTCATGCACTAAGAAATATGAATTATCAAAAAACATTGTGGTTTCTTAAAAAGTTAGTTTTCATAAAGTATCATAACAAAAATCAAGCAAATATTTATTTATTTGCATTTCGAGTGAATTAGTACAATTTTTTTATTATGTGTCTAAATCAGAATATCTTACATAAAATATTTTTTAAATTTGTTACAGGGATTATAAAGTAAAATTTATATGGTAGTAGTATCCTAGTGATCAATCATGATCGCGGCCGGTGTTGTTTTCGTTGAGTTGTAGGTTCAAATCCTGATGCCATTGAAGACCGCTGTGTAGAGGAGCTATTGTATAATAAATCTGCCGAGGTCCCAAGTTCTCCCGTTGGCGTAATGTGGACATTTGGAGAAGAAGGTACCAGCTCAGGTGCCATCCTCGTCACTAGACCCTGGTTCAAGATTGTTAAGCGACCAATAGCCCTTGTATTGCTTTTCAGGGTGACGTTAATAAACAATCATAATCATCAAAAATTGTACCTCTTGTTTTTATAAAATAAGTGAAATACTTTTTTAATATTTCATTTATTTATTTCTTTTTTTATACGCTAGGCATTAAAATGTAAATTATTGAAAAATGATTTAAGTATTTAAAAAAAAAAGATTCTCGTTTAAATGATAAAGTATCATTATAAAAAGAAACGCAAAATTTTTTTTCTGTATACTTCTAGCGAGTAAATACAGTAAAAAAAATTATCTGTACGATTCAGAATACTTTATATAAAAATCGAAATCATTACAAAACCTAGAAATTATGTTCAGTTGTTCCTTATAAGCAGTTATACTTATTTATTTATCTTTGATTATTCATAAAAATTTATTTCTTATTATTTCAAGTTGTTTTCTTATACTATTAATAACTATTTTATCACTCTAATTCCATGCTAATTTTTTGTACTTCATGTGCTAAAATGTAAATTATTGTGATTTTTAAAAAAGTCAGAAGATAAAGAAGATCTATATGAAGCATCATTATAAAAAGAAAACAAAACATTTATTTCTTTTTATCACCAACGACTCAAGCAAAGAAATGTTATCTGGAATTCAGATTATTTTAGATAAAAAATTGAAATCCTAACAAAATTAATAAATTATGTTCAACCATTCCTTATAATTCAAATGAATTATATGAATATAGGAATGAATACAGGAAGTTATCAATCAATCAATAGGAAGTTATCTATATCAATGAATATAGGAAGTTATACTCATTTATTCCTTGCTTGTTTTTTTAGATTGCGAATATGTGCTAAAATTGTTATCTATCTAAAAATCATCACGAATTTTTGAAATATAGTTTTTTTTAATATGGAGCATTATTATAAAAAGAAGTGCAAATTTTTTACTGTGAATCAATAAGAAAATTTTTTTTATTTCTGAATCAGAACAACTTGGATAAAAATCAAAATCTTAATGAAACTTTGCAATTATGTTCAACCGCTCCTTATAAGTCTTATTTTTTATTTCTTGAAATAATGTACTAATTTATTTCTTGTTTACTTTTTGTATCTTATGTCTAAAAATATAAATTATCAAAAAAAATTATTGCTGGTTTTTTTTTAATATTCTTACCTTTGCCATGAAGTATCATTATAAAAATAAGGCCCGCAAACATTTATTTCTTTACATTTTCAGCGAGTCAAAAACAAAATTTAATCTCCGATTCAGAATATCTTAGATAAAAACCAAAATCCTAGCAAAACCTAGCAATTATGCTCAACCATTCCTTATGAACCTTAAGAATAACAACATATTACCGTAAAGTAACAAAATACATTAAACTAAGAATAAACATTCTTTGCGGTAATACAAACAAATGTTTCATAAATATACTTAATCATAATACAAAATTTTCTTTAGAAATTTATTTTAATCTTTTTCTTTATCGAAAATAAAGCGAACCAAGTTGACGCCGAAGAAGTTAAAATTACCGCGAAAGACTAGGTAAAAAAGACTTGTTAAGATGAGATAGTACACGATATTATTTAACTTCTTAAAGAAAGAAAATGTAATTTAAAGGAAGATAAAAGCAATATTTCCCGTTGAGATTTGCATTTACTTAAGAGAGAAAATTAGGAATAGAAGAATGTTCGCAATTTTCTTTCGCGTCGTAGTACCGTTGGTGTGACCTCATAAAATGAAGTGGTCTATTTTTATTAAATTTGTTAGGTTTAATTTCATGCTGGCTTTTTAAAAACTCGTTTTTGTTCCTTATCTTCGAACGAAATTCATCTTCGATACTTGTGTAAAAATATAGATATAAAAAAAAGGGAAAATGCCTTAGCCAATTAACAGGATATTTCTTGTTTTATTTTGAAATATTATAAGGAAAACTGGCTTAAGCCACAATTTTGAATGCGTTTTATGTTTGTTATACAATATAATGAGGAAATGTGTTCTGGTTCTTCTCTGCTACCGGCAATTTTTATTTCATGGGCGTGATGTTAATCTTATAAAATGTCTACTTTAATTCTCACATCTGTACTATTTAATCTATTTTAATGCAAAAAGTGCAACTGAAAGAGTAAAAAAATAATGAATGCTTCAATAGAATTATTTTTTTCCACCGATTTTTAAAAATATTATATAAAGATCGGAAAATTCACAAACAAATCATTAAAATAAGAATAAAAATATTTTTAAAAATCGAAGGGAAAAGGTGATTTCACAGAAGCATTCATTAGCTTTTGCTCTTTCAGTTGCATTTTATTGCATTCAAATAGATCAAATAGTAAAGATGTGAGAATTATTAAAGTGGAAATTGCACAGTATTAACATTACCATCACGAAATCAAAATGGCGGATAGACGGGAGCCTTAAAACTCCCGTCTACCGGCCATTTTTATTTCATGAATGGAATGTTAATCCAACTACTATCGTGCTCAAATCATTGCTATTTTATCTATTTGAATACAAAAGGGTTCATCCGAAAAAGCAAAAAATAATGAAGATTTCTGCGGTATTACATTTTCTATCCATTTTTTCAAAATATTTTTAAAAGCCGGAAAATCCACAAACAAATCTTTAAAACAAGAGTAAAAATGTTTTTAAAAATCGGAGCGAAGATGTAATTCGCAGAAAAAGGATGGTCACTGTACATAAGATAACGAAAAAGTTATCCCACCGAGTCAAGAAACGTCTTTTCGTATTTGTTAAATATGTATTCATATGTAACTGTCTGTAAACTGATATTAAGCCTCCAGTATATTTGAAATATTTTAGAATATTTTTAAAGACAAAAAAATTCACAAACGAATAATTAAAGAAAGAGTAAAAATATTTTTTAAAAATCGGAAAGGAAAACCAATGCAGTAGAAACCTTCATTATTTTTTGCTCTTTCAGTTACACTTTTTGCATTCAAATAGATAAAATAGAAAAGATTTCAGGATAGTAGTACGAAATCAAAATGGCCTCTGGAAGAAAATCTTAAGAGCTTTACATCAAAATTCAATATTATTTCGCTTCATTGATAATGAATGAACTATACAAGGTGTTTTTGGCTGCGATTGTATTATTTACGTCACACTGGGATGCAACACAAGGATTATTGGCGACAGACCTTGTAATTTTGAATCTTGTTTCAGTGACGAGGACAATACCTGAGCTGGTACTCGCTTTCCAAACTTCCACACTAAGCCAATGGGAGGATTTGAGATCTCAACAGATTCAATGTGCATCATCCCCAGCTACACGGCGAGTTTTTAATGGCATTTGGGCTCGAACCCATGATTGGAAGAAAACCAATGGCGACAGGTCCTTGATCATGATCACTTGGCTAACGTGGCCACATTTCGGGTGTTTCATAAATTCGAAGTGAAATTAAGCACGATTACAAAATATCTTTAAGTGGTAGCGACATGCAGTTTACTCATTTGTATTTGCCGTAGTGGGAAGGGTTTGGGCCTCATGAAAGAAAAAATACTTCAAATTTTCGGTAATAGAAAACACGGCTGCTACTTCTGCGAGAGGGAAATAAAAAAAGAGATATATATATATATAATTACTGTGAAATGAGACATTTTATTTATCATGATTTAAAGCTGCAAAGCTCAATATGTCTACCATAATTTACCATACTTCCGTAGAATATGTGAGTCGTAGATTCCAAATTTGTATAGTACATATTAACTGGTAAGGCTCTATTTTGAAACGGTTACATGAGACGACAGCAACTAGTAGGTAAAAGTAGCCCATATGAAACTCCGCTTTGATCAATACATGTCTGACGACATACAATCATATGACACTGGACTACAAATATGAATATGGAATGAAGAGATATCATTTTTATTCACAATTTTATCTCGCATAATTACTATTTTTACGCATTAAAATTCAATAACGCTTTGTACGTAATTTTGTGCTGTGTGAGCGATTTGTTCGCATCATTTTTAGTGGTGAGTGTTACTTCAAGTAATAGGATAAATAACTGTAATAACTTATTTGGATAGTAATATGTTCCATATGAAACCTTAAGAATATTGTCACTTCTTTCGACTATTCACCTTTTCCGTTCCTTTTGATTACTAAACTTATACAGTTTGAATTTACGTGGTTTTTCAATACCAAACCTGTATGGGGACATATATTTTGTATAAGTAATCTTTCTATCCCTATCACTGAGTTGGGTCACCGTCGCTACGTCATATCGCTTGTCATCTATAATGCTGCTTTGGGGAGCAATGGCCTCTTCCCGTTACTGTCCCAGCTTTGTAGAGATGTTGAATTCGAACGTAATAAGTTTATACACAGAATTTAATCCAAAAGTAATAAGTACTAATAGAGGAATGTATACCAAAATTAACGAAGGAATAGAATATAAACTAAATTTATAGAGTAATTGAATTTATTCCAATATTAATGGAATAATAAAATATAATTATTAAAAAGTAACAGATTATATGAAAATAATAAAATATTGGAACTTATTACCTGACTGGTATAAATACAATGGAATCTATTGCTTAAAAGTAATAGTTTGCTCCCCCCCCCTTGTCACTTCAATGGAATTTTCTACATTAGTACCTTTTATTGTCGAAATTTTGAATTTTTTTTTATGTGATACAAAATCCCTCACTATGCTGAATCTAAATGTGAAAACTACATTTCTCTCTGTTCCATAGATCATTTTTAATCAAACTTTACTTTGGCGACGAATTTTTGAAAAACTCTGTGTATTATTGTAAAAATTCGAATTGGGATTCGAATTCGATACTTAATGAAAAAAGATGAATTTCATTAATTTTAAGAATTTCGACAAGGTATTTTTGAATTAAATTTCATCATCAGCTAATTCAATAATAATTTAAAATAAGAAGACAAAATACCACAGAATACCATTAATGACTGTAATTTTTCTATCGTTACAAATTAATTTTGACTTCAAAAAAAGGGAGGTTTTTTAAATACTTACAAATACTTATATGGGAATATTTAAGTATTTATAAGTTCTAAAACAGCTGAATGTAACTTTTGTATTCAGCTTAAAGAGAATAATATGAAACTTTAAAACAAATTGAATAAATAAATACTAAAAACATATCATATGATCATATGTCTATAACCAAATTTGAATTATCGATAATCTCAAAAACAGAATTTAGCTTAATGCAAAAAATGAAGTAGTCCAAAATAAAAAATATATTATTAGTTCTTTCGAGAGTAACTGCGCTTTCTTTCTCTTTTCGGTTACCCTACATCCCTCCTGGCGACGCATTTAAATAAGAAGTTCACCAAGTTTTTGCACACACACATACACAAATTCGACAGACAAGTACACAATTTCAACAGACACTAACGCGTACACTCATAACAACACACATTTACCCACATTCACAATATGAAGCGCTATCTACATTGGCGCACCACCTATAAATCTCCCAGATATATAAAAATCAATTATGTAACTGCTAACTATAATTCTATTTGCTTAGTTTAAATTAATGATTGCACTAAATGATGGCCATCTCTTAAGTAATCATTTATTTATTATATTATATTCTCATCTGTAATCAGTGCTTCTTCTCTCCAATTATATGAATCACTTTGGCCTAATCTCTAAATTCATAGATTTAAGTAAATAAATAATCTGAGAGAAAGCCTGCGTATCATAAATAACTAAATATATCTAAAAGCTCTTTTAACTGCTATAATTTCACACACTTAAGAAATTAAGTTGGAATTTAAAAAAGATTGTAAGAGTATTAAAATTACTTGCGAATATTTTGATAAATGTGAAAGGGAGAAAGTGTGTATACATTACTGAGTCCTAGTTATAGAAGGCAATTTTATAACATTCAGTTTAATACTCACTGACAAAAGAAAGGAAGAGTCGAATGGAAAAGAAAGAATAGAATGAAGAAAGACAGATCTAATCACAGTTGGAGTATCAAGAATGTCTTAACTTAACAGAGTTTATCTTAATGTCGTAAAAAAGGTAAAAGAAAGCAAAGTAGGTTTAACGGAGCACTCTTTTTCATCGCTATCTATGGATTTTAAAGACATGGATTTAAGAGACAAGGATTATTTAATTCATAAAAACATGAAAGTGCATGTTACATTTAAAACACTAAACATGCTTAAACATTTTTAAGCGTTTGACAGAGTAACTATGTTATTTGGAGGAAAATAAAAACAATGTAAATAACGAAGTAAAAACATGGATAAAAAACATAAGAATGAAGAAACTGTTTACTTAATTTAGTTAATATTTAAACAACAGAGTGTTTTTATTATTCAAAATATCTCTGTGTGAACAGCTCACTTTTAAATTAATTATGAAAGTAATTTGTAATTGCAAAAACTTGAAAATATTCAATAAGATTTCCAAACAAAATCTGAAAACGCACTAATTACTTAAAATTCTTTAAATCATGAATATAATTTTAAAACTTTTGACAATTTGTTTGATTCTTATATTTTGTAACAAAAATGCATGAAAATTGAAAATCAATTGTATGCTAAATATAAAGAAAAATAAAATTCAACAATTTTATGACAAATTATACGGAAATGCATACTAGTAAATATCATACAGTTTTAAACATTATTAAGAAATTACTAAGATGTTTCGATTAATTCTTTTCTGCGTGTTAATTGATCCTTATGTGCATAATGTTATAAATTGCAACTATTAATGTTAATTTGTTTAGTTTCAGAATTCCTTCGATGGAAGTATTAAGTTCCATCAACAGAAATAAGTAATAACATGTTATTAAGTTCCTTCATTTGACAAATCCAGATAAATCATGAATGATTAAGGAAATGATAGACTGATGTGAGGGGGATAAAGGAATTTTTAAACTTGCAGCTGATCCCTCACAGATGATCCAAGAAGTGAAAGAACATCATTATGCATTACATAGAAGTTTCATGCAGCTATCAGGTATAACAAGAATTGTAAAAATTGGGTAACAATTAAGAAAATATATGGCCATGGATGCCTTATTTTTCAATAATACCTTGTAATTCTCAAGAGAAAAAAAGACCTTCGAAATGAAGACAATAATATTTATGTTGTAAAAAATGAGAAAAAGTTAGATGAAAATATGGAACACTTATAAAGAAATGATACCAGGCTTGTAAAATGAAACTGTAAACTCCCATTTAAAACAGTAATTTAAATATATGAATTCATCTATGAATTTCAATTCTCCGGTAAAATTTTGAAGCGCGTCTCTTACATAAATTTAGTGGAATCTTTCTAAGTGATAGATAGATGTACTCAATTTTTATCTCTCTACCTTTACATTTTATGAATATAAAATGATGCTCCATGCTTTATATTTTTGCCATATAAAATTTTCTTTCCCGATACTTTTTGAAATTAAATTATATTTTGCATACGCGTCTTTTTTATGCAAATAAACTATTTTATATATGCGTTTATAAATTTTTATTATTATTAATAGATCACTTACTGCGCTCTTCTATAAGGCTATTATTTAGAATTTGAACAAAGCATAACTGTCTGATATTTCCAATAGATATTATAAGTTATGAACGTAAAATGTGAATTATTTTATAAGGAGATAATAAAGCATTGCATAAAAGCAGCAAAGCTTCACATTTTAAATATTAATAACTGCACCAAGATATATTTTAACCTGTATGGAAAAACGTTATAAATGAACTACAAAGCAATAAAATTATTTTTAACGTAATATCATTTTATATTATAGTAATATAATTCTAAGTAGGATTATAAATTTTTTGACAAAGCTAGTCATTCTTTAAAGGGAATTTTGTCCTATTTATTTTGCTACTATTATCTTTTCTGTTTAGTGTGTAAGGGACTCACTGCAAAAAAAACCGAAAAATTTCGAAGAAAATTGATTAAATTTTGGTGTCCTATGATTGAATAGTTAGTGCTCTAACCATGCATATCCGACATTTATTTCTGTTCATTATTACCATGCTTTTCAAGCCTTTCGATGGCCAGTTAGATTGCCAGATCTCACTCCAGTGGAACACAAATGGAATCTGATGAGTCTGACCTACCTTGGATCTTACCGTTCTAACTCGACAATTGAGGAAAGTTTGAAAAGATTTATTTTTGGCCTTAATTTCTATGTTTTGTCTAAAATTCGATTAATGACAGTTCAATTATATGATTAAAATTTTCACTTACAATTAAAAATAATAATAATGTCAAATAAGTACAAAGCACAAATCCGAACTTATCATTATAATTTAGTTACTGCAAAAAAATTTTAGCTAAACCTTCATTGTTCAAAAAACAAATACCTTTAATCCCATAAATCTAAAACTAGGTATCCCCAGATGATTCGATTATTAATGAGGTTATCAGATGCAAGATATACACTCTAAAACACCAACGTATCGTGATAGAACTCTGATTATAACGAAACTTTTACATGCAGATAATGTAAATGATTTTGCTATGGTTGCCAGTGAATGAACAGTATTAGTTTACAGGGCATTGCAGCTGAATATCCAGATGATGGTTAAAAGAGCAGAAATTCCAATTATAAATCAAAACTTCTGCTTCGGTTTTGATTCCGTTGATTCCCTCTCAGTGCCTATCATAATATTTCACTCACAATATGAGTAAATTTCACTGTTTGAGAGAGGATGTAAAACTAGGCTAAATGAAGTAAGATGATCAAATCGAAAGATGTCTCAACATTTATATAAAAATAACTAATATCTCTTCTGAAGTTCATTCCTGTCAAACCCTTCCCTGGGTACGTCACCATAACAATACAGCAATTTTGTTAATCGCCATTCTCAACAGAACACGATTCGGGTCTAATATCATTTGGGAGAGGGGTGCTTCTCATCGTCCCAGGATCTCAATGATTTAACTCGAAAATTAAAAAGACTTTAGTAGAAATAATCCACAGATGAATTGTGTGTGAACTTTAATTCTCAATTTACATTCGTCTACAAGTAAGAAATTTTTGCTTACCTGTAATTAAGGCAACTTTCACCTTTCGGTTCTTGATTAAAGTATGTTGAAACTTGTCTTATGGATCAGACTTGAAGACATAGTTAATAACTACGAAGACTTGAAGACTATACAGACTTTGAGAATAAGTTAATTTATTTTTACGATGTCACATAACTTTCTTATATTCTATCTCGTTCGCTCTTTGAGCAAGACAGAAATCTATTTAACTTTGGACCTCGCACTGGTCTCGAGCAGCGCGTAGGGACCTCTATTCTCCCTAGTTTCAACAGACTGCTCCCAACTCTACGAATAAATGTTAGACTGGATAATAGCTTGTATGAAAGTCACATGGGAGCCAACATATTATTGACTGATTCTCTAAAAGTAGCTATCTTTGAAATAAAACATTAAATTCCTCTGAAGTATAATTCATTTATACGTATGTAAGTCAAAAAGTTAGTAATACTATTTTTCCATCATATTTTGATGAAACCATGTGGCAATACTTCAGATATTTGTCTGTATCGTGTAGTGTGACGTAGCGGCTTTCAGGAGGATCAATTGTAAACATGTCTCGACTGCAGCAAATGGCTTCCCAATTGAAAATACGTGCAGTGATTCATTTTTTGTGGGCGAAAAGGTGTGATTGCCCTGAAACTTTTCAGCAGTTACATGAAGTGTATGGCAGTAAAGATTAATGAAAAATAACAGAGTTGAAGAACAACCCAACTTGACGAGCAGAGTAGGAAGAACGGAACGCTAGGCGAGTTCAGTGAGGGAGAAAGGAGGAACAGGAGAACAATGGCGGAAGAACTAGCAATGTCCGATAATTCTGTAGATGTGTATTATTATCTCAAATGTTGTGTTTCGTGCTGTATTAATGTTTAAATTAAAGTTTTGCAGTTAAGGAAAAAAGTCTGAAACGACTTATTATTTTATTTTGACAATCACTCTCACCGCCTTACAACAACTCGACCAAATGGAACGTGTTTTACTATGGCGAAAAGACAAAATCACGTCAAGCTATCGCGAAGTGGTGCAACATGTTTGAGAATGGAAATACACATAATGACTGAATTCTGAAATTCTGCCAAATTCTGAAGTAACTACTCAAAAGTAGCAAAACAAACGTGAGGGAATTTTAAAAAATTTTAGGTGGAAAGTGTGGGACCACCCTCCTTACAGCGCAGACCTTTCACCTAGTGACTTCCACGTTTTTGTTCCCATAAAAGAACTTTCAAAACGATACCACTCGGATGACGAGGTGAAAGCTGCAACACAAGAATGATTATCGGGCTTTGGGCGGGATTTCTTTGCATAAGGCATCGAAAACCCTGTACCACGCCTTAACAACGTTGAAAATTAAATATTGAATGGAACTTTAAGATACAAATAAAGTTATTGTAAAATTGCTATCCTGTTTTGTTTTCTTAGGCAGTGCGACTAACTTTTTGATTGACCCTCGTATTTTCTGTACATATTCACAACATCTCCCGAATAATTTCATTAAAATAATTTCTTCATAGAGAGCATAGGATTCATTTTCGAGAACATATTACAGATAAGCAACAAATATGAATACAAAGAAGGATAAAAATAAATACAAAATAAAATACTAAAGATACCAATACAGTTTCAGCAATTCAAGTTATTCCTATCCTTCTAGCTATGGCATCTGCTGATCTTTGAGATCATGTTTGTGTTTAGGTTTGTTTAGAGGTCTATCCGAAAGAGAGATCAGACGAAAACTATCTGTGATTACAGTCTCTTTCAATTACGTAAGTAGTATACATGACATTTCATTTATTTGAATTGGAAAATTCATCAGTGAATTTAATGAAATAAAGCCTGATGCGTAATTTAAATAATGTATATAAGTTTAAATAATGTATGGTTTTGCTCAATGAATACAAAGTAAAGAATTTGCATTTATATGTGCGAAAATAGACAATTGATGTCAACTGTGTTTTATATTCCAGAGAAGAAAGTGATTTAAAAACTGAAGAAAAAAAATATGAATAAAAAAAACTAAAATCACTAAAATCAAGAAATTTAAGACACTGAAAGAAAAATAATGAATGAAAGAAAATGCAAGCAAATTATACAGTTACAGTTTTTTCTATTATTTTTTAAAAATACGGTTTCTTTTACTGGGAATTTTGAAGTTGAAAAATTAAAGTAAGAATTAAATGAATCAAAATATAATTACTTTTTTTTAAAATTTTGCATACATTTGTTTGGTTGTGAATTGAATAAATATCCAATCCTTGTTAGACCGACTTCTTTTCATACCAATTTTATTTTCATTGAATTCGAAAAATAAAAATACTCGCTTAGGTCTCAAAAAAATTTACATCGATATCAGATAATAATAGAAAAAATGAGAATGAATGTTTTTTTTCTTTCCCCATGCGTAGAATTTTAAAATGTTCCATCAAATTTAGCGAAACACCTAAAAAAACACACGTAAAAAAAAAGATCGACAAATTTTTATTACACTTTCTTAACTTCTGAATTAAAATATTCACTGTATTTACATTAGGCAAGAAAAAGCTGCTTTTTTTATTTTAAACGTGATTGTATTTTATGTTATTTACATAATTTTTCTTTCACTTTTTAATTATTTTAAGTTTTTGGAGTTGTAAATAATTTTATTAACCGAACTTAATTAATAGCTAACATTTAATAACTAAAGTTGTATCTATTCTCTGTCATTTCTTTATTCTATTTACCGAAATACACCCCAATCACAGGTTTGACAAAATTAAAAATTACGAATAAGATAATGTGTGTTTTTCTTGAAATTTAAGAATAATAATGTAAATATTATCACAAGCAAAGGAAGCTTACAGAAAATTTTTGGGGAAATATTAGAAGTATGTACAACATTATTGCATTGTACATTACATATTTATTTGTGAAATTATATAAATCATAAGACTAATAAATAAGTTAATATGTTTAAGCTTAGTAAATAATAGTTAGATTTAATTATTGTGGAGTCCGTTCTTATTTTTATTTGTTTCGTTATGTAAGCATAGATTTGTTCTATTCTATTGATTCTATACCACTTCAGTAATGTACATTCTTTACAAAACTGTTTATGTAAATGAGCAAACAGTTTAGGTGAATAGTACTTTCCAGTCAAGTACATGTGTTCTTGCAACATAGTCTTGAAGAATGTATTGCTGACAATTGCGCTACTTCCTATATAAGGAGAAATAGCTACCAACATCATTGTAATAGTTTAAATGTCACGACTTAGAGTAACATTCACACACAGTCTCTCATATGACAACTAACTACTATATATATATATATATATATATAGTTAAAATTTATATATTTTATCTTTTGCTGGTAGGTTGTTAAAATATTGCATTTATTTCAAGTCACTTGTTTTTCCTCACAGCCTTATGGTCTGTGAAAATAGAAGTTTTAAAGTTTTTTTTAATTTAAATTTTATAAATCTACCTTCTTCAAAATTATGGCGCTACAATAGCTAATCAGAATGAGATCAGGTATCATATAGAAGCGGCAAATTTTATTGAAGTAGTCAAACTGTACAGATTCTATCAAAATAATTGTAATGCGGATTTAAATATTATACATGCATCTTAATTTTATAAATCTTTCGGTACTTTGGTTGGGATACATAGCTAGCATTATATATATATATATATATATATATATATATATATATATATAAAGATGCATCTCTGCAATTTGAATGCGCCTTCCAAACATTTGTACTTTTATTTTATTTTTTTTCTCTATAAACTGTATACGTATTTTTATTATTATCAGTTTCAACGTGAAATATTCGTATGTGGGTTACAAACTATTTTTTTCCTTTTAGTGATTTGTATCATTACCAAATGAAATTCTGAAGTTATGTCTTTTTTTTTTTTAAATTTTCACTATAAATTAAAATATTTTTAAATTAAAAATACATTGATATTACTATACACGTAACAAAAACAGCACATACGTAATTACGCAGATATCCTAATTTGAAATGTTTTATGAATATTTTTAGTTTTAAAAAATGTTATTCATAATTTTTCAAAATTTCCTCGTATTACTAAAAATGTTCTCTTGTAGCATTATTATTTGTGTGTGCAGTAATATTAAATATAGTGCTCGAAAAATGTAACCTATAGCATATATTAAATCAATACATAATGGGGAAATTTTGAGTTTTTATTTTTTAAATGAAGTTTTAATTTAATAAGTATTTAAATATTGTATTTTTAATATAACTCAAAACACCAGAATAATCATTAAGTCTACACCACGTAAAAATTCACCCAAGTACCGTATCCAGAATCAATGCTCCACAGCAGAAACTTTTAAGAAATTTTCAAAATATATACGTTAGGCTTTGATATATCACTAAATTTGTACCACATATTATTTGTTTTTAGTAAGTTTAAAATGCTAAAAGACATTCTGAAGTACATACCATATTTATTAATAATAGAATCTGAATACAACATGTTATTAAAGTGGCATTTTAAATTTTAAGTACACCTTCAGTTGCAGTCCTACATTATTTAACTGTACAGACATCTTAAAGTTAAATTAAGTAGTCAATAATGTCCCAATTCAATTGAAGAGACGTCACAAAAATGGTAATACAGTTTATTAATTATCTTCACTTCGCTGTTTCTCGAATACCTCTTGAATCGTCTGAATCCAAGCTTAAAATTAAACAATAGTCTTAGCTTACGTTCTCACCGGCATCAAGTGAGATACATCCCATTGGACTCCAGAAGCACCTAATGTAATAAAGACCAAAAAGTCATTCGTCGATATTTGAATCATGTCAGACTATCGCAGTGACCTCCAACCCCTGAGAAACTAGACTGCGGTAGGCAATAGAGCGACTGTTTCTTATCTTAATACCCTCTCACCACTTTCGCAGCAATATAAAATCTACTTTCAATTGATCACGTCTCATATTGGACTTTTTGACAGTTAAATTGCTGATAATTTGGCCTACGAAAGAGCCGGTGTTCTAACAGATCCAAATACTTCTGCCCTATTCTTTGAAATCTTGAATATAAAAATATAAAACCAACAATTATGAAAGACTCCCCACCAACTCCCTCATGGTATAACAGGCAAACTCCTGGTAGTTTTCTCCCTTACTATTAAGAGAGAAAGAGATATCCAAACCACCATTTGTAGACTTGTTAATGGACACACTATAAATCTTACTTTTGACAAGGGAGGGAAAGCCTTTCTGGCCTGGACAAATTGTAGCCTTTCTCAGATCTCTCCCAATCATCTTTCAAATTGCATGAGTCTTGACAAGAAGATATAATTATTTGTTAACGTATATGATTACTCGAAAATATTTTACCTCGTGAACGTGGTCTAACATTCGATTTGACCATATGAAATACGTCACAACAACACAACACAACAGATTCGACTCCTAATACTCTAACCAGGAGTCAATTCTATTCGATTTTTCTTCAAACGATCAACTTCAACAATTCACTCCGAATAACTTAAAAAAATTTATCGGCATCATCTGTCTATCACCTCTATCTTTCAATTATATTTCACTTATATATCACTATTCTTAATTCAACTCATTAGACTTATCATCTTATATTTTGTATAACCAAGTTTCATTTGGTTGGAGAAGAGCAGGAACTTCATACAATTCAAATTAAAAAATGTCCTCAAATTTAGAGAAGAGAAATTCGAGAATAGCACAGCGTCACACTGAAATAATAATATAATTCGAATAAAAGCTTTAAGTTTCATGTAATTTTAAAGAAGCAAGAATGTAAAATGTACGAGAAGAAAATAAAGCATTTTAAAAGGTTACATTAAATTTTAAGTTAACGATGGCATTTTTTATTACATTCAAGTATATGCCTGGAAAAATTTATTTTACATTATTATTAGAATATTGAAAGTTAAAATACTTTACATTTAGAATATTCTAAGGATAAAAATAAAGGAATCATTTTAAAACCGTGTATTTAACTTATATGAAATTGCATCCTATCTAAAATTACAAATTTAAGAAGAGTTAGATGTCTAAGAAATATTTACGTTTTTTTAAACGTAAATCTATTCATTCGAGACATATATAAATCATGCATATTTTAATTACTTACATAGACTAAAAATGTATAAAACTCATGAATATGTCTGGAAGAATAATTTAATCATCATCTAAAACACAGGCATGTTATTAAAAGGTTCAGATGAACTAAAATAATCAGGTAATAATTCATTATAAAATACATTAATTTTATGAATGTGTTTCTGTTTGCTTCAAAAAAAACTGCATTTTATTCTAAAATGCGAATAAAACTGATGCTTTTTAAAAGTTCATTTAGTCATATGAAATTTTTTTATCAAATTATATATACACATATGTCTGTACTGAAAATAACTCCGGAAATACAATACAATTAATGATTAGAGCACATTTAAATTTATGTAGAGGCCTTAAATATATAAATTTTCAAAGGTTCTCTCAGAATCCCCTAGTTAAACAGAAATGTTTTTTTTTCTTTTATTACATTAATTTATATATGCTTGTACCGAAAAAAATTTAAGAAAATATAATGTAATTAATGTTTAGAACACATTTAAATTTGTATAATTATCCTAAACTCCATAAATCTTAAAAATTTTGACAGGACTCACCTGCTTTTGTGCATGTTTTATATCTTTATTATATTATATACTCATCTCTGTATTGAAAATAAATCAGAAAACACGATGTAACTAATGTTTAGAAGAGTTTTGAGTTTGGATAAATGTCATATAATCCTTAAATCTTAAAGACTTTATCAAAATTCCATCACTTATGTAAAAATTTTATGTATTTATTGCATTATTTACACATATCTGTGCTGAAACTAATTCAGGAAATACAGTGTAACTAACGTTTAAATTTGCACAGTTGCCTCAATTTCCTTAAGTCTTTAAGACTATCCCAGAATCCACGCCATTTGTGCTCATATCGGAGGTGAAGCTCTTCATAAAATAAAACAAAAAAAACGCCGAGTTTGGGAGAAACTATCGAAAATTTAAAAGTTTCCTTGCTGCAGGGAAATTCATCCGGGATATAGGCTATTCGTTTAAAAGTTAAATTTTTTTCTTCTTTGCTTTATTTTTTTATTAGAAAGCGTTCATGAATAATTCTTGCATATCGAGTTGAGAAAAAGATTTTATTTTTCTGTTTTCCTTATTTTATTCATTGCCTTGATAATTCTTTTCCATAAGAAAGTGCTGATGGGTTCATTTCCTATGAAAATTTTTCGAGAGCCCAAGAAAAAAGGAAAAGAAAAAAAAGGAGACGAGACAGAATAGAGTTTTGCCTCGGGGTTTTGTCTTATAAAACAAACACTTAGCATTATGAGAAGCATAAATACTTAGATCGAAATGAGATTAGCATCAACTATGTGACTAAGTATAAAAGTAAAGTAAAAAAGAAATAAAATTTAATGTAAAAGGCATCTTCCATTTATTTTTATTTTGCGTTTGCAGAATAAATTTTAAGTACAAATTATCCATGCCGATTTTTATCTTCGCTAGTAAATTTTAGATTAAACACTCTCAAGATTCGAGTTTATTGTGAATATTTTTATGGAAATATAAAACTCCTCTTGTGTTGCTAAATATGTTTTTCAATACCACTTGGAATTTTATATTCCTTAAAATAATTATGGATGCTTGTGATGTTAAGCTACGGGAATATTTGGTTTCTGAAATTTAGTTTAACAAACAACTAATCTTACCATTAAATATTTTTTGCATTAAAATAAGTTGTACTAAAAATGTTTTAAAGAAACACATTTATAAATACGATTATTATTCACACGAAAATGAATGTATAATATATTCACGAAATTAATGCGTAGAATAAAACATACTATGTAATAGACTTAAAACTAGAACTGCTAGATAATTAAAATAAAAATGTATCATTAAAATAAAATGTGTCATGTGCGAATTTAGTTGTATATAAATTGTTGTGAAGAATGAGGTAAGTGTAACAAATTCCTAAAAATGGGTCATTAATAAAGCATATAAATGCGCCCTGCGTCATTAATAAAGAAAAAAAATTCGTCATGTATCACTAATAAATTAAAAATGCACCATGAATGAATTTAGTTGTATATAAATTGTTGCGAAAATCAGGAAGTGATTGTAACAAATTCCATAAAATGAGTCATAGGTCATTAATAAAGAATAAAAGCGCGTCATTAATAAAGAAAAAAAATTCGTCATGTATCATTAATAAATTAAAAATGCACCATGAATGAATTTAGTTGTATATAAATTGTTGCGAAAATCAGGAAGTGATTGTAACAAATTCCATAAAATGAGTCATGGGTCATTAATAAAGAATAAAAACGCGTCATTAATAAAGAACAAAAAGGCGTCATGTATCATTTATAAA
>BMAW01040185.1:498988-527180 GCA_019974015.1 Nephila pilipes
GTGAAAATAAAATAATTGAGTATAATAAGCTCCTTACATGATTCTTCGATCTATGCATGTTTAAGTAATTCCCATGATTAAGTAATACGGCTGTTATTGTTTCCGTAGAGTCTAGGTCTCCAGTTTTGACATCACATAAGACCCGTCGAGCAGCGGGGTTGATGCATATTAAATCTGTCGGTATCCATAGTTCTCACTTTAGCGTAACGTGAAAGCCTGGAGATTGAGGTGCTGTTCAGGTGTTTTCCTCGTCACTTGGCCGAAGTTCAGAGTTACGATGGCCGTCACCAATAGCCATCGTTCTAACAGCAACGTTAACAAACAATCAAGCAATTAATACATTATTTTGTTCTTGTAATGATTCAATTATCTCTGATTCAGGTTTAAAAAAATTTAAAACATTCCACATTAATATTTAACAAAAATAAGTAAATCATTTAAGAAAGTCTTGGACTCTGCTTTATGTCTAGACTCTGATTAATTTTTATTTATTTCCTTTAAAATCTTCAAGAAAATCTTCGGCTATCTTTCATATTTTTATGTCTAGACTTTAACTCCTTTTAATTTATCTCCCTTAAAACCTTTAAGAAAGTCTCGGGATTTCTTTCATATTTAAGCTATAATTCATTTTTGTTATATTCCCTTTATTATATAAATATCATAAATAATCTGAAGCTTAATTAAGGAAGAAGAGCTTTGGAAACTTCTCTTCAACTACTCTGATCCAAAACTTAACAAAAATTCAAAAAATAGTATTTTAGACAAATTGTCTGCAATTTAAAAAATAATAATTATTAAATTTTTCGGGTTGAAATCCATTTTTATTCTATATCATTTGAAATATCATTGATATAGGAGATAAAGAAATAAACAATGAAGAATTCGTAGAAACTTTTCTAATGTGGACTCGGGTTTCTTTGACTTATTATTCAGATCTTTTTCGTATTTTTAAAGTACTAAAATAATCAGTAAGGAATATCCTTTTTGATGAAATAAATTATCTTTCAGTTAAATTGAAATTATTTCGTTGGACATCTGTGACATCTGTTACGCGTTATGTGAAATGCTATGTTTCAAATCACTGTAAAAAAATATCCAACAATTAGATTTTTAAAATGACATACAAAATCTTGGTTCACTTCCTGAAAGCCCTGTTATCTTCAACACAATTAAACTGAAGTAATCTATTTTTCGTAAATAACCTTCTTGTATAAGAAATCCTTGATTTTTAGGCTTAACGTTTTAGAAAAAATTTTATTTTTTTTTTTTTTTTTTTTTTTTTTCGTTTTAAGATGTTATAAAAGATATTTTTGATTCGTCATGTAAGCTAATAAATGATTCTCATCATTCTTAAATAATACATAGCCTTTGAGATGAGCTTGTAGTTTACAGTGTTACAAGTTATGAAGATTTGAGTTTCGAGGAATTTACATTGTCTCAAAAACATTTATATTTTTTACGCATAAAACTTATGCATTCGAGACAAATATAAATTATGTAATGAATGCGTTAATATCTATAACACTATCCATGCATAAGAAACCCTCCTCCCATTTTTTTCCAATTTTTATGAAAAAAGTTCTCTTTTTATGCATGTTAAAATACAGCTATTAATTTCAATTCAATTTTCTCTATAGTCAAAATCCTTTATTTTTAACACCGTATCCTTTTCAGGCTGTTACTTATAGCTTTGTTACTAATTTATGAAGTGTGGTCTCTCTCATATTTTGAATATCGTATATTTCAGAATATAAACCCAATCATGTATAAGCCGAGAATGATTCCTTCTTCCCCACCCCCATAAAAATCTTTTTAAAATTCAAATCCTGTCTTTTAGCCTAACTGAAAAAAAAAATCTGAAAAGTTCTAATAAGTCACCAAGAAGGCGAAAATATTGTCAAACAGGTACAATATATGAGTAGAATATTTTCCAATCAAATAAGTGTGAAGTAAAACTCCAAACGCCTATGAAAATAGACATAACTCTTAAAACAAAGTTTGCACAGTTAATTGAGTACAAATTTCACTAACATCAGATTTCTCGCTTTGGCGACAACTCAGCAAACAGGTTATATACAAACTTTCGAAAAGAAAAAAACTCGTTTTCATAAGAAGAAAGATAATTTACTTTAAATTTATTTTTCTCATAAAAATAAAAGATGCATAAATTAAATATACAAATACGTACTATATTTGACAATTTATCTGTTGCACCGACTAATAAAAAAAATATTTAATTTTTTTTTTTTTTTTTTGTGACCTCTCAAATTAGTATATAAATTGACCCCTGTAACTTAGGCTAGAAAAAGTTCCAAAAATTTTCTGATCAAACTCGAAAACTACAGTAATATATATATAACAGAAAAACGACGCACCAAGAAAGAGTTGCCCGATTGTAATGAAATTTCATATGTAAAAACATTTAGACCGAACATGTAAATTGTTAAGATTTGGTGTCCAATGAATGAATAGCAGGAGCTACAGCGCATCGGAACTGCGCACTCTCCAGGTGTATATAAGAAGCTATTCTCAATCTGATGGTCAAATTTTCTGTTGCATTGCAATTTAGGATATCTTTCAACGACTGGAAAAAATGCCTCGCCTCAGATTCGAGCTCATTACGAGCAACTGTCAGTGTTTAAAAGAGGTCGTATCATTAGATTGAAAGAGGCAGATTTGGAAAATTGGAGAATCGCTCGTCATATGGGTCGAAGCGATGCGGAGATTAGAAGATGCTGGTAAAAATGGGTGGACAATGGCAGATTTTAGTGTCATGATGGTAGCGGTCGACCTAGGTCCACAGCATATCGGGAGGACAGAGAGATTGTCAGATCAGCGGTCACAGCGCCTGATTCATCGTTATCAACTATCGGACGTGTGACACGAGTGTCCACCATGACCATTCACAGATCGCTGATAGAGCAAAATCTACTCTCGTACTGACCGTTTCGCCACCTGCCACTCACGCCTACACGCTGTCAACCCAGATTACAGTGGTGCTTAATTCGATCAGGTTTAATGATGCTGAATGGGGACATATAGTGTTTAGCGACGAATCCCACTTTCAACTGTGTCCTGACGATCATCGAAGACGTATCAGGAGACCCCCCCGGGCAGAGTGCCTATCCTGCTTTCACTATTGCACGCCACACAGACCTTGAACCAGGAGTCAGGGTCTGAAGTGCCATTTTCCTTGATAGCTGGACCTTTTTGGTCGTCATTAGAGGCACACTTGCAGCACAGTGGTACGTCGATGACATTCTGAGACCAGTTTTGCTACCGTTCCTTTTGTAGTACCCTGACCTTATTTTTCAGAGAGATAATGCCAGACCACATATGCACGTGTTACTATGAACTGTCTTACAGCTTGTGAAACACTTTGTTGGCGAGACAGATCTCTCTGAAACTGAGCATGCCTGGGATATGATGGGAAGGCGACTGCATCTGCCAGGGAACGTTGGTAGCCCAACATTTGGAGCAAAATTGGCCAGAAATACCGCAGGAGACCATCAGGGAGCTTTATCACTCTATGCTACGTTGTGTGGTAGCTTGCATCCAAGCCAGAAGTGCGTCAACACCTTATTGAGCTCACTACTTTGTAACTATGTAACTTTGAAATAAATCATTCATTTTTTTTTCTGAAATTTTAATCATTTTCTATTCTATACATAATTTTCCTATCCGCCAATTTTTATCTCCATCGGACAACTTCTTTGTACGTCTTTTTTTGTTATAGATTATATATATATATATATATATATATATATATATATGACGCGAACTTTTAATTCAAAAAATAATATCGAAATTTACAGTTGTGCGCTATGCGCCGAATGTAAAACTGATAGATTTAAAAATAAGGAAAAGATTAGCGTACAATATTAGATTTCTACAAGTGCCTAAATCTGTTTATTTAAGTGAAATAATATACCTTATGAACTTAAACATTTGCATTATTGGATATCATGAAAAGTTCGTCATGTTCGTCTTTAATAAGATTTTGAGGCACATCATCGAATTTTGTTTCATCTTCACAATCACTGTTACTCTGATTCAAAAATTAATAATCATCTTCCTCTCCATCTAGATTGCTATATATATTACATTTTTAAGTGAATTTTGAATTATATTTCAGATTTACTTTCATTTTATGCTTTTATTCTCCTCTCTGACATTTTTTTTTAGTCTGGCATGATACATTTGTTCTCTTTTTGTAAATGTTTTTGAACTTCTAACATCCACGTATTCCACTGTCGTTTTAAATCTCGTTTGAATGATTTATCGATACGAATTAAAGACGTTAATCCGTCTGGAATAGTTACCATGTCTGTATTACACTCTTTCATATGTTTTTTCGTACAATTCGTTACACGGGACCTGAACATGTCCGAAATCTCAAAAATCTTTCTGAATTATTAAAGGTACCAGGACGCTTTTGTCAAACATTTTTTACCTTAAATTTTATATTGTTTTCGTCCATCAATCTTTTCTCATGAACATGGGTGAAAGTAAAATTTGTTAAATTACACTTCAATATCGTCTTTCTTTTAAAAATAACCATGTGTTTTAATTTTGTACTCTCCTCTAGGCAGGAAAGCACTAAGATGAATTGAAATTTTTCGTGACTTGTTGTTTTTATGTTAACCGTTTTTGTTCTTTTCGTATGAAGTGTTTTATTTCCGGTCATATCAATCATTGCTGGAGTTTCGTCCTTTTTTCTAATATGTGATAGCAAATAATTTTTTTTTGTCTTCGCAAGTCAATAACATACTTCTGGAAACTTATTAATTTGTTGTCCAAATCTTTCAGAAGCCTTTGCGAAACTTGTTTTTCCTCGTATAGTTTAGCTATTCCGGCCCTAAAATAGCTAACACCAGCTCAAAGTTCCATTTAAGTTTTTACTTTGATTTGCATTCTTTTTTGCCCTCTTTGAGGTCAGCACCTGTTTCTTGTTATAATTAATCCCTGCTGGCAATTTGCTAGGAACCAGTTTGCAATTTTTTTTTCTAGGATGAGCCATTTCGTTACTCCTTAATCAAAATACTTTTATTCTTTTTCATATTAATTATTATGATTTTATTTTTTCCCACTCATGTATGGAGTTTTTTCCAACACCAAACATCTTTGCTGGAGCACGATTTTCATTTTCTTTCTCAAATTGAATGCCTTTGCATTTGAAACCAGCAATGTGTTTGATTCGTTTGGTAGGACCCATATTTACTACAAAAAGGAACACTAGATCAACTATATTTCTACCAAAGCATATGCGATTTACTTTTGATGTTTACCCAAAGCACGATTTTTCAAATTGTGGCTCTTCTACCCTACTCTTGTGATATAACTTCGTCAAATACAACTAATTCTGAAAGTCAATAACCTAAGCAAGGACACACCAGTCAAGTCTCACACAACTATTTATTTATCAGTTTCTGTAATATAATGCCTAAGGGTTTTTCGCTCTCTTTGGAGACCATTGGATTAATCTACCTATTCAAATGTTATTACAATAATACACTCTTACCAAAATCTTTCCAGTTGAGGTTACTGTCATTTACTAAATCCTCAGCGACAGTTACTACCAGCAACAACTCTTGATATTATGGATCTCTTGCGAGCAATACACTCCGAATTAACCACACTTTTCATCTACCCTCTAAATTTCCCTTTGCTTATATACCGTCATACCTATCTCACTTCACTTTATTTCCACCTGCCTCTAATTTGTATTATCACGTTTCATTTTGGTTGGGAAGAAATTGGTATTTACAGCAATCAATCTCAATTTAAAGTCCTCAAGGCTAATGAAGAGAAAATCGAGAATAGCCCAACTTCACAAAATGACTAGAGAGATGGAAAATACCTGATTCCACGAATCCTTTCTGGTGTGTTCTTATCCCAAATTGTGCCTCCTTCTCAAAAATCTGGAATAACATTTTTGTACACATTTGCACTGAATTTAACCCACCCTGCTTGCAGAATTATTTGCTCCATCAAGCATTTTCCCCAAATTCATGTTGTTCCCCTTATCGTTTGTCAATTCAATATACCATTTCTTGAAAGCTCGAGAAATCTTCGAATGAAAGACCTCAAAAGATAACGGCATTTCACATGTATTTTTCAGGTTCCTTCGTAAAGAAAAGTTGCGTGTGGAAAGGATATGGAGAATATATTTAAAAATTTTAAAATTGAAGCTTGAAGTTATAGATGCAGGTTATTCACCGGAATAATATGGTACTTCCAAATTACTTAAGGAAGACGAATTAAGAAATGAAATAGTTATTTTACTAAACTAAATAATGCATAAAACTCCTTGAATTTGAGAGGTAAACCAAAAGTAAAACTCAGCAGGAGGTAAACAAAACAATGAATCAACTTGGACACAAAAAATAATATTATGTAAATAGAAAGCAATTCGCGAAACTAGAAGTCTAGTATAAAGACGTTGTTCGCTAAGTTAAATCTGCGAAACATTCGCAATAATTATAGGTGATATACCTCTTCACGAAGTTGAATATAGTTCTCAACACTTATCTCTCTTCTCAAGTTGTGACGCCTATTTTTCATTATTCAACTTTACCTCCATATCTCAGTCTAATAAACTAGCTAATAACCACTCAACTCCAATTGATAAGAAGTAAGAACAAACTAAAATACTTTATAAGTAATCACAGATGAATAAATAAAGTCACGCACTCTCGAATCCCAATTAATTCTTTGATTCTAGAATACGATCTAATAATGATATCTTACCTTACCCAATCACTCATTCCGATTTTAACAATTCTCACTAATATTAGCGAAATAGCATAATACTTAAACTAAGAATCACTTTAATCCAAAAGGCTTAATCAGAGGCTTCAATCTAAATCATAAATAGCTATCAGCAAGTCGTTATCCTCTATCTCCCTTCATTTTCCTTCAATTATATTTCATTTATATATTATTATATTCAATTCACTTCACTTCCATCTTTATATAATTTATCTAACCACGATTCATTTTAATTGTGAACAGATTGTAATACAATGCAATTCAAATTCCTATAAAGTCTTCGAGGTTAATGAAGAGAAAATCGTGAATACTTCAACGTCACAAACTGCGTCCAAAAACTCTGTTATATACTAAACTAGAAAACGCATTTCCCTAATCACTATAGCATAAACAACTTCGAGAAAATAACAAAGACTCTCTAAGAGTAGTAAAATCTTTATAATAGAATAACATCACATTTTCAAAACGATGCAGCTAGAAACAACTCAGCACCTCACAAAGTTGTAATGTAATTTATATCACCCATATAATAATTCATCAGTGTTATCACAAGTACGAGTGTAAACAAATAGTTACATTTATAACTATTTGTTACATTTATAACAAATAGTTATTAGACTTTTACCAATACAGCTCTAGCATCTATATTTCCTATGAAAAACCATACCCAATTATATGTATCCTCACAAAAGATATTTTGATTATTCATTTCTATTTAGGAATATACGAAGCACTGTGCATAAGATATAAGTTACTTCAATATTTATTTCGTTCCTTGTTTATCCAAATAGGATTTTTAAGAACTCATCAAAGCATAACAAATAATAAATAGATCTCGAAAGGAAGAAAACTAAGGGCTTTAATGTAATTTTTTTTTATTTTTCTGTACTACTCAAACACATTTGCTGCAGCTCTGTGATCAAATAAGTCTATACTTAATTAGTTGCGGGACTTTCATAGAATATTATTTCTCCTGATCCAATGTTACAGAAATTTTTTACGACGTGCTTTCAAAATAAAAAAACTGACTAAAGATAAGAGGAATTTTTATTCAGTTCTCTTATGGAATCAGTTTTATTTCTAATTATATATCGATGTGAAACATTCCCTTGCTTGAATGTATTTTGCATGGATCATACTCTTTCTTTTTTTTTTTTTCATTACGTATGTATACGAGGTGTGGATATTAAAAAACGATACTGACGCTGTAAAATATTTTATTTGGATTTCATACGTATTTACTTACTATCACCTTCAATACTCCTCTATCACTCCAATACTCCTTGCGAATCTTCCATTGATTGAAATAGTGTTGGATGTCTTCTGTCAGCTCCTTTAGGAAGCATGCCATTTTCTCTTTCACAGTATCAAAGGACTCCAATCTTATTCCTTTTAAGGCAGATTTCACATTAGGAAACAGATAGAAGTCACATGGCGCAAGATCCGGTGAAAAAGTCGGATGGTCTAACATTGGTATCTTGTACTTAGTTAGCAACCTCTTGACGGACAATGCGAAATGAGCTGTTGCATTCTCTTGGTGGAAAAATTTGCCGTATGGATTCTTTGTCGATTCCTACAGTTTCAGCATTCACAAGAATACTTAATCGAAGGTCAGATCGAACCAGATTACCACTTTTTTCGATATCGTCATCCGTTTTCGACGTGGAAGGGCGACTCGGGAGTGAATCATGTCCAGCGTCTTCTCGGCCGTCTTGAAAATGCTTAAATTACTTAAAAACACGTGCATGCGATACACATTTATTACTATACTCTTCTTTCAATAAACTATAAGTTTCAGTTGCGGTTTTTCCAAGTTTCATGCGAAATTTCTCAACAATTTATTGCACCCTCATAAGATTTCCGGCGAAAACAAAAAAAAATATCTTTAATACGAATGAAGGCTACAATTATAAGGATTTGCTTGCAGGAACGAGATCACTGCATTCAAAAGAGATGACTTCACGCTAAACAGCTGTCAGCCACTGGCTCATGTGTCCTTCTTCTGTAGTAGCGCCAATCTCGTTATTTCGTAGCCACTCCTCTTATGATTGAAATATGAATGTAAGAAGCAAAAATTTGTATATAATTTCGATGACTCTAATTGATGACAGTTAATCTTTATCATTCATTTCAATTTTACATATTAAGTAATATTAATACAATGTATATTATTTAATATTCGTTCCATTTTGTGTTCTATTTGAGAGGTAGGACTGAAAAATAATAACACCATACCACCTCTACGCCCATTATTTTTTTTTCTTACTCCGATTCTTACAATTCTTACTGTACCTGAAAGCTACATGTATCCTTCATATTATGAACCATTTGTAACAATGGGATATTAGTGTTCTTCTAATAATTGCATTAGGGACTCCTTATAAATTCAATTACGAAAAATAAAAACCTCGATCCAATCAAAGGAATTGTAATCCAGATAATTTAGTTAGACTACAAAAGAGTTATGAAGGGATAGTAAAAAAAAGATATATAAATTGTGCCACAGATAGTAAAAGAGAAGCAGGAGTGAGAAGAAACTAAACAGTGTTCGGAATGTACTTGTGTGTATGAATCTAATTTGATATTGCTAGGTAAAGATCCAATTCTGCCTCAAAGAAGCTGAAGATAAAGCCTCGCCGTAACTACATAGACATTTGCTGGACCAAGGAATCGGAGGAAACTTGAAATTCAATAATTACATAAGACTTGATAGTAAAAGTGTTGAGTGACTGTGAACTGATAGAGGGCATTTTTTTTAATAAAACAAAACATAAATGATTTTAACTATAAAACCTCTGAATGTTTTAATTGATTGAAATTTTATACATATGTGCTTAGAATTCAAGTTAGATACTTTAAGTTTCTGATTTAAGTTAAGTAATAAGGAGGCATTACACATTCACTAAATAACACTCGTTTTATCTAAATTCCTTTCAACACCTTTGCTCCAACAAGTGACTAGCCAGATAAACTCATTGGAATAAAATTCCTATGATTGTTGTCGACATTGGTCTTTAAAGGGAGCTTTCACCTCATCATCAGAACAAAAGTGATGCCCTTTGAGATGTTTTTTCATCTTTTGGAAGAGGTGATAGTTGCAAAGGTTAATTGCTTGGTCGTATTAATGTCGCACTAGAAGCAACGCGAGGGCTTTTTGTGACGGGCTTCGTAATTTTGAACTTTGGTCAAGTGACGAGGACGACAACTGAGCTGACACCCAAATACTAACTTCCACACCCCGCTAACGGGATGACTTAGAACCTCGACAGAATTAACATGCATCAGCTCCGTCTACATGGCGGGTCTTTATAGGCATCAAGGCTTGAATCTACGACTCGACGAAAACCGCCGATCGGAAGTCTGCGACCATGACCACTAAGCAACCGCGGCCGATAATTGCAAAGAGCAAGGCCATGCATAAATGAGACTTCGCTGCTTCAATTTTCAGCACACCAACGATACCTGGAACAAAGAAAACATCACACTACATGAAGAATACGGGCAGTTTTCAGGAACAACAAGAATTATGAAAATGATGTTATTAATAAGAAAATTATGGATATAGAGGCATTATTTTTCAATCAAGCCAAATATATCTGAAGACTTTTATAACCTATAATACTTGTTTTTTTTTTTTTTTGTTACGTTGGGCTATTCGCAATTTTCTCTTCACTTTCCTCGGGGACTTTAATTGAGATTGATTGCTGGAAATAACAATTTCTTCCCAACCCAAATGAAAGTTGATCATGTTAATTAGATGCAGGTAAAAATAAAGTGAAGTTATTTAGATATGATGGTATATAAGCAAAGGGAAATTTATAGGAGAGAGGACGAGTGGGACTAGCACTGAGTGTATTCCTAGCGAGAGATAGATGATATCACGATTTTTTGCTGGTGGTAACTGTCGCTGAAGATTTAGTAAATGACAGTAACCTCGACTGGAAAGGTTTTTGGTAAGAGCGTATTATTTAAATAATATTTGAATAAGTGGATTAATCCAAAGGCCCCCAAAGAGAGCGAAAAGTTCTTTGGCATTATATTACAGTAATTGATAAATGAATAGTTGCATTAGAACTTACTGGTGTGTCTTTGCTACGGTAATGGACTTTTAGTTAGTTGTATTTGACTGTATTATGGCACAAGAGTCGGGTAGAAGTAATGATATAAGCCACAATTTTACTTTGCTCATTAATATTTAAACTATCAGCACATATTTAATGGATACATTTTATTTGTTCAGCTCTCCTCGTTATTTTTTAATTAGAATACTTAAGTAGAAAAGAAAAAAAAGCCAAAAAAGAGACTAAAAGTAAAACGATCTCACCTAATTAACACAGCTGAAATAGTTTAGTGGATAACGTTACAGATCTAAAGCAAAATGATTATGAGTTCCAAAACGTTAAACATTGCTGTGTGCTTATAATTCTTCTTATGTGGAATCCAGTGGAAAACTGGGAATTGAGAAATAATTCGAGGGTTGTTCCTGTTACTTGACTGTATTTCAAAATCATTTACAGCATTATGTCCCAGTATCCTCTCAGAAGTTTACCTTCTTTATATCATAAAGACTATCCTCCATTATTCAGCTTTTGCACCTTAACTAAATCGAATATATTCTCGCGTACAATGAAAGTTAAATAAAGACTACAGAATGAAATATATCAACTCGAGAACGAACTTTATTATCTAAGAACGAAAATTAGGATTAAGAACTTTAACTGGAACAATAAAAAGAGTAGAATTAAAGATTAATATAAATTGACTATAATTGAAGATGACAGGATAAAAAGCAGGACAACAGGAAAAGGAAAATATATCTCAAATTTATAGCTTTGCGAGAGGTATATGTATACGAAGAAGGGGATGTACTTGGCTTCAATTAAAGCTTCCCTGCACAAGCACTTTAGAACAAATATGGCTCGCAGATGGACTTTTGTAGACGATGGTAACATGCAGACATCATTAATAGGATGTGGCGAATGAATGTATATAGGCATATAGTGCAAGAGTCAATTCTAGAGCTCTTACGCCACTTTCAAGAAACTATCGCTATAATATATATATAAAGACGGGAAAGAACAAACTAAAATATTTTATTAAGAATCACGGGAGCTAAACTCAACGATTCTAGACTAGAATTAAAAACATACATAAAACCATAGCTTACCAAATTCCTAGTTCAAAATTCAACAATTCTCACTAACAGTAACTTCATAGCTTAACACTTTAGCTATAATTCTCTTCAATCAACAAAAATTAATGAAGTTGCTGCAACCCAATTAGTAAATCTCAATCAGCAAGTCATTATTCTCTATCTCCCTTCATTTCTATTTCCTTTGTATACAACTATCTCTAATTCACTTCACTTCCATCATCGTTTAATTTTCCAAATCACGTTTCCTTTTGGTTGAATATAAAATTTAATCTTATGCAACTCAAATTATCATTAAGTTCCTGAGGTTACTGAAGAAAAATTTGGGAATAGTCCAATGTCACAATATGCCTATGAGAAGTATAGGCATTTTCGAGTATGTTTTTCCATTCAATAGTGTCTATTCCTTTAATAAAACCTACTTTTATTTCACACAGTTTCTCAATCTTTAAGCTGAAGTAAACTATATTTTCTAGTAAGTAATCTTGTAAGTAATTGGGAAAAAAGACGGGTGCGTGTAAACAAAAGAGATATGAGAGCGTGTTCTGAATGAATAGCCATTTCACCTCTATGGTAATGACTTATCACCAGCTTTAACTTAGACTTGGGTGATATCTAGCTATGTCACTTAAGTTACATCTCGCACATATTAAATTTTTTCTGGTCAATTATTCTGTTTACCTAAATCTGAGAATTACATTTGCCTAACATCTCCAGATGATTTTGTTAAATCATTACGAAATTATTAGAATTCTTCATAGTACCTTTCTAGGAACTCTGAAACTGTTGCGTTTATATTTACATATGTAAAACCTCGTAGTATAACTAAAACAAAGTATGATAGAAATTTTTCATGTCTTAGAAACCCTCTAGTTAGTCACTGAACATGCATAGATTGTTAAATATCAACATGACATTAAGCTTGTAGATATTCTGATGACAGAATATCCACAGGACCTAAAGCATGGTAATATTCTGTGAACTTTCTGAAGACCTATAGAAATTCTGAGAACGAAATATCTACAGGACTTTAAACCTATAGATATTCTGGGGACTTTTTGAGGACCTGTAGATTAAAAAAGTTAAAGTTAATTCAGAAGAAAATGAAAGATTATTAAATTAAAGTTATTGAAACTGTATAGTACACACGCAATTTTTCGCTGTTCTGAGGATAATTTTTATGTAATTATTCTCTAAGAGAATTTGTCTGAAATTAAAATTCGCAAAAGATATATCAAACTTTTGCTTGGTTATAATTCCATTTTGTTTTCCGAAACTTAACTGCGTGAATTGGAATTTCAAAGAGCAATTAAATGAATAATTCCTGCTACGTTTTGTAAACTATATTAAAGGAAATTTGGAATATTTCACTATTTAAATCTAGAGAAGTTACCTGATACAAAATGTCAAATATTTATTTTAGCAGTAAATTTTCCATAATGCAAACCTTTGAGTTTGCGCAAGATCAAGATTAGTTTGCATGCATAAATATTGACATCAGCAGGTAAATATTTATAAAGCTAATATTTAAATTTCTATATCATGTTATACTTTGAGCAATTTAAACATTAATTTGTTGACATTAATATTTGAATGATCTGCAGATAAGGAATAAAAAGATATGTTATCGATTAGTCACTTCTTATAATTACTGATTATATGTATCCCCCCTCCCCTGAAGTTTCCTTCTCTAATACTTTTTTTGTGAAGAAACTCATACTTATTTGGAGAAATATATTAAAAATCGATATTTTTGGTTTTATATTAATGGCTAAAATCATCTTTATTTTACAATGTAAAGAACTGAAAGGTACTTTCGTGTAAATATCCAAAAGATTTTTTTTTTCATTTTTTTATTGCTTTATTATCTACTGGGCTTGTTTGAAAAGTAATGTCTCCATAAACCTAACATTTTTATTTGTTACCAATTTTCAAATTTCTTGAACATACGTGATTCTGAAATATACGTGAGTTTTATGAAATGCATTTGTTTTCTTTGATCCGAGGTACCATTAGAAAGCTGAGAACTGGAAAAAGTAGGCGATCCACATGGAGATTAGGGTGAAGCAGAGTGACGTCATTGCACGCGACTTTGCGATTTTCACCTCTTCCCGAAGCCGAAAGGGCACCTTAAGGTACATCCTTTTCTTTTTGTGGACGAAGTGGAAGCTATCAATAAAACTTGATATCAACAACAACCATCGGAATTCGTTTCCGACTAATTTACCCGACTAGCCATACGTTGGTTCAAGTGCGGGAAAAGATAGGGAGGCTGTATCAAAAAGTGAATAATGCACTTCACAGAGAATGCATGTGAGATTGATGACTTCCTTTCCCTTCCCTATCCCGAGTGAACCGAGAAAGTTGTTGCAGAGATGACCCCTTTCCTCCATCCGGGGATGGTTCGAAGTCTCTCAGACATTCAAACCGAACCCATGTTTACAATAGATTGATCGCTTCCGGACTCAATCTTCCAAGCATTCAGCACTGACCAATCAGATCGCTATCTCTGATTCCACTCACAGTAAGCTTGAACCTCCAACTTCAGCTATGTTATCGACGACAATGGTTCCGATCCGAGCCTGATGGCCACTCCGTGGTCTATACGCTTTAACACACTTCAACGATTTGAGCGGTTTTTCCTTCATCCAGAGAACGCTCGACCGGAGAGTACTGTGTTCCAGACGAACTCTACTGGAAGGCGCGAAAAGATATCCTAACAGTACGTGGGTGAGAAGAGGGGACACAAAAAAAGTGTCAGATCTCGTTGAGATAATCGATGAGGCTTGAACGAAAAAGACGTGGCTCGTTCAACTTATGTTGAGCGTGATGTAATTGCATTATGAGAAAGGGTAGATAATCCCAATTGTATATATTGAAATGTAAACTCGAATACTCTTTGTAAGTTAATTAAATTAATTATTCAAAAGTTTTATAATAATTTTTAACAAGTAAATAGTTCTCCATACACGTAGTTTTCAAGTGCACACAACTAGAATTGCGAAAATTTTGCAAAAAAATAAAAAAAAATTATTGCTATGAAGTCGTTACATTTCAACCAACCTCTTCATTGAGAAAATTTTAATAAATATTTTTCTTTTTTAAGATATACCGTCATTTCAGTTTAAAATAGTCTTAAAATCTTCATTAAACATAGTTGAATTGCTTAAAGTCTTACAGAAAATAATTTTAAAAAAAACAGTTATATTTTAAACTGAATTCGTCAGTTACATATAATATTTCAAATAATTTTATTGAATGAATCAAATTTAATCAAAAATGATTCTCAATAGTTTCAAAATTAGTTTTATTAAAATATCTCAATTCGATTCTTTCGAATTAAAAAAGTTGGTGTTCTTTTAATTTTTTAAAAAGTAAAATATTATTTTTCAGATTTAAATCTTATGCATTATTTAATTAACAGGAAAAAAACTGTTACAAAATACACAAGAAGGTTTATTGGTACGCATTAATGATGATATAGAGCAACAAAAAGGCTTTTGACAACAGACCTTGCAATATTAAATCACAATCAAGTGATAAGAACAACTAAGCGAATAACTACTTTCTTCTAGCTTCCGCTTCACGCCATAGGAGAATTTTGACTCACAGTTGATCTAAACATACAGTTTCCCAAGTACTCACCATAAAGATCTTTGATAGAACCAGGACTTGAACTTTGAACAGGTCCTTTGTATTTTGGATCCCAATGTTTAAGGTTCCCATCTACTGGCCATTTTGATTTCTTCAAAAAATATGTTAATCTAGTGGAATTTCCACTACAGTCCTTAAATCATTACTATTTTTATCTATTTGAATGCAAAAAAGTGTATTCGAAAGAGCAAAAAATTATGAAGGTTTCTGTTGAATTACATTTTGCTGTAGAACGGTTGTAGAAATTCCATAGGTTACATTAAGATTACGTTCACGAAATTTAAATGGCCTATAGACGGGAGCATTCAATCTAATTTTGACTCAAATAATATTTTTCAATATTTGCGTTTCAAATCACAATGTATTTTGATATGTTTTTAAATTTTTATGAGCGAAATACTGAAATCAAATTTAATGTGACTGGGATTGCTTATTAACGTCATACTGAGTGGTAACACCAAGGCTGTTGGAAACAGACTTCGTAATTCTGAACCTCGGTCAAGTGACGAGGACGACACCTGCCTCTCCAAAATTCTACACCATGCCAAAGGGAGGACTTCGCACCTTGACAGATATAACGCATCAGCCCCGCTACATGACGGGTCTTCAGTAGCATCAAGACTCAACCCTCCGACTCGACTAAACAAGTCCGCGACCGTGACTACTAGGTTACCATGGCAACGAAAATAAGAATGAAACAACTATGTCTCGAATTTATTCTATATCCATTGCATAAAATCTTCATCAAAAACATACTTGATGTTTCTAATTTACAGTACTCGAACTTAAGACTTGTAATTTTTAGAACAGTTATATTTTCTTAAATATTTTCACCTTTTTAATAAGGCAAATACAAAACAACGTGTCAATCCAGTAATTAATTTAAGTGTGCATCGTTTATTATTTGTAACTCATTTTACACAAACATTGTGCGTAATTTCCATAAATCAAGCAGAAATTAAAATATAAAAATATTCCCTCTCATTTTATAATAACAAGTTCTAACAAAACATTGAATGAAGAATAAGTGATGAAATATGAGTTCTTAACCATTACCGAAAGTGAAATATGATCCTTTTATCATTATTTAAAATAGAATTGTTTTAAATTTTTTCCTCTATATTTCTTTTTTTCTCTCCTTCTTCTGGAAATTACTATCGACGTAGACATGGCTTCAAAAATCGATTCAAAGGAAGATTATTGATCCTAAATCGTTTTTGCATTAATTTAAATTTATCGTTTAATCTAGATGAATTTCTTTTTTTTTTCTGTTCGATGAAAACTGATTTAATGAGATTGACTTTACCCAATGACTTGGTATTCTTTTGAAATGAACCGCTTTTATTCAGAAATGAATGTCACTGTATTAAACAATAGCGCTCAACAGTCTTTTGACAACGCAAATATCGCATGCAGTTCAACAGCATCAATTATCTTTTGTTTAAGAGGTGAGTGATTTTATCCTCTTTAAATTCAATTTTTGGCATGTTATTCAATTATTTAAAATAAAAAATATTTAATTCGTATCATTTAAATTTAATTAATAATGATAATATTATTATTTAATGTTAATAAGTTTCATTATTTAATTTTTAAGAATATGGTATGTTATTTACATTTTTATTAATCTATTTGGAATTTTTCAAGCAGTTCAAAAGAGATGTGATAAGATTCATTAATTCATAAGAATGTTAGATGTTTATGTTATTATTATTAATTTCTTACTTATGCTAGTTATTTAGAGATTAAGTGATGATCAAGAAGCGTAAAAATATTCCACCGGCTTTCTTAATTGTGTTATTAATAATTTGAAAATAGAAGTCTGTCCAAATGACGTCGCTCGAAAATTTGAATCTTCACGTCAAGTGGGAATTTTTTTTTTTTTTTTTTTTTTTGTATCGTAATTTTAAACAAAAATGTAATATTTCTAATAAACTAAGATGTAAGATATAATGTTGTATATAAACGAAATAGAATCGAAAGGAAAGAGAAAGGAGAGAGAGGATAATGACAAGCTGATAGAAGTTGTAGATTTGATAGAAGCATTGTAATCAAACTTTCGGATGAAAGTAATTCCTAGTTAAAGTGGCAAGAGGAGAACCAGTTGTTATCGAGAAGTGTTTGAATCAGAGCGAGTGATTTGGTAAGCTAAGACTTTATTATTACATTATAAACTAGGACTGACCCAGTTAAGAAGGATTTGAGAGAAAGTGTCCTTACATATATCTATGGTAGTCAAAAAATTGTTTTGTCTTATTCTTACGTATCTTCAAAGGAAGTTTTGATTTTTTGACTATATAATTAAATTTAAAATGGCGGTAGAGTTAAATAATGAAATAAAACGTCATAAGACTTACAGAAAAAACGTCAGGTCGAGTTGATAGAAAATTTATAAAAAGGCTTCAGTTATAGATTCACGTACTGATTGATTGATTAGGAATTAACGTTGCACTCAGAAGCAACATAAGGGCTATTGACGATGGACCTTGTAATTTTGAACCTATGTCAAGTGACGAGAAAGACACCTCTAAACATCCATATCTCGCCAAGGGAAGGACTTGGAGCTAAGACTAGATTTTACGTGTATAAGCCCCTCTGTACGGGGAAGAGTCTTTAGTTAGATTAAGGCTCGAACCCATAACTCAATGGAAACAAAACCGGCCGCGAGTTCGCTACCATGGCTACATAAAGCAGCGAATCAAATAACCAATGAAATTAATCAAATTTACAATTTAAATGTGTTTCTCTCTTAATATGCCTCTTAAAGGATTCCGAATTACTTGGCTGTTGTCCCAGTAAAAGCCCCATGAGCATTGTAACGCCACGGATATTATTTCTTCCTACTGCCATTACTACTTAATTTAATGGTCACTCCTCGATAGTTCAGTTAATAGAAAGTCGCTCAATGATGGTAACCCAGTTATTGTGTTCAGATTTATGGATAATCAATTGTCAATCAAAAGCCTATTTGTGACAAAGGTCCTTGAACATAACTAATATCCAGTTAAATATAATAATTTAATTTTTATCTTACCAAACCTATCGGGTTCGAGTCCTCAGGAGATTTTAGGTGAGAGTTTTAATCCTTGATCCTTTATTTGAATTTTTGACTATATAATTAGACTTTAAAATGGCGGTAATTCTCTCAAAATTTTCTTGAAAGCTCTTTATTCAACGCATGTGAAAACAGATGTCTCACATTGGTTTCGTCAGCTCACTATCTCTACCACTAACTAAAATGCCAAAACTCGTATTAAATGCTTCACTGCTTATAATTGCATTTCTTCATTTCCACTTATTGCACTTCAGTAACTCTAATCTAATCTACATAATTCACGTTTCATTAATTTGGAGAAATTTTCAATTTAAGCAACATCATTTTAAAAGTCCCGAAAGCCTTAGATGAAGGGAGAAACAGACTATAAGGCCTACGTTATATTATTCTACAGAAAAACAGAAAATCCTGAATAGAGTTTACTAAAACTCATTTAAAATGGACAAAAAGGAAAGGGAGTAAAGAATCTTCAGTGATGAAAGTAAGCAGAACTTATTTTCGTCAAGTGGTATTAGGTACATACATCGTCCGAAAAATGAAAGAAACGATCCACAGTATGTTGTTCTAGTGGCGAAACATGTTGCGGGACATAATATGGTGTGGAGGTGTTAATCTTCTTAAGATATTGAACCAATAAATAGAATAAATGACGTGACTAAAATTGAGTTCATCTGATTGACGGTAAGTTCTGGAAACGTAGGTGATCACTGAGATAATACGAGACAATTTATTTTTAAGAAAACAATCACAATTTGAATAAAACATGTCAAACTACAGAAGCCAATTTCGAAAATTCAGGTAACAGCAAAATGTAACTCCGCCTTTAGCCTGCCGGAACTTCCGTCGCTAGGTGAACTGTTCTCCTTCCTGTTCCATCTCTTCAGCTTATCCATTTGTCAGTCCAGTCACAGTTACAGAACTCCAGTTGTAGGTTTACTAGGTCGCCGCCTCTGTGGTAGAATGGTAAGGGAGTTATAGATGTTTCCTTGAATCCCAGCTGCAACATTAATAGAGTTTTGTACCAAAATATACTAGACAACATGTGGAACCATATGATATTAAGAATAGGTCGAAAATCTAAGATTTTCAACATAATAAGGACGGAAAATACTCCTCAAATGATGTTCAACAGCTCTTACATTGGAAAAAAAATTTGAGTTGTAAATTGGCTGGCTGAAACTCCTGGCTTAAGCCCGATAAAGCCGTTAGATATGGCGTTAAAGATGAATCTCTGAAATTAAGCACAAAACCGTAAATGGAAAGCCGTTACTAAAGATAAGACAAGCAAGTTAGGGGGGACGATAGTTACTTTATGCCTAAGAGATATGAAGCAGTTTTGAAAGTAAACTGCTTCACAATAATGTATTAGTAATAATTGAAAAAAAATTTTACTTTATAAGTTAATATAATATTTATGAGTAATTAAAAAAATAATTTATCCAAAGACTTTTATGCAACGTGTTATGTATATGCGTTTTATTTTTAATTACTAATAAAATACAAGAGAGAGTAAATATAAAATTGTCACTTTCCTGTAATCATTTAACAGTTTTTAGAATTTATTATGAGATAAGCAAAGCATTATTTATCAAAAGACTTTTGTGCCCTACGGCATAAAATATTTTATTTATTAAACTTCCTTGTAAAATAGTTAAGGGCGAAGTTATATTCAAAATCTATATTATCGTGAAAAAGTGTACAGAAATAAAAAAAAATTCCTTTTATAAAATTTTAATATTTTACACAGTTCATTAATCTTCGTAGACGTACATTAACTGGCTGTTTTATTTCACTGAAAAAAATATAAGCCATAAAAAGTACTTTTTTTCTTTACCTCGCGTGCATGATTCTTTTCTGAATTTCTAATTCGCCAATTCAAGGGAAAATAAAAGTTCAATTTTTAATAAGAAATTATGTTTTTCAAATATTATACAGGTGAAAACCGAATCATACACATATACGAGGTAGAATTTGAACGAGCTCACTGTGTTGTTAAATTCATTTGTGATTTTTTTTCATGTTTGTAAACAAAAAAAATGGAATATTATATTGAAAATACCATCTTAACCCGCTGACTGGATAAATAAACTCATTAATTGGTTGTTTTTTTAAAGTCGCATTTCGAAGCAACACGAGGGCTGCTGGCGACGAACCTGGTACCTCGTTCAAGTGACGAGGGTGACATCAGAACGGGCATCTGTCTCTCCGAATTTCTACACAATGCCAACGAGAGACCTGGAGCCTCGACAGATTTAACGAGCATCAACCACGCAGTAAAGCGAGCATAAATGACTTCGATGAACAAACATGGAGTCTGCGAAAGAACAAGAATCGATGAAATAGAGTAAAACCTCTCTCAAAATATAAAATTAAAATTAAACTCAGCCTCACATAGCTGCAGACTACATATTTTAAATGCTCAATAAAACTGTCTTGAACTTTTATCTACGTTTGTGCGAAATAGCCCGACATTATACTCAAAGTCTGAAAACAAAGAATATTTAGATTAATATTAAAAAAGTTTACAACCACAATGAAACACATGTTCACTCTTCATATGCCCTGATAACATTTAATTTATTATATACTAAGAAAAGAGAAAGATCATAAGAGATAGGAATGAAAGCTTTTTTATTGCATAAAATAGATTGGTAGAAAATATTGAGCTAATATTTTTAAAAACATATGTGTGTTATTTGTTGTGCAATTAAAAACTATTCCACATAAAAGTATTTTTGAAATAAATTTTTAAAATGTTCATTAAGATTCTTATATTGATTCCCTGTGATTTTAACATTTTGATACGGCCGTGGTAAACTTGTGGGCATGGTTTAAAATTCGCTGCTGGCATTGCTTCATAAAATAAATATATAAAATAAAAATAATACACACAACTCGACTTTAAAAAGGACTTGAGATAATCAAAAATAAAAAAAATGCGTCATGCGGGAATTCAGTTGTATATAATTTTCAGTGAAAATAAATTAACTGATTGTAACGAACTCCTTATTTGATTTTTCTATCTAAGTATGTTTAAGTAATGCTGCTGCGTTTGGGGAGGGATCATGGTCGTGAATTCCCTCTAGTTGGGAGTTCAGTCCTCATGCTACTGAACATCCACCGAGTAGCGGAGCTGATGCATGTTAAGTCTGTCGAGACTTAAAGTCCTCAAGTTGATGTGATTTCGATGTTCGGAGAGGAGGTGAAGTTCAGACTGCATCCTCGATTTTTTACCGGGTTCAGGATTACGAGGCTCGTCCTCAACAAAACTTCGTGTTGCATCTAAGTGTAGCGTTAAAAAACAATCAATTAATATTTTGATTTTAAATAATATATTAATAATTTGAATCTTTTCCCAAATATTAAACTGTATCCTATGGATTATCTTAAGAATTTTTATTCGATCTGTAGTAACAAAAAAGTTACCTACTACTGTTTTATATTGCTGGCAAGAGTCCAGAAAAATTAGTCAGAAATCGGTATTGGCAAGGTGATTCACAAAAATCAAATGTTACAAATGTCCGTTCTTCTAAAACTTAATTAACTTTTGAGTTTCATTCCTCGATTTAATTAATTATGTTCAAGTTGGAATTTCAACATGGTATGTGACAAAGTAAAATAAAGCGTTCTGGTGATTTAATGAATTAATTTAGACGGTGACAAGAAATTTATAATTTCACATAAAGAAAAGATACCTAATTTCTGGCAAACGAACAAATTCAGCCAAATAAAAAAATATTATTTCTGGAGAAACTAGAATTTAATATCACGCACGCACTTAACTCTTAAATCCCTCGCATAGGAAAAATATTTCCCATTTACAACATGGATTACTTTTAACTGAAGACGGCTAATTTATTTAATTGAACTCGCGATTGTTAGATTCTAAAGTTTTCTTTGACCCTATTAGAACTCTGGAAATACGCATTTCATTTGCAGAAATTTTTATAACCAAAACAAAAGAAAATATCAGGTAATTTGCATTAAAAAAAGGGACTGGCTTCCTTTTAATACTGACTCTATAGATACTGCTATATTCAGAGTATTTCGAAACTCATGGGCAAAAATTTAAGGAATGATATAAAACGTCTAAACAAGCACTTTTCATCATGCAATGTCTAGGCGGAGAGCAAGTAGTGAACCGCTAGACGGCGCTGTAAGAGAAAGCATAAAGCTAGTGTTTTCTCTCACATCATCGTTTCTACCCAGGATTCCAGGAGACATGTTGACGAACAGTAATCAGGAAAAGTCGTATATGCATTTTATGAATGGTCTTGCGAGTGGGAATGCTCTGGGAGCCGAAAGACAGTACAGGCATCGTTCCTCGAGAAGACACGTGCTAGACCTAAACTGTTCAAGTCATTGCATCCTTGCCTGTGAGAAAAGGGATCCTTTGTCAATGACATGCAACAGGGGTGGCAAAAGTGTGCGGGTGCCACAAGTTGAAAGGGACATTCTGCAAAGAGTACAAGATCGTCCGGATACAGAGGTTTCCCATGCCGTAAATGTGCCCCATTCGATTGTTTAGCGAGTGCTTCAAGACGAAGGATTACACCCCTACCATGTACAGAAATTTCAAGACTTGATACCAGCAGATTATGCATCACGTGTCAAGTTTGCACGTTGGTTTTTGCAACGGCTATCAACGCAGCCTAATTTTTCTGCTCGTGTGTTATTCACGGATGAATACAACTTTACTCATGAAGGCATTTCGAATACGCACAATCTTCATGTGCGGACATATAGCAATCCATATGACATACATCCTTATGCGTGTCAGAAGCGTTTCAGCATAAATGTTTGGGCTGGAATTGTGGGTAACAATTTGATTGGCCTATAGTTTCTGCCATTCCGACTGGACGGCACGATTTTACAAGAGAGGTATTGCCAGAGTTACTTTAACCTGTTGCAGCCAACATACAAGCATGTATGTAGTTTCAGCACGACGGAGCACCCTCACCCCATTTCTTGGATGTTTGGAGCGCTTTAGAAGCTAAATTCAAAGCGGTCCGGCATTGGTCGGGGTGGGCCCTCACCTATGTAAACACGCTCACCCGATCTCTCCTATTTGGAATTTTTTTTATGTGACCATTTGAAAAGTCTCGTCCCCGGAAGCCCCATCGACTCCGATGAGGAGCTAGTTGCCAGGATTTCTGTTGCCACCGGTACCGACCGAGAAATGCAGGGTGTGCTGGAAAAAGTGCGCCGCTTACTACTTTGCAGGTGTAGCGCCTGCATTACCCCAGACGGTCGCTCTTTTAAGCAATTTCTGTAATTTTGCCTCACATGCTGTCAATGAAATTATTTAGTACGTCCTGTATTCGTTCGGTGTTTTGTACTTTCGTGTGACAGTAATGGTTCTAGCAGTTCATCGCTTGCTCTGCACCTATGCATAATGTGGTGTAAATAGCTTGTTTAGATGTTTTCTATCCCCCCCCCTAAATTTTTGGCCATGAGTTCTGAAACACCTTGTATACAGTAGAGCTCAAAAGTCTTTTGAAAACGCAAATATCATTTGCAACTCAAACGTATTAAATACATTTTATTAGAAGTTTTGTAAAATTTTATATTTTGTAATTTCTTCTTCGCTTAAATGTCTGGAATTTTTTTGCAATTATTGCTTGTTTCAAATATTTCAAGTTTGGGCGATTCAAAAGTCCTGATGATTTGACAAGATAAATTAATCCATAAAAGAGTTAGATTTTTTTTTTTTTTTTTTTTTTTTTAATTTTTTGGTTACACTTATTATTTAGCGTTTAAATGAAGATCATAAAATATCAGGAATACTCTTCTGATATTCAAAATTGTGAAATTTAATATTTGAAAAATGGCGTCTCTTAAGGGAACGTTGCTTGAAACACTGGGTAATGAAGTTAAATAGTAAATGTTTGTAATCGTAATTTTAAGCAAGAAGGTAATATTTCTAATAAATTAATTATATATATGTAATAATTTAATCTAATTTAACAATTTCTCTTAATAAAAATTTAATTTTCTATTATTTCCCATTCTGTCTCTCTCTAATTCAAAAGTAAATAATTCCTTTTTATTTCCTGATCCCATTCCAATTTATCCTTTCATTTAATAGATCCCGCGCTTATAAAATTTGTTTCTCAGGTGTCCTCCTCGTCACTTGACCGTGGTTCAAAATTACGAGGTTCGTCGCCAATAGCCCTCGAGTTGCTCCTAGTGCGACGTTAATAAAAACTAAACTAAACTATAAAATTTGTTTAATCTGATTTCCCACAGTCGTAAATCTGCCAAAACAATCTCTACTAGACTCCCTGTCTTTTGTTAGATTCCCCTAGAATCCTTAATCATGTGTCACATGTTCTATGGCGTCTCTTATGGAAAATCCCTGACATAAAAATCAAGGAAAGAGAAAATTCTCTTTTTTTTTCTCTCCTCTCTTCTAACCTCTGATGTACTCTCCATATGGCCTTCCGCTTCGGCCTTGGTGACCGAATCTGGGTTCATCAGTGCGTACCGCTCTCTCTGAAAGAATCGATAGATTAGCTTATTATGTAAAAGGGAATGTTCATTTCGGCCAAATATTCAAACCATATATATATAAAACTCTTAAACAACTATTATTTAATTATTAAAGAACAATATTAAGAAAATGAAAATTTAAATCAATGGGATGATACTTTTCATGTTTACATATTACTTTACTTTGTATCCTTATTTATAGTAAATAATAAAGAAATTTAGGTAGTTATTTTTTTAACAATATCTTCAATTAGGAGGTAGCAATAATAAACTAAAACAAGACTATTTCTGCTGCTTTTACATTGAAAATCAAACAGAAACATACATTTTAACTTAATATCAAGCGTATCACCACCCAAAACTCTTTCTAGATATTGATGGTAAAACACATATTTTCTTTTTTGTGTATTGCATATAATACAAAGATTTTGAAATTCAATATAAAAAAAAATCATAGTGCAAAGTAATATAAATTCATGGTTACACCAAAATTTATAGGTTCGTTTTTCCTCGAAACAATGACAAAAGAGTTAGAAAGTTAAAAAGATATATGTGAGGAACGCAAGAAAAAAAAATGGTGGTTTTGCAGACTTTTTTAGAAACTGTATAATTGAAATATATTTCCGAACATTTCTTCGATAATTATTTACTGATAAATTAAGGCAATGCATCTTACGATAAATTTTAAAATACTTCCTTTTTTCGAATCAATTTTATCCCAACACATCTAAAACTTTAAAGGAAAGTTTATTTTTTAATTTTGCAACCTCTTAGTCGCAATTTTTATGAGTAGTTCTTCAGCAAATGTATCAGTAACTACAAAAAATTTCTAAACTTCTACAGAATAAGCTTGGTATAGAATGACACAATTGTTCTCTCGTATATTACAGATAACACAAAATTTTGGGATGGAATAAAAAAAATTAAATAACTAATAGCACTAAGCAGATCAAGCAGTAATGCTAAAATTGATAAACTCCTTTTTCTTAGAAAGAATAGCAAAAAAGAAACAAAATTAAAAGACAAATACGAATAAGGCGAAACAAAAATGATTAGAATCACATTTTTTTAAATGTATAATTTAAATATTTTAGAATATTAGTTATCAGAATTTTACTTAATAATCAGCCTTAATTAGTAAACAGAAAATCAAAAATTATTCGAAAAAACATGTTCAATTTATATATATTTTTTTAAATAATTACGAGGCCACCATTTTTGTTTCAAACTTTTAGGATTTTTTTTAGTTGTGTTTCTTTTTAGCATATGCCAATCAATAAAATAAATACTTCCGAATAATTAAAAAAACAGTTTTCCGAATGAATATTATCTCATTTCATGCCAAAACTTCAAGAGAAAGTTCATTTTAATCGAAAAACATTTTACTCGGCAGTATTACGGATAGAACTACGCGAAATTATGACAGAAAAATTGTGTGCATTTTTTTATTGAATTGTTCTACGTAAAAACAGGTTCGGCGATAAAAACATGAAACTCTACACGTTCATAATTCTACTCGCACACAATATGTCGTCAGAGAGAGAGAGAGGGAAAAAATAGAATAAAAGACAGAACAAAATATTCGCCATATTTTCTTATTTCCCAAATAAAGCCCCACTTACCCAAGCCCCATAAAAATCCCAATCGCCATTCATGACAAAATACTTTTCAAATCGAGTGAAATAAAGGTTTTTTTTCTCAAACGATTACAACCACAATCGAGTTCCAGGAAGAAAAGGAAGCTGAAATCCTTCTTATACCACGGAAGAGATTGTTATTCTGGGTTAATAGGATGTTCCATAGATCAAACACGCTTCGTAGGTCCTGGAACTGGAGTTCGTACTTAACAGCTTATTTCTGGGTGAGCTTGCAAGATTGCTGTAACTCTTTTAAAACGCGGCTCTTTGCAATAGCAATTGTTTGTTTAGCTCCGATCTAATGGGTTTGTAAGAGTAAAGAGGCCATCGGTTTCACATACACCGGAACGTTCTTAAGAGAATCATCTTTATGCTCGGGTTTTGTTGCGTTTGCGTTTTATTTTCACTTGACTTATGCCTTCTTGTTCAGGCAACAAGTAGATAAAAGAGAAATCGCAAAGAGGATTTTTTTTCTCTTGTTTGTTTGTCGTTTATCTTTTATGGGTCGTTTTTGAGAATATTCATGGTTGTTTTTTTTTTCTTTCATTCCGTAAAAGAAGCGATTTATTTTATTCAAATTGGATTCGAAAACTCTTTTTAATTGAGTATACTACACGAAAAAGCATTTTTATCTATAAGAATTCAATAAACGTATATTTTTTATTAAAGTTGAGAGTAATGGAGCTGCTATTAAAGAATTTTTCTGGGGAATGTTTTAAATGGTACTTTATAAAAAGAAATGATGAATAACTTCACTGAAATTTAAACCATCATTTTTTTTCTTAAATCCTCATATTCTTTCATAAATGATATATTTTCAATGAAAGAAAAACTTATCATTCAAAATAAATTAATGCAAAAACGTTTCGTTTAAAGAAACTTGTGAATGGATATCAATTTCTATTTCTTTTACATTTTTAAGATAGCATATGTAAACTATAGTTTATGATTTAAAAATTCTTCTTGGAGTTTATTAATTAAAAATTCAATCTGGTGTTTATGAATTAAAATATAGTTTGTGAATGAAAAACTCTTTTTGACTCTAAAAAATCAGAAATGGAAATTTATTAACCTCTTCATAAAAAATGTAGTATGTTCTTATTTTTCAATAATTCATCATATGAAGATCTATTTCGGTATTCTGTTTGCACATGATAATGTATAAAAAAAACTAAAATTACATGTATCACGCAAACATTTGTCCTTTGTATATAAAATTCCGTATTTAAGTAGTGTAGATGACAGTTCTATAAAAGTGATGGACCGTTTTTGGCTTAAACATAGTTTAATGTTTTTGAAACTTTTTATTGTCTTTTATCCTTGGCTAGAAAGCGGAATGATTTTTTATATTTATTCGGAGTTGATGAATTTCTTATGAATCTTGTGAAATTCTCTTTTTTTTTTTTTTTTTTTTTTTTTTTTTTTTTTTTT
>BMAW01040185.1:527280-563106 GCA_019974015.1 Nephila pilipes
TTTTTTTTTTTTTTTTTTTTTTTTTTTTTTTTTTTTTTTTTTTAATCATTTTGTTACTTCATTTATTATGGTTTTACCTCGTTCTATCATTCCTACTTTATTCAACAAGCATATTCATCTCCTGAAGTTTGCTACGTATTGCTAACTATCAAAGTGGCTTAATGGATACATTTTATTTGTTCAGTCTCCTCGTTATTTTTAACTAGGAATACTTAAGTAGAAAAGAAAAAAAAGCCAAAAAGAGATCAAAAGTAAAACGATTCACCCACTACCACAGCTGAAATAGTTTAGTGGATAACGCCATAGATCTTAAAGCAAAACAGATTATGAGTTCCAAAACGTTAAACATTGCTGTGTGCTTATAATTCTTCTTATGTGGAATCCAGTGGAAACTGGGAATTGAGAAATAATTCGAGGGTTGTTCCTGTTACTTGACTTATTTCAAAATCATTTACAGCATTATGTCCCAGTATCCTCTCAGAAGTTTACCTCTTATATTCATAAAAAGACTATCCTCCATTATTCAGCTTGCAATCTTAACTAAATCGAATATATTCTCGCGTACAAATGAAAGCAACAAAGACTACAGAAATATATCAACCTCGAGAACGAACTTATTATCTAAGAACGAAAATTAGGATTAAGAACTTTAACTGGAACAATAAAAAAAGAGAGAATTAAAGATTAATATAAATTGACTATAATTGAAGATGAGGGATAAAAAGCAGACAACAGGAAAAGGAAAATATATCTCAAATTTATAGCTTTGCGAGAGGTAATATGTATATTTAAAGAAGGATGTACTTCTTCAATTAAAGCCTCTGCACAAGCACTTTAGAACAAGCTAAGGTTTCAGATGGACTTTGTAGACGATGGTAACATGCAGACATCATTAGATGTGGCGAATGAATGTATATATATAGTGTAAGAGTCAATTTGTATTCTTACGCCACTTTCAAGAAACTATCGCCATAATATATATATACAAAAGACGGGAAAAGAACAAACTAAAATATTTTATTAAGAATCACGGAGCTAAACTCAACGATTCTATTGTGAATTAAAAACATACATAAAACTATAGCTACCAAATTCTAGCGTTCAAAATTCAACAATTCACCAGTAACTTCATAGCTTAACACTTTAGCTATAATTTCTTCAATCAACAAAATTAATGAAGAAGGTGAACCCAATTATAAATCTCAATCAGCAAGTCATTATTCTATCTCCCTTCATTTCTATTTCCCTTTGTATGTTAAACTATTCTAATTCACTTCACTCCATCATCGTTTAATTTTCTCCAACCACGTTTCCTTTGGTTGAATATAAAATTTAATCTTATGCAACTCAAATTATCATTAAGTTCCTGAGGTTACTGAAGAAAATTTAAATAGTCCAGTTTCACAATATGCCTATGAGAAGTATAGGCATTTTCGAGTATGTTTTTCCAATAGTTCGCCCTTTAATAAAACTTACTTTTATTTCACACAGTTTCTCAATCTTTAAGCTGAAGTAAACTATATTTTCTAGTAAGTAATCTTGTAAGTAATTGGAAAAAAGACAAAAAGTGTAAACAAGAGATGAGAGCAAGTTCTGAATGAATAGCCATTTCACTTTATGGTAGCTGACTATCACCAGCTTTAACTTAGACTTGTTATCTAGGCTATGTCACTTAAGTTACATCTCGCAACATATTAAATTTTTCACTGGTCAATTATTCTGTTTACCTAAATCTGAGAATTACATTTGCCTAACATCTCCGTGAGATGATTTTACATCATGAAATTATTAGAAAATTCTTCTATGTACCTTTCTAGGAACTCTGGAAATCTTGTTGCGTTTATATTTACTATGTAGAGCCTCTAGTAGTAAAACTAAACAGCTATGAAAATTTTTCATGTCTTAGAAACCCTAATTAGAGTCACTGAACGCTACGATTGTTAAATATCACATGATATAACGCTTGATCTTCTGATGACAAGAATATCACAGGACTCCTAAAGCATGGTAATATCTCGTATGAACTTTCTGAGACCTATATAGAAATTCTGAGACGAAATATCTTACGGACCTCAAACCCTAGATAATTCTGGGGACTGAACCTGTAGATTAAAAAGTCTAATTAGAGAAAATGAAAAAGATTAATTAAAGCATTGTGAAATCTATAGTACACGCAATTTTCGCTGTTACGAGGATAATTTTGTATAGTATTATTTCTCTAAGAGAATTTGTCTGATTAAAATTCAATAAGTATCCATCAAACTTTTGCTTGGTTATATAATTCCATTTTGTTTCAAACTTAACTCAGGTGAATTGAGATTTCAAAGACCATTAAACGTGAATAATTCCTGCTACGTTTTGTAAATCAATTAAAGGAAATTTGAATATTCACTATTTAAATCTAGAGAATTTGATACAAAAATGTAAATTTGTTATTTGCTTGGTACATTTTCCATAATGCAAACCTTTGAGTTTTCAAGATCAAGATTAGTTTGCATGATAAATGACATCACAGGTAAATATTTATAAAGCTAATATTTAAATTTCATATATCATGTTATACTTTGAGCAATTCTAAACATTAATTTGTTGACATTAATATTTGAATGATCTGCAGATATGAATAAAAGATATGTTATCGATTCGAAGTCATCTTATATACTGCATTATATTATCCCTCCCAATTTCTCTCTAATACTTTTTGTGAAAAACCGCTACATATATTTGAGAGAAATATATTAAAATCGATATTTTTATTTTATATTTATTAGCAAAATCATCTTTATTTACTAAAGAACTGAAAGGTACTTTCGTTGTAAATAACCATAAAGATTTTTTCATTTTTTTGTGCTTCAGTATCTACTGGGCTTGTTGAAAAGTAATCTCCATAAACCTTTAACATTTTTATTTGTTACCATTTCAAATTTCTTGAATCATCGATTCTAAATCCGTGGGTTTATGAAATGCATTTGTTTTCTTTGATCCAGGTACCATTAAACTAGAGAGCTGGAAAAATGGAGGTTCACATGGAGATTAGGGTGAAGCAGGTGACCATTGCACGCGACTTGCATTTTCATTCCTCTCCAGAAGCCGAAGGAGGCACCTAAGGTACATCCCTTTTCTTTTGACGAACGTGAGCTATCAATAAAACGAATCAACAACAACCATCGAATTCGTTTCCGACTAATTTACCTGACTAAAGCCATACGTTGGTTCAAGCGGGGGAAAAGAGGCTGTATCAAAAGTGAATAATGCACTTCGAGTATGCATGTGAGATATGCTCTTTCCTTCCTATCCTCGAGTGAACGCGAAAGGTTGCAGAGATGACCCTCTCTCCATCGGGAGGGTTCGAAGCTCGTTGAATTCAAACTGAACCATGTTTGCAATAGATTGATCGCTTCCGGACTCAATCCTTCCAAGACATTTCAGCACTGACCGAATCAGATCAGCTGTCTACTATCTCCACTCAGCAAGCTTGAACCTCCAACTCAGGCTATTTATTATGACGACAATGGTTCGATCCGAGTGCCTGATGGCTCCCGTGGTCTATACGCTTTAACACTTCAACATTTGACGCTTTCCATTCCAGAGAACTGCTCGACCATAGTGTCTCCGACGGAACTCGTTACTGGGGCGCGAAAAGATATCCTACCTGGTACGTGGTGAGGGACACAAAAGTGTCAGATCTCTAATTGATGAGGCTTGAACGAAAAGACGTGATGGCTCGCTTCAGCTTATGTTGAGCGTGATGTATGTGTGATTATGGAAAGGTGATAATCCCAATTGTATATATTGAAATGTCAAACTCCGAATACTCTTTTGTACAGTTAATTAAATTAATTATTCAAAAGTTTTATAATAATTTTAACAAGTAAATATCTCCATACATGTAGTTTCAGTGCACACAACTAAATTCAGGAAAATTTTGCAAAAAATAAAAAATTATTGCTATGAAGTCGTTACATTTCAACCAACCTCTTATTGAGAAAATTTAATAAATATTTCTTAAGATATACGAATCATTTCAGTTTAAGAATATCTAAAATCTTCATTAAACATAGATTGAATTGTTAAAGTCTACATGAAAATAATTTTAAAAAAACAGTTATATTTTGAAAACTGTTCGTCAGTTACTATAATATCTTCAAATAATTTATTGAATGAATCAAATTTAATCAAATGATTCAATAGTTTCAATTAGTTTTATTAAAGTATCTATCTCAATCTGATTCTTTTCGAATTAAAAAAGTTGGTGTTCTTTTAATTTTTTTAAAAATAAAAATATTATTTTCAGATTAAATCATTCATTATTTCTATTAACAGGAAAAAACTTACAAAATAACAAGAAGGTTATTGGTACGCATTAAGATTATAGACAACAAAAGGCTTTTGACAACAGATTTGCAATATTAATCAAGTCAAGTGATAAGACTAAGAGATAACTACTTTCTTCTAGCTTCCGCTTTACGCCAGGAGTTGTTACGACTCACAGTTGATCTAAACATACAGTTCCCAGTACTCACCATAAAGTGATGAACCTAGGACTTGGAACTTTGAACAGGTCCTTTGTATTTTGGATCCCAATGTTTAAGGTTCCCATTTACATCATTTTGGCATTTCTTCAAAAATATGTTAATCTAGTGGAATTTCCACTACAATCCTATAAATCATTACTATTTTTATCTATTTGAATGCAAAAGTGTATTCAAAGAGAACAAATGAGGTTTCTACATTACGATGTTTGCTGTAGAACGGTTGTCAGAAATTCATAGGTTACATTAAGATTAGTTCACGAAATTTAAATGGCCTATAGACGAGCACTCAATTCACTTGACTCAAATAATATTTTTCAATATTGCGTTTCAAAACAATGTATTTTGATATGTTTTAAATTTTATGAGCAGAAATACTGAAATCAAATTTAATGACTGGATTGCTATTAACGTCATACTAGTGGTAACACGAAGTGTTAAACAGACTTCTGTATTTAATTCCTCGAGTCAAGTGACGAGACGACACCCGCCCTCCAAAATTCTCTCCATCCAATAGGAGGATTCTGCACCTTGACAGATACTTGCACGGTCGTGTTCTGCCACTGGGGTCTCTCTAGCATCAGACTCAACACCTCCACTCGTAAACAAGTCCAGCAGCCGTGACTACTAGGTTACATGGCAACGAAAATCAGAAGAACACTTATGTCTCGAATTTATTCACTCATTGCACCATAAAAATCCATCACTTGCAATGTTTCTAATTTACAGTACTTCCGAACTTAGACTCTGCTAATTTGTGAATTATATTTTTCTTAATATTTTCACCTTTTAATAAGGCAATACAAAAACAGTGTCAATCCAGTAATTAATTTAAGCGTGCATCTTTTATTATTTGTAACTCATTTTAACAAAACAGTGCGTAATTTCCATAAATCAAGCGAAATTAAATATAAAAATATTCCCCTGTTTATAATCAAGTTCTAAACAAACATTGAATGAAGAATAAGTAAGTGAAATATGAGTTCTTAACTATTACCGAAAGTGAAGCTTATGATCCTTTTATCATATTTAGAAATAGAAATTGTTTTAAATTTTTCCTCTATATTTCTTTTTCTCTCTCCTTCTCTGGAAATTACACTCGACGTAGACATGCTTAAAAAATCGATTCAAAGGAAGATTATTGATCCTAAATCGTTTTTGCATTAATTTAAATTATCGTTTAATCTAGTGTTTTTTTCTGAGTGAAAACTGATTTAATGAGATTGACTTTACCCAATGACTTTTGGTATTCTTTTGAAATGAACCGACTTTATTCTAGAAGTAATGTCACTGTAATACAACTACTACGAGTCTTTTGACAGACCAAATCGTCATGCAGTTCAATAGCATCAATTATCTTTTTTAAGAGGTGAGTGATTTTGTCCTCTTTAAATTCATTACATGTGCGTATTCAATTATTTAAAATAAAAATATTTAATTCGTATCATTTAAATTTAATAATATGTAGTAATATTATTTAATGTTAATAAGTTTCATTAATATCAATATTTAATTTTAAGAATATGGTATGTTATTTTACATTTTATTAATCTATTTGAGATTTTCAAGACATTCCAAAGAGATGATTAAGATTCCATTAATCATAGAATGTTTGTTAATGTTTATATTTGTGTAATTTGCTGTAGTTATTTAGATTAAGTATGATCAAGAAGGTAAAAATATTCCACCGGTCTCTTTAATTGGTGTTATTAATAATTTGAAAATAGAAGTCTGTCAAATGAGCGTCCTCGATGTGAATCTTTAACGTCAATGGTAGAATTTTTTTTTTATCGTAATTTAAACAATGTAATATTTCTAATAAACTAAGATTAAGATATAATGTTGTATATAAACGAATAGAATCAAAGGAAAAGAAAGGAGAGATAGGACTATGAAAGCTGATAGAAGCTATGTAGATTTGATAGAAGCATTGTAATCAAACTTCGATGAAATGGTATCTCTAGTTAAAGTGGCAAGAGAGACAGTTATCGTATGAAGTGTTTGAATCAGAATGATTTTGGTAAGCTAAGACTTTTATTAGTTACATTATAAAGCATGCCTGTTAAGAAGGATTTGAGAAAGTGTCCTTACATATCTATGGTAGCAAAAATTGTTTGTCTATTCTTACGTATCTTCAAAGGAAGTTTGATTTTTGACTATATAATTCAATTTAAAATGGTAGAGTTAAATGAATAAATCGTCATAAGACTTACAGAAAAACGTCAGGTCGAGTGATAGAAAGGTATAAAAAGGCTTCAGTTATGATTCCGCGATTGATTGATTAGAATCCGTGTTGCACTCAGAGCAACATGAAGGGCTGTAGCGATGGACCTTGTAATTTTGAACTATGTCGTGACAGAAAGACACTCATAAGATATATCTCGCTTAGAAGACTTGAGCTAAGACTAAATTTACGTGACAATAAGCTCCTCTGACATGGAAAGTTTTAGAGATTGTAATCGAACCCATAACTAATCGAACAAATACGCCGCGAGTTCGCTACCATGCTACCATAAACAGCGAATACAACAAATGAAATTGTTCAGCTTTACAATTTAAATGTGTTTTTCATCTAATATCCTTAAAGGATTCCAAATTGCTTGGCTGTTAGCCTGCAATTAAGCCCCATGAGCATTGTAACTCCCTCAATGTCTTCTCCTGCTGCCATTACTACTTAAAGTGGTCAGCTAATCGATAGTTCAATTAATAGTAAGTCGCTCAGATGTACTTCAAGTTATTTTGTTCTCATTGATATTCAATATTCGACTTATCATTTACCTGGATAATCAATAGTCAATCAGAAACCCTTCTGTGACAAGATCTTAGAACATAACTAATATCAGTTAAATGCATGTAATGAATTTAATTTTATCTTACCAAACCAATCGAGTCCTCAGGAGATTTTAGGTGAGGTTTGAATCTCTGATCCTTTTATTTGAATTTTTGATTATATAATTAGACTTAAAATGGGCGGTAATTCTCTAAGAAAATTTTTGAAAGCTCTTTATTCAACGCATGTGAAACAGATAGTCTTACATTGGTTTCGCTGGCGCTCAACTATCTCTACCCTAACTAAAAAATGCCAAAACTCGTATTACAATGCTGTATAATTGCATTTCTTCAATTCACCCTATTGCACTCATGTGCTCTAATCATATCTACATAATACTCGTTAATTGTGGTGGAAATTTTCAATTTAAGCAACATCATTTTAAGTCGAAAGCCTTAGATGAAGGGAGGAAACAGACTATAAGGCCTACGTTTATATTATTCTACGAAAAACAGAAATCCCTGAATAGAGTTACTAAAACCTCATTTAAAATGGACAAAAGAAGAGTAAAGAATCTTCAGTGATGAAATACAGAACTTATTTTCGTCAAGTGGTATTAGTCATACATCGTCCGAAAATGAAATGAAACAGATCCACAGTATGTTCAGTGGCGAAACATGTTGCGGAGCATAATATGGTGTGGAGGTGTTAATCTCTTAAGATATTGAACCAATAAATAGAATAAATGACGTGGCTAAAATTGAGTTCATCTGAGTTGCGGTAGTTCTTGGAACGTAGGTGATCAATGAGATATACGAGACAATTTATTTTAAAACAATCGAATTTGAGATAAAACATGTCACTATTAGGAGCTAATTTCGAAAGATTAAGGTAATAGCAAAGTAAACTCCGCCTTTACTGTTACCGGAACTTCCGTCGCTGTGAATGCATTCTCCCTTCCTGTTCCATCTCTTCACATCCATTTTATAGTCCAGTACATGTTACAGAACTCAGTTGTAGGTTTTACTAGGTCGCCGCCTCTGTGGTAGAATGGTAAGGGAGTTATAGCTTCCTTGAATCCCAGCTGCAACATTAATAGAGTTTTGTACCAAAATATACTAGACAATCATGTGGAACCATATGTTAGAATAGTCAGCAAGATTATCTAAATAACAAGGACGGAAAATACTCCTCAAATGATGTTCAACAGCTCTACATTGGAAAAATTTGAGTTATGCAAATTGGTGGCATTGCAAACTCCCTGGCTTAAGTTGATAAAGCCAGTTAGATATGGCGTTGAAGATGAATCTCTGAAATTAACACAAACCGTAAATGGAAAGCCGTTACTAAGATAAGACAAAGCAAGTTAGGGGGACGATACTTTACTTTATGAGCCAAGAAGTAGAAGAGTTTCTGAAAACTGTGCACAATATATGTAATAATTGAAAAAATTTTACTTTATAGTTAATACTAATATTTATAGTAATTAAATAATATCCAAAGACTTTTAGTAAACGATGTTATGTATATGCAGTTTTATTTTAATTACTAATAAAGATACGAGAAAGTAAATATAAAATTGTATTTCCCGTAATCATTTAACAGATTTTAGAATTTCCATTATGAGATAAGCAAAGCATTATTTATCAAAAGATTCTTTTGCCTACGGCATAAATAAATATTTATTTTTAAAAGCTCCTCTTGTGATAGTTAAGGGCTAGTGGGTATATTCAAAAATCTATATTATCGGACAGAAAAGTGTGAAAATAAAAAATTCTTATAGAAATTTTAATATTTACACAGTTCATTAATCTTCGTAGGTACATTAACTGGCTGTTTTATTTCATGAAAAAATATAAGCCATAAAAAAGTACTTTTTCTTTTACCAACGTGATGATTCTTTCTGAATTTCTAATTCGCCAATTCAAGGAAAATAAAAGTTCAATTTTAATAAGTTTAACATCTATGTCTTCTCTATGAAATATCACTATTATAGGTGAAACCTAGATCATACACATATACGAGGTAGAATTGCTGAACAAGGTATCTTGTTGTTGATCATTTTTCATGTTTGTAAACAAAAAAATGGAAATATATTGAAAATACCATCTAACCGCTTGACTGGTATAGGACTCGATTAATTACAGTTTTATAGTCCTTTCGAAGCAACACGAGGGCTGCTATGAGCGGCAGAACTGGTACCGTTCAAGATTGGACGACTGGGTGGCATAACGTTCTCAATTCTGACATCAATGCCAAGCAGAGACCTGAGGCCTCGACTAGATTGTGAATGAGCATCAAGCCACGTGCAATTAGCAGGCAACTGACTTCGATGAACCGCGTAGGTCGCAGAAAACAGAATCGATATAGAGTAAAACTCTCTCAAATATAAATTAAATTCGGCTAGCCTCATGGCTGCAGAGCTAATATTTTCTAATTAATAAACTTGGCTTTATCTTACGTTTCAGTGAATAGCCCGACAGTATACTCCAAGGAAAACAAAAGAATATTTAGATTAATATTAAAAAGTTTAACCACAAGCAATGAAACATATTTCACTCTTCTATGCCTGATAACATTGTGAATTTATTATATACTAAGAAAGAAAGATCATGAGAGGTCGAATGCGAAAACTTTTTGTGCATACAATGATTGGTAGAAAATCATTGAGCTATATTTTAAAACATAGGTGTGTTGTTTGCTACAACACATTCCAATAAAAGTATTTTTGAAATAAATTTTTAGATTCTAGATTCTTATATTGATTCCTTATTTTAACATTTTGATGTGCGGTGATAACTGTGGATGGTTTAAAATTGCTTGCTAGCATTAGCTTCCATAAATCAATAACACATCAATCAATAACCTGAGACAACAAGTGGCGCTCTAGTAAACAGTAACCAGGTCTTTTAGAGTATAACCTTTGCTTGAGAACGTGTCAAAATAGTCGATCGGACCGAAACAGCTGGAGTTATGAGGTTTGGTCAAAGTCGTTTTGTATTTGTTTAAAATGGAAAAAACCGAGTTTCGTGCTCTGATAAAACATTGTTTTTAAGGTAAAACACCGATGCTAAGTTTTCAGAACAATGGATTGAAAATGTCGGACTCTTCGCATCAAAGCAACGAGTTGTCGGTGGTTTGCCGAGTTTAAACGTGGTCGTACTGATACAAACAGCGAAACTGCACTGCAGATCGCTCGTAGACCCTAACCGTGGAAAATGAGGTGAAGGACAATTATGAAACCTAACGATAAAGTCGCTAGGTGCTAGTGGATTGCTTGAGATGATCACAGATATCATGGAAGTGATTACCTGAAAAGGTTTTGAGTGAAGTGAAAAGTTTTTCCAAATGTAGATTTTCAGTTGCTTCGTGAACAAACAGCAAACGGTCGATTGATGATCAGAAACTGTGAGTACAGCTTTCTACCGCAACAAAAGATTTCTTTGAAGAAGAAAATTTTGAAGAAAAATTGGAAAGATTGGAAGATTATATCCTATAGGAATACACAAAGGTATGTTGATAATAAAAAAATTTTTCAAAAAATGTTGTTTTCAATGTTAGTCTCGGAGTTGATTGATGTGTTATATAAAAATAATACACAACTCGACTTTAAAAAAGGACTTGAGATAATCAAAATAAAAAAAACAAGTACATGGGAATTCAGTTGTATAGTATTTTCAGTGAAAATAAATTAACCGATTGTAACGAACTCCTTATTTGATTTTCTATCTATGTATGTTTAAGAATGCGCTGCGTTTGGAGAGGGGTCATGGTCGTAACTTGTGATGTCCTCTAGTCGTGGACTTCAGTCCTCATTCTACTGAACATCCACCGAGTAGCGGAGCTGATGCATTTAAGTCTGTCGAGACTCAAAGTCCTCAAGTTGATGTGATTTCGAAGTTCGGAGAGGTGAAGTTCAGACTGCATCCTCGATTTTTACCAGTTCAGGATTACGATCAATCCTCAACAAAACTTCGTGTTGCATCTAGTGTAGCGTTAAAAACAATCATAATATTTTGATTTTAAATAATATATTAATAATTTGAATCTTTCCCAAATATTAAACTATCCTATGGATTATCTTAGAATTTTATTCGATCTGTAAAATAAAAGTTACCTACTACTGTTTTATACTTGGCAAGAGTCCAGAAAAATTAGTCGAAATCGTATTGGCAAGGTAGATTCACAAAACAAAATGTTACAAATGTCCGTTCTTCTAAAACTTTAACTTTTGAGTTTCATTCCTCGATTTAATTAATTATTTGTTGGAATTTCAAATGGTAGTGACTAAAATAAAGCGTTCTGGTGATTTAATGAATTAATTAGAGGTGATAAGAAATTTATAATTTACATAAAGAAAAGTACCTAATTTCTGGCAAACGAACAAATTCACAAAAAAAAATATTATTTCTGAGAAACTAGAATTTAATATCACGCACACTTAACTCTTAAATCCCCGCAAGAAAAATATTTCCCATTTACAACTGGATTTTAACTGAAGAGGCTAATTTATTTAATTGAACTTGATTGTAGATTCTAAAGTTTTCTTTGACCCTATTAGAACTCTGGAATACGCATTTCATTTGCAGAAATTTTATAACCAAAACAAAAGAAAATATCAGGTAATTTGCATTAAAAAAAGGACTGGCTTCCTTTACTGACTCTATAGATACTGCTATATTAGAGTATTGAAACTCATGGGCAAAAATTTAGAATGATATAAAACGTCTAAACAAGCACTTTTCATCATGCAATGTCTAGTGGAGCAAGTAGTGAACCTTTGACGGCCTAGAAAGCATAAGGTGTGTTTCTCTCACATCATCGTTCTACCCAGAGTTCCAGGAGACATTTAGTGAACAGTAATCAGAGTCGTATATATGAAGAATGGTCTTGGAGTGGGAATGCTCTGGAGCCGAAAAGACAGTACAGGCATCTGTTCCTCGAGAAGACACGTGTAGACCAAACTGTCAAGCTCTTGCATCCTTGCCTGTGAAAAGGGATCCTTTGTCAATGACATGCAACAGGTGGCAAAAAGTGTGCAGGTGCCACAAGTTGAAAGGACATTCTGCAAGAGTACAAGATCGTCGATACAGAGGTTTCTTAGCCGTAATGCCCATTCGATTGTTTAGCAGTGCTTCCAAGACAGGATTACTACCATGTACAGAATTCAAGTATTCTGATACGCAGTTATGAATACGTGTCAAGTTTGCTGTTAGTTTTACGGCATCAACGCAGCCTAATTTTCTCTCGGTTTCATTACGGATGAATACAACTTTACTCATGTAAGAGCATTTCGAATACGCACAATCTTCATGTGCGGACTATAGCAATCCATATGACATACATCCTATATCGTGTCAGAAGCGTTTCAGCATAAATGTTTGGGCTGGAATGTGGGGTAACAATTGATTGGCCTATAGTTTCTGCCATTCCGACTGGACGGCAACGATTTTACAAGAGAGGTATTCCAGAGTTATCCAAGCTGCGCCAACATACAAGCATGTATGTGTTTCAGCACACGAGCACACCCTATTTCTTGATGTTTGGGCCTTTAGAAGCATTCAAAGCGGTCGCATTGGTCGTGGGCCCTCACCTATGTAACACGCCTCATCTGATCTCTCCATTTGGATTTATGTGACCATGCTCGTCCCGAAGCCCCAGAATGCCGATGAGGACCTTAGTTGCCAGGATTTCGTGCCACTGTACCGACCGAGAAATGCAGGGTGTGCTGGAAAAGTGCGCCGCTTACTACTTGCAGGTGTAGCCCAGACATCTCTGCATTTGGTCGCTCTAACATTTTCTGTAATTTGCCTCACAGTGTCAAGAAATTTAGTACGTCCTGTATTCGTTCGGTGTTTTGTCTTCGTGTGACAGTAATGTTCTGCAGTTCATCGCTGTTCTGCACCTATGCATATGTGGTAAAATAGCTTGTTTAGATGTTCCCCCCCTAAATTTTTGGCCATGAGTTCTGAAACACCTTGTATCAGTGAGCTCAAAAGTCTCTTTTGAAACGCAAATATCATTTGCAATCGTATTAAATACATTTTATTAGAAGTTTTGTAAAATTTTATATTTTGTATTCTTCTTCCTTAAATGATCTGGAATTTTTTTGCAATTATTGTTTTAAAATATTTCAGTTTGGGCGATCAAAGTCCTGATGATTTTACAAGATAAATTAATCCACAAAAGAGTTAGATTTTTTTTTTTTTTTTTTTAATTTTGTTAACTTTATTTAGCGTTAAATGAAGAATAAAATATCAGAATACTCTTCTGATATTCAAAATGTGAAATTTATATTTGAAAAATGGCGTCTCTTAGAACGCTGCTTTGAAACACAGGTAATGAAGTTAAATAGTAAATTTTGTAATCGTAATTTTAAGCAAGAAGGTATATTTCAAAAATTAATATATATATGTACTAATTAATCTAATTTAACAATTTCTAAATAAAATTTAATTTTCTATTATTTCCATTCTGTTTCTCTCTAATTCAAAAGTAACCTTTTATTTCCTGATCCCATTCCAATTTATCCTTTCATTTAATAGATCCCGCGCTTATAAGATTTGTCTTTAGTGTCCTCCGTCACTTGACCGTGGTTCAAAATTACGAGGGTCCTAATAGCCCTCGAGTTGCCTTCTGTGCGACGTTAATAAAAACAAACTAAATCTAAAATTTGTTTAATCTGATTTCCCACAGTCGTAAATCTCAAAACAATTCTCTACTAGACTCCCCTGTCTTTGTTAGATTCCCCAGAATCCTTAATCATGTGTCTCTACATGCTCTCTATTGGAAAATCCCTGCTAAAATCAAGGAAAGAGAAAATTCTCTTTTTTTCTCTCTCTCTTCTAACCTCTGATGTACTCTCCATATGGCCTTCGCTTGGCCTTGGTGACTGAATCTGGGTTCATCAGTGCGTAGCTCTCTGAAAGAATCGATAGATTAGCTTATTATGTAAAAGGGACATTTCTGGCCAAAATATTCAAACTCATATATATATATAAAACTCTTAAACAACTATTATTTAATTATTAAAGAACAATATTAGAAAATGAAAATTTAAATCAATGGGATGATATTCTTCATGTTTAATATTATTTTACTTTGTATCCTATTTATATTAAATAATAAAAATTTAGGTAGTTATTTTTTTAACAATATCTTCAATTAGAGGTAGCATAATAAACTAAAACAATCATTTCTGCTTACATTGAAATCAAACAGAAACATACATTTTAACTAATATCAGTATCACCACCCAAAAACTCTTTCGATATTGATGGTAAACACATATTTTCTTTTGTATTGATATAATACAAAGATTTTGAAATTCAATATAAAAAATCATAGTAAAGTAATATAAATCATGGTTACAACAAATTTATAGGTTGTTTTTCCTCGAAAGATGACAAAGAGTTAGAAAGTTAAAAAGATATATGTGAGGAACGCAAGAAAAAAAAAATGGTGGTTTGAGACTTTTAGAAACTGTATAATTAAATATTCGAACATTTCTTCGATAATTATTTACTGATAAATTAAGGCAATGCATCTTAATGATAACTTTAAAATACTTCCTTTTTTCGAATCAATTTTATCCCAAACATCTAAAACTTTAGGAAAGTTTATTTTTTAATTTGTCAACCTCTTAGTCGCACTTTATGAGGTTCTTCAGCAAATGTATCAGTAACTCTAAAAATTTCTAAACTCTAAGAATAAGCTGTATAGAATGACACAATTTTCTCTCGTATATTACAGATAACACAAAATTTTGGGATGGAATAAAAAATTAAATAATCAGACCTAACAGATCAGTAATGCTAAAATTGATAAACTCCTTTTCTTAGAAAGAATAGCAAAAAGAAACAAAATTAAAAGACAAATACGAATAAGGGAAACAGAAATGATTAGAATCACATTTTTAAATGTATAATTTAAATATTTTAGAATATAGTTATCAGAATTATTTAATAATCACCAATTAGTTAAATAAAGAAATCAAAATTATCTGAAAAACATGTTCAATTTATATATTTTTAAATAATTACGAGGCCACCATTTTGTTTCAAACTTTAGATTTTTTTAGTTGTGTTTCTTTAGCATATGCCAATCAATAAAATAAATACTTCCGAATAATTAAAAACAGTTTCGAATGAATATTATCTCATTTCCAAAACTTCAAGAGAAAGTTCATTTTAATCGAAAACATTTTACTCAAGTATTATGATAGACGAGAATTATGACAGAAAATTAAGTCATTTTTTTGGAATTTTCTAATGTAAAATTAGGCGATAAAAACATGAAACTCATGTCTATAATTTACTGCACACAATATGTCGTCAGAGAGAGAGGATAGAATAAAAGAGAACAAAATATTTGCCATATTTTCTTTCCCAAATAAAGCCCATTACAAGCCCATAAAAATCCAGCACATTTCATGACAAAATTTTTCAAATCGAGTGAAATAAAGGTTTTTCTCAAACGATTACAACCACAATCAGTTCCAGGAAGAAAGAGCCTGAAATCTCTTATACCACGAGAGAATGTTATTCTGTTAATAGGATGTTCCATAGATCAAACACGCTTCAGGTCCTGGAACTGGAGTTCGACTTAAACAGCTTATTTCTGGTGAGTTCAAGATTGTGTAACTCTTTTAAAACGGCTTTAATAGAATTGTTTGTATTACTGATCAATGCATTGTAAGAGAAAGAGGCCATTGGTTTCACATGGAAACGTTCTTAGAATCATCTTTTCGGTGTTGTTCAGTTTGCGTTTTATTTTCACTTGACTTATGCCTTCTTGTTCAGGCAACAAGAGATAAGAGAAATCGCGAGGATTTTTTTTTCTCTGTTTTTTGTCGTTTATCTTTTATGGGTCGTTTTGAGAATATTGCGGTTGTTTTTTTTTTCTTCATTCCGTAAAAGAAGGATTTATTTTATTCAAATTGGATTCAAAACCTTTTTAATTGAGTATACTACATGAAAGCATTTTATCTATAAGAATTCAATAAACGTATATTTTTTTATTAAAGTTGAGAGTAATGGAGCCTTATTAAGAATTTTTCTGGGAATGGTTTAATGGTACTTTATAAAAAAGAAATGATGAATAAATTAAAACAAATTTAACCATTTTTTCTAAATCATCATATTCTTTCATAAATCATATATTTTCAATGAAAGAAAAAACTCATCATTCAAAATAATAATGCAAACAGTTTTGCTCAAAGAAACTGTGAATGGATACAGTTCTATTTCTTTACATTTTTTAAGATAGCTATGTAAATATAGTTTATGATTTAAAAATTTTCTTGGAGTTTATTAATTAAAAATCTAATCTGTGTTTATGAATTAAAATATAGTTTGTGAATGAAAACTTTTGACTCTAAAAAAATCAGAAATGGAAATATTAACCCTTCATAAAATGTAGTATGTTCTTATTTTCAATAATTCATCATATGAAGATCTATTTATATTCTGTTTGTACATGATAATGTATAAAAAAACCAAAATTACATGTATCACGCAAACATTTGTCCTTTGTATATAAAATTCTATTTAAGTAGTGTAGATGACAGTTCCATAAAAGTGATGCCGTTTTTTTAAACATAGTTTAATGTTTTGAAACTTTCATTGTCTTTTATCGTTGTTAGAAAACGGATGATTCTTTATATTTATTCGAGTTGATGAATTTTTATGAATATTGTGGAAATTCTTTTTTTTTTTTTTTTTTTTTCATTTTATTGCTTTGTTTATTGATGGTTTTTTATATCTCATCTCTATCATTCCTACTATTCAACAAGCATATTCATCTCCCGAGTTGGTGTATGAAATACAATGCTTCAAGACTATCATGATCAAGTTTTAACTCTCACAATTTCGATACATTCGAGTGAAAAGAATGACGGAAATTAAAATTGGCATTTATATCTCGCACAGGAGATATTACAGCACTTCCTGTGACAACAGCTGACACGGATTTGACTTTCAATATGCCATCCCCCCTCGTAGGGCTATCAGTAATTTTTATTTTCATTCTAATTTAGTATTTTTGAGTCGTGTGCGCTCATGTCGTTGTCCAGATTATCCCGCGGGAATGCAGCCAATGAAAAGCGAGTTTCGTTTTTTTTCCTTGATGGCTTTTTGTATCCGCTTAAAAATTCCCTCGCGCCACAATTAAAGGGACTTTTTACATTTTTTTCGTACTACTTTATCAACATTTTAACTCCCGAACTTTACTATCCATTCTTTCCACTATTTAGGAGTGGGGGAATGTGAGTTGTCATATGTGAACTTCCTGCCTTCTCAGGAGAATGACAAAATTATTCGGTAGAGCCCCACCACCAAATGAGCATGTTTGCCAGTCCGTTCACATTGCTTCCTAAAACCTTTTTTTCAGGTACGTGCAATTTAATTATGTTTTTAAAACAATAATTTCAATTGTCAGAATTGTATCTCAAAATAAAATTGTTAATGTATATTAAATATGAGTCATTATTTAACTTAATCCCATACCCCTTGATCGAACGCTTTCTCTCTCTTAAGAGTAAATCTTGACTGTACGATCTCTGGCCAGAGGAATAGACACTAAAGTAAAGGGAATCACATGTGAATTAAACAAATTTTAAGGCACTTGTTATTTAGAGAGAGGGGCATATCATATCACATGAGATTAACGAAACGGAATCTAAGAGTTAGTGAAAATTAGTGAATCAATCTACGAGGTGTGGCTATTAAATAACGAGACTGATGCTGCTACAGAAATGATATGCATGCGTCCATTCCCTGCAATTTACAACCGTTTAGTGCGAAGTCTTCTCATTAGCTGGCAGTGTCTCTCACTTCTGTAAACAAATCCGTATAACAGTAACCTTCGTTCGTATTAGAGTCATTCTTTTGTTTCGTCGGAAAAATTATAAGTGAGTGAAGCGTGATAAAATTTCACATGAAACTTCGGAAAACGGCTACTGAAACTTATAAATTATTGAAAGAAGTGTATGGCAATGAATGTTTATGGCATGCACGTATTTTGAGTGCTTTAAGTATTTTTCAAGATGGCGAAGAAGACGTTGAAGATAATTCACGACCGGGCAGCCCTTCCACTTCAAAAATGGATGACAATATCGAAAAAATCGGATATCTGGTTCAATTTGACCATCGATTAAGTATTCGTGGGATTGTTGTTACTGTAGAAATTGACAAAGAATAAATACGGCAAATTTTTCCAAGACAATGCGCCGGCTCATTTCACAGTGTCTGTCAAGAGGTTTCTATCCAAGTACAGCATCCCAGTGTTAGTCCATCCACCATTGGCCGGATCTTGAGCCATGCGACTTCTCTCTATTTCCTAAGGTGAAATCTGCATTGAAAGGAACAAGATCTGGATCATTGAAGCTGTGAAAGAGAAAATGGCATGCTTCCTAAAGGAGAGCTGACAGAAGACATCCAACACTATTTCAATCAATGGAAGATTCGCAAGGAGCATTGTAGGGATAGAGGGGTGTGTATTGAACGTGATAATAAATAAATTTGTATGACATCAAAATAAAATGTTTTACAGCATAGTCTTATTATTTAATAGCCACACCTCGGATTTGCAATTTGAATACACTTCTAGGTCCATTATTTTCTATTATTTCACGGCTAACTTTGATTGTGCTCACAAACTGAGAATTTTCTAAATTAATTAATTGAATAACAAATACTGTTTAGACTTAGCCTGCCGCCAATGAATATTTGACTGCGTGAACTCTCAATTAATTTAAGATAATGAAACATCAAATACTTACTTCGTGCAACAGAAAGACGGCAGAATAAGTAAGGCATCACTTATTTTCTCTACTCATGATCAATCTGGCCATATATAGGCTAATTGGCCCTTGAAATACTAAAATAGAGACGAACCTACCGAAGCGCGTATAAGATATTTATTAATTTTCAAGTTAGATAAAATTTAAATAGTCTTACTAAAAAAGCTTAAATTAATCAGATCTCAAAAGTTATTTCACAAAAATTCAGTCTGAAAAATTGACATAAAATTACCCTGCAAATTCCCCGAAGGTTTCTTGTAAGTAAAATATTGTTCAATGTCGCTTAGATAATTAGTCTTACTTTTAATATTGCATGGCAAACTGTTTTAATAATATCATAGCTGAAAGATTTTTTATTTATATTTTTTTAATTCTGAACAAAAAAAATTTCAAAACAGTGCAACGTCACGTTATTTATTTCTACCTACTTTTCCTTTTTTGCATTAGAAGAGGTAGGCACCAGCTTAGGTGTTGTCCTCGTCACTTGACAGAGGCTCAAAATTACGAAGTCCGTCGACAATATCCCTCGTGTTGCTTCTAGTGCTACGTTAATAAAATTAATCATATCAAGTAAATTCTATTCAAGCGGATTCGACCGTCACTTTCAAGTGCATAATCCACGATTGGTATGTTATGATTTTGCACTGATCTCCATATATATAAGTACGGTAGGGCAGAGGTCTTCAAACTGGGTTCCCTGGAACTTTGACAGGGTTTCTGCAAGAGATCACTGTTTGTTTAATTGAAGAGCCAAAATTTTAGTAAAATTTAAATTTTTTTAAAAGAAAGGTTTCTTAAAGGAAGTTTGACTGTAAAATTAAAAATTCGATATAAAAACCAACGTTTTTAAAAACAACGTTTTTATATGGTGGCAAAGTTTATTAAAGAAAATTATTGAAATATTAGTTAAAACTGTTGGTTATTTTTAACTTTAAAATTTACTTAAAAAAGAGACATTTGTGAGCGTATTAAAAAATTCATAATAATCATAAAATCAAAACATGCATTTGAAAGTTTGTAAGCCATTCTATTAAAAAAAAAAAAAGGGAACCAGAATTCAGAAAAAATTATTGTGATAAGACATGGTGCCAAATATTGGAAACTTTCTTTCTTGCTCATGATTATTGACTAAAAGTCAGCAACCCTTACTATCTCGGAGATAGTAAAGGGAGATAGTATCTCCCCTTTGTGAGTACAATAGTTTTACGAGGCGTCATGTGGTGTGGGGAGTGCCCGGTGTTCCCAGAGGGGGGAAAAAAATTTTCCTCAATCCTAAAAGCGCCTTGAGGAAAGAATATTTTGACTTATTAAAATTATTGAAATATTAGTTAAAACTTGTCGCAAACGTCTAAATATGGCATTGTTAGGCGAGTACGAACGATTCCCGAAATTTCAAAGCTCTAGCTTGATGGGAAGTTGGTTAAATTAACGATCGAAAATTTGATGACACACACACACACTCACACACACACACCAAGTGAAATTCAGAAAAACGTTGTAATAACATAAATAAACATTTTATGGACAAAACAAAATCCTAAATTTCGTAAAAGTCACGTGCTTCAAATACATTAAACGAGACACATTAGGTCACATATTAGTCTCCATTCTTTGCTCAGGTGAAGAATCGTCCTCTTATTTCACTATTTCAAGGTATAAAATAAAATTGATGCCATTCTTTTAAAATTGAAATTTTGGGCAGATTGCATTTTGAAAGATAACATGGAATGCTGTCTAATTTTTATAATATTTTCGTAGATGGTAACGCTAATCCCGATAAAAATGTAAAAATTAGTTTGGTCTAACATTAATCAGATCTGCAAAAAAAAAAAAAAAAAAAAAGCATTTCTTGAATACTTCTTTATTCAAAAAGAAAAATTATCTTGGATCCAAACTCCATCTCAAGACTGCGACACTCCTAATAAAAGAACGAGAACAAGAAATTGATATATCAACCGACACTCAATTGAAACTAAATTTTAATCAAGTTGATATTATGGATTTTGGATTGACATTAGAAAATAATACCCTAAAATTGCCAAAAGAGCTGTGAAACGTCTAATATTACATGTTTCAAATCCATATGAATGCGAAAATATTGAAAACAGATTGGATGCTAAAATTGACATCAGGTTACCGATATCAACAATTATTTCAGACGTAAAAATACTTTGCAATAAATAAAATAATCACAACCAAATCATTATAAAATTTTCTTTTTATTAATTTATTATCATTTAAAATACCGTTGCTTTTGTTTATTATTCATAGAATATATTTTAAAAACCCCACCCTCGAAATGCCCATTAGCTCGAAATACCATTCATTATCTTATTAAGACGTTTCTTTTTTAATAAAATAGAGATGCAATAATAATTTTGTACATTTGAGTAGGATAAAGAATTGATATCCTATTTTTCTTCTCTTCGATCAAGGAGTTCCTTCAAGAAAATAGTAAGCTCAAAAGATTCCCCGAAGTTTAAAAGTTTGAATATGTCTGCGATAGGGTATGGAAAAGTTTTAATTATTACCCTCAAAAATAAAGGAGGATAACTGAATAAAATTTATTCTGCATATAAATTGAGTTTTACATTCATAATGTTGTAAATTAAAGCTGTTCGTGTAGATTTGTTTGTTTCCGGAAAACATAGATTTAATTAACCTGCAGTATCATAATGTTTTAATTATTTTTCCGGAGTATTATACAATTTTAATTATTAGTTATTAAAAAATAATGGACACAAAACTTAATTTTTATATAATATTTTAAGACTTCTCTTCGTACTGCAGTCATCTTTCAGAGTTATATATTTCTCCCAACGTTTCTTGATCTTTCAAAGACCATCATTATATATCTCAACTGATTGAAATGTGTCTTCTCCATACTACGGGGTTCTTAAATTTACTACTTCCGGTCATCAAATAAATCAACATTAATGGCTGCAATATACTATAATTATGTACATAAAGATCAATTATTATGTGGAATAAATTCGAACCAGATATCTCAATCATTTCTTAGTAATAATTAAAACGTTTCAACAGCCCCTCGTATTTGTTAGAACAGAATTTATGCGTTACTACCAAAATTCGTTGTATTGGCGCATAGGCCTTACAATTACTTTCTTATTCGTTAGAAAAATTCACTAACTTTTAAGAATTAATAAATAATTTAATTCTGTTTTAGCAAAATATTATGCTTCAGTTTTATTGTAACTCCAAATGCGGTAAACATGTTTCCATCTTGAAAATATTTATATATATTTTTTCTCACTTTCATCTATCATTTTGATATTTTTCCCCCTTCAAAATTGTACGACATCAAAGTAACAGCTTTAAACTCCCTATTTCGTTAGATGGTCTCTTTTAATAAATCAACAGTCGAAAATTCATCTGGGAAATAAACTTTACCAATCCAAGCACCACACTTATCCCCCATTTTCAAATCTGATCTTCGAAATATCCAGAAAAAGGAGCAATCCTCTCTAATTAAAAATCCAAGCTCTGTTGACAACCCAACAGCATAACTCTTTACAGGCGAGTCATATTTAATCATAGATAATCCCATCTACAGGAGAAACTGGCGAACCTTTCTCAATTATAAGCAAATAAGAATCCACACTTCAATTTCATCAAAAGCTCGATCTTCATTACGTTAAAATCTCCTCAACAAAACCTTTAAATAACCCCTTCCGGAATCACGACAGCAGATGAAGAGCCTATTTTTTGGTAATTATTGCCCATTTTTAACCTCTCTAATTACTCTGCACCTTGCTTCTTTCGATACATTGATGCTGCTGCAACATAGGATGATGGCAAGCGACAAAGTCGATGGCTGGGAGGGTTTTTTTATATAAAAGATCAATTATGCCAGGTACCATCAAGCGAAAACTCTTCATGAAATATTCATCAAGTCATTTTCTTTTTATCTGATCGTGATTTTGGGAAGATAAAAATCATATGATGCAGCTCATCTGCAGCAATAGGAGGGCTGTTGCTTCTATATGGCCAATGTCAAATCGAGTGTTAACAATCGGTTGATTGAATTCATTTAATGTTCTGTCTGTTTGACTAATTCTTGTTCTAAAATCGCGGTATGATTTCAATTAATGTTAGCAGTGTGAAATATTTCCTTTATTATTTAACTCTGTGGTCATCTTTGTTTAATTAAATAGTCAATAAACTCGAAACTCCAATGGAAGATATGTAAGAGAATGACAACACACTTTTTTTTTATCTGCCAAAGAATATGTGCAATATATCAGTTCTCTCGAATCTCTCTTAATTCAGTTAATCCTAGTTTATATTCAAATGCAATTTAAAAAAAGTCTCAGCTTACCAAATTACTCGTTCCGATTTACACACGTCTCGTTTATAGTAGATTCCACTCGCTTCCCCCGGGGGTGAGAGTTTCAATGGGAAATATGCCCTCCCCAATATTTTTTCACGAAATTCAAAAAAAATATTGGGGATTTATTGGATTGGGGATAGCAGGATATTTATTTTATTGTTCTATTACATAGATGTTTGAAATTTTAACGTGAGAATTTTTCGAAAATGCATCTTCCAAAAATGCAAATTTTATTCTTATGATATCTTAAAAATTTTCCTTAAAAATTATCTTTATTTTTGTAATTTTTATTACTTGATGAAATTATATCGATACTTGAACAGTTTTAAAGAGGAGAAATAAGACTGATATAACGTATTATTTACTTTTTACCAAGTGGTAATTCTAAACTACGAAATTCCTTCTTTCATGGTGCTGACGATATGCAGCCCCCCCCCCCCCAAAAAAAAATCAATTTTTGGGGTGCGCCTCAAACAGTTTCGACTCCTATTATTCTGATCAGGGGTCATCTCCATCTACTTTCAATAAAAACGATTAATTACAATGATCCACTCAAATTTACAACATCTGTCAGCTTGTCGCTGTCCTCCCCCTCCCTTTTATTTAACTTTCAATTCTATTTCGCTTACATGTCGCTATCCTTAATTCAATTCACTACATTTCTTATCTTCATCTAATTTAATTTTCTTTTCATTTTGGTTAGCAGGATGTTGTAATTTTATGCAATTCAAATTTCCCAATAGTCCCTGAGGTTATAGAAGAGAAAATTGTGAACAGTCCAATGTTACAGAAGAACATATTAAAATCTATATGAGAGTGATTTACAAAGTACTTGTGTTCGAATAGGTAATGGAAATGGGCTAACATACTGCAGCATTGTCCAATGATTGTTTTTCCCTCTTAAGTGCGTGAATACGATGCATAACGAAAAAAATAGTCACCATAATTTTTCCGGATGAAAAAACTGTCTTTTCCGAAGCAGATTCCCCAAAAGCAATAGATTATTTTGACTACTTCTTGGTTTCTTGTGAATAATAATGAATCCGTTTCTCAGGATCGGTGACAGTTCTAGTCAAAGGACGAAGACAATTCGACACTACAGTAATAAAACTAATCAATGAATCAGCATCAAATTTATTTGATGCTCTTTAACAAAAGGTAGCACAAAACTTCGAACACCAACTTGCCTTAGCAACGCTATCTGTCTTTGAACACAGGTACTTTTTGAACCACCCTTGTATATCTTAATAAATATGAATTAAATATAATACATAAAATACCACACTATAGCCTTTGTCGATAATATACTAACCATTTAACACAAATTTAGAGATCAATAGGGACTCAAAAATTCCTGTAATTTATCTACAGTTTAATTTTAATGGACGAAATAATTATTATAATATAGTACTTATAATAATTATTTAGACTACAATAATTTATCTGACAGGAGTTCAATTAATCTAGTAGAATTATGGATTGTAGAAGGATGTCTAATTAATAGTTATTTATCTGAGACATATAATGCAGATTAACTGTATTTCTAGGTAAGTTATTTATTTGACTTAATATTTACGTTCAGGTATCAAATGTTTTGAAGTGGTTTAGTCTTCTAGAAATTAAAGAGATTTTGGTGCAATTTATTTGAGAATAACTTTAATAAAGCCACTAAAACTATAATTTGTGATATAGTTTTTATAACGTTTCCTGAAGTTCATTAACTCGATACACTGCTTGAAAGATTTTTATTAATAAAGAACCATTACAGTAGAACCTCCCAAGAAGGAACACCCTAGAGTCAGAAATGCTGTCCCTTAAATAGAGATTCACCATAGTGAAAGATAAATATGTTAAGATTCTCCCTCTCTCTCTCTCTCTCTCTCTCTCTCTCTCTCTTGTGTTCACAGAGACCAACAGAATTGTCTCTAAAGTAGATGTGTCCCTTATAGAAGGTAATGTTCTATGTGTGTATATTTAATTTAGTTATTTAATGCAGACTTAAACCTGATAAATTGAGCTACACCTCCAGAACTTTTATCTTTAAGAATAAATACGTTTTTAAGTATATATATAAGTTATGCTTTAAGTACGAGGGATGTTCCGAAAGTAAGTTTTGTCATTTTTTTGAAAGAGTGCATGGTACACCAGATGAAACAAACAACCACTATAAGAATCCCAACCCATTGCTGTTTCAATGACTGAAGTAGAGTCAATGGAGGAGGAATGACGCATGTGCAGAGCTCTAAAAAAGAGAGAGTAACAGTACACCAGCGTGCCCAAGACGTGATTGACAATGTGGTTGGCAATGGAAGCACGTGCTGTTATCCGGTATGATTGGGCACGTGGGACTAATCATCCATGAACTCCATATATAGTGAACATGTCATTTCTCGTCAAATGATTGGAAGCTGATGTTGCGTGTTCAGTGAAGGAAGAAAGAGTGGTGTGAAGGACGAAGAGGGCTCCCTCCACATCCCCAAATGAGAACGATACTGCTAAAATACAGGACATGGTGTTAGAGGATATGCTCTCATAACGGTGACAGACGTGGTGTCCACACCGCGTATTGGTCGTGTTTAGGTCCATCCAAAACAATACAGAGGGGGAGCAGGCAGTCCTACAATCCCTTGCATCTCAGGGACTTAGAGTTTCATTAGAGTGATTTCTTCAAACTGATTGCATGCTACTACAAATGTCTCAATGTCGATTGCGACGATGTCGAAAAATAATCAAGGAGGAAAGTTCTTGATGACGTGGTTTATTTGTTCTATGCAATAAATTTTCCTATTTAAAAAAAAGTGACGAAACTTTCTTTCGGTACATCCTTCGTTTATTAATTTGTTATGATGATTTATATGTTACACAAGAGCTTATAAACTTCAGTTGTTTATGAATAAGCGTAAGGTAGGCATTATTCATCTCGAAAAGATTTACCCTTTTCGAAAAAAATTTCCCTAATCTTTTCATTTTTTAGAGAAGAATAGAATATAAATCAAAGTACTACTCACAAGCTTATTATCGACTGTTGCGTAATTCTGTTTTATCATTGCGATTCAAATCACAAATAAATTTAGAATTTCAACTACAGATTCATGTGACCGTTATTAAAAACAATCTAGCCATGCAGTTTAAAAAACTGTGATTGTTACTTACTTAAGACCTCTACAAATTAAAAAATATTATTATCAATATTTAAAGTAATTCTTTTCATGCATAATTTTTTTGGAAGGCAAAAACCAAAACGAAATAAAAAAAAATGTATCAAATGAAGTAAAAACGGTGATAAAAATAGGAGAAATAAATCAACGCATTGCTTGATTTCCAAATTCAAACAGCAAAGTAACTGGAAAAAATATCGGTGAATAAATATATGAAAAACGACGCGCTATTTCGATACAGTTGAGAAAAATTACATGTGTATCCTTCTCTTCCCCCGTTTTCCCCACAAGTGATTCAGATTTCGACACGTAGAGATTTCCTAGCTTGTATAGCCCATTCCTGCACAGGTATTTTTTTAGTTTGGTTTGAATTAACGTTTTTCCAGAGCAGTTTTGAGCCACGATGTGGTGAAATGGACGGCATTTGAGCTAGTACCTCCTCTCATAACTTCCATGCCACATGAGGTCGTTAAAGTCCAGTTCTATTTATGAGATATGTTCAAATTAAATCTGCCTACACACAATTTTTCGTGTGTAAACGAATAAAGTTCAAGGACGTGTCTTGATGCACGTATGAAAACAATCCTAACGTGTATGCGTGAAATGTTTCCTTCCTATAGATGCTGTCAATCGCTTGCAGACCACCGGTGAGCGAGGGAGTGTAAGTGAGCGCTGACAAATTTTCGTTTTTGAAAAAATTACAATAAATCTTTACCCATCCCTTCGTTCCCGAAAACCTATAGAATCTTATGAATCTTTTTTTCTTGGAAATCGGCAAATTTTGTACTAAATTCAGTACAATAGCTTTGTTCTTTTTCCACCTTTATGTCAACGGCATCCAGCAGGGCTTGCTACTCTTCTTCAATCATCGCTAGTCTCCAGCTTCTATTGAGTGGAAAGAATACACGCATGCGCATTAGGATCTCCTACATAAGTGCGCCAAACCACACCATTCCAGCTTCATTTCCTCACTCACTAAAATTATGGTTGGATATTTTTCAACACACCTCAGAGCAAAAAAAAACAGTTTTTATTTTTCTCATAACATTTTTAGTAGATTCAGACACGAACTTGCGGCTTGAATATCACTGATCATGAAGTTCGTAGTATTAAGTTCAATGCCTCTATATCGTTAGTTTTTTCAGTCATTATTCAAAAGTTACTAAGTGAAAGAAACAGTCCGATTTGTAACCAACATTTATTTATGAATATTTAATCAATAGTCTTTCTTTCTCTCTCTCTCTTATATATATATATATATATATATATATATATATATATATATAGTGTGTGTGTGTGTGTGTGTACGTACTAACCCTCAACACGCCTATTGTCTAATTAAGAATAAAAAACAAAGTTCTGGCTTACCAACTCACTGGGATTCGAGCAAGTTCTTCTATTCCCGCTTAATTGGAATTAGTCTAGGTATTATTTTATCACCGTCAGTTTCCTAAGATCACGATCACTATTATAACCGGTTATTCCCTAATAACTTAACTACTAATTTTTACTAAATTCTTCGTCACTTTTATATGAATTTCCTGAAAGCCATTCATTATACTTCAAACTTTCATCTAATTTGTGTAATCCCGTTTCAATTTGTTGGGAAAGAGTTAGAAAGTTAAATATAAAATCAGAAAGTAAGTTAAGTGTTAGTTAAGAGAAAGTGCGCTATTAGTCCCCATTACAAAATACAAAGGCTTTATACCTTGACTCCGTAGTGTAGTGCAATGTAGAAGCTTGATGAATGAGAAGTCGGTTCAAATGTTATTCTCATTATTTGAGCAAATTCTAAAATCATTATCTCCGTCGTCAATATAATACTATACAGCTCCAGTTAATTGCCAGCTAGTCCTATTCCAGCTAATCCCATTACACAGTTCCAGTCAAGCTCCCATTAATAGTTGTTAGTTTAACTAAGCCAAATCTAGTGATGTATTCGAATATGTAGTATCTTAGAGTTATATATGAGTATTATTAACATATGAAATGTGTTACTGACATTAAACATCTAATTAGATGTCTCTAGAATTACGTAGCAGATCTTTGTTTAATTTAAAAACGTCCTCAATGGCCTATCTTGTTCGATCCACTTTTTTATTCTTAAAGTTAAAATGCTCTGATTAAAAGGGAATTTTTCTGAATTAAAAGTTAATGTGCGAGAGTAGTATCGTAAAATTTTAATTATTTTAAGAAATAACCACACGATATCTTGTTAAAAATTATTCTACAATTGAATCGATTTTTTTATGTACGTAATGTAGTAAATAACAGCTATTTATTTGGTTTCAAGTAGCTGCAAATTGAAGTAACTCACAGAAAGCAAAATGTAAGAGCTCAAACTGCTGATTTCTTCAATGACGACTTTCGAATAGTCAAGAAATGCTGGGAAAGATGTATGACTCTGGATGGTGATTAAGTAGAGAAGTCTTGAAAATAATAAATAAAAATTAAATTTTTATCTGGATTATTTTTAATAATAATTAAAATTATATGATACAAAAGTATAATAATTAAAACTTACTGTGAGTTTCTTAAATCAGCGGTTTCCTGAAACCAAACAAATCAACATGAATAGCTGTAATTTACTACATTATGTACATAAAGCTCAATTGCTATGCAGATAAACTTTATCTAGATATTTCTATTATTTCTGAATAATATTTAAAACTTTTCGAAACCATCTTGTATTTATATTCAAATAATTCAATGGATAAAACTTCTAATCAAAAATTAGCAAATAATCTCAGAAATATGAAGTATATTTTTGAAAAATTTCTTTTTTTAATGGGATTTATTTAACTCACATTTTATGTTTGGGTCAAAACTTTAAAAGCTTTTTCTCACATTTTAAAGCGCTCAATTGAGCTGAAATTTTTTATTCGTGATTGTTTAGGATGACAACAAGATAATTTAATTATAATTAATAAAAATTAATTGATTAAAGCTAATTATTTAAAGAATTAAATTTTACGCCAAGTTCCTCTATAAGTCACCAAATCCAATGCTTAATTGAGCTAAAAAATTTACACGTATTTATTTCAGATAATAAATTTAACAAACGTCAAATAATAAAATAAATTATTGAAACTAATTATTGAATGAATTCAATTTGACTCAATGTTTCCTTTTGCTTTTAAAATTTAAGGTATAAAAAAATTTATGTTATGCAAAGTGTGAAGTTTGAAAGAAAATTCATGCTCAAAAAACTCGTTTTTTACCAATGTTATATTTTATTTTGATTTTTCATCAGAGGTGTAAAAATAATTTAAATAAATCTTTCGATTCAAATAAGCAATGATTTTAATTAGTACGATAAGCTTTATCATTTTTGAAGGTGAGGATAGTTTACTCTTTTCTTTTACTTTCTTATCGGTAATTTAAAGTGAAGTGTAATTCTAATTTTGCAGACTCGAAAAAGGTAACTGTATAAACTTTTTCTTAGGTTTACATATTTTTTATGATTATTTGATTTCGAAGGTAACAAAGAACTATGTTTCCTATATTTATTTATTACCATCGTATCACTTTCAAAAAAATTTCTACTTTCAAAAAAAAAAAAAAAAGGTCTGAGCGGTGAATGGTTCAAATGTTACAAAAATTTTTTGAAGCAAGGTAACTCAAATTTTAAAGAAGTATTTATCGATAAATAATGTTTTTCCCTTTTTTCCATCACACAAAAATTTAAAAAATTTAATTTCTATTTTTTTAGTTTTAAAAAAAATCAAACTTATGTTTTTTACTTCCCTTTATTATTTGTTTTTGTTTACTTTTGAACAGTGTAAATAATTTTAAAAATGTTTACTGTGCTTTGTGTTTTATTCGTTCATTTTAATTTGTGATTTTTAATATAGCTAGCTTTTTATTTTCCAAAATTTATGCTTTTTCTCGTCATATTTAAACTGCAACATTACAATTAATTTGATAATACATGCAAAAATATAATAACGAACTTTAATTGGGACAGTGCAATAAAATTATTTTTAAAAATATGCTTCTGTTTTATTATTTTTTCCCCTTAGAAAATATTATTTTTTTGACTTTCGCTGTGTTTTTTTTTTCCCCCTTCAAACTTTACTTTCAATTAAAAAAACTTAAATAATATACTCACAATCTTAATTGCTTTTTTAGAAATTGAATAAATTTATAGAAGTAGCTGCTGTGTGTGTGTGGGGGGGGGGGGGGGGTTAATAAAAGAAAAAGAACATAGCGTGAAATATCTGACTTTATTTGTTTAACTAAACTGCGTTTAACTAACACAGTGTCGCTTTTGTATCAAAATTAACTTTTTCAATAATATTAATACTTAGTTCACATTTTTCTAGCTAATAATGAAAATTCCTTTTGCCGAAGTTATACCGTTCTTAAATATAATTTCCTTTAAAATGAACAATATTGATTATTTCATTAGTGACCAACAGATGGCGCCATGACAAACAGCTTTAAATTTTGATTATTGAATGAAGATTTTCTATTTTATTCTTTTTAAAATTATTTGGCGTGTAAAATTTTAAAATGCAATTCCCTAAGAAATAATTTTTAATTTTCAGATGATTCTGGAAGCTTTATTTAAATTAAGCAATTAAATGATATGTTGATATGGTACACATATCAATATTTTGAACGATTATGCTCAAAAGGAACAAATTTTGAATTTTAATTATCTATTTTTTACTAGATAAAAACAGGAAAAAATGACGAGATTGTTTATTGTAGTGACTGTGAATATTTTCTTTATCAATGACATGATATTTTAGATATTCATATGATTTTTACATTTCTGAAAGAAAAAACAATGAAATATATCATATTAATTTACGCATGTTTTCAACTCTTTTAAAATTCAAAACATGTTTTTTTAATTATTCTTTCATTGAACAATTTTTAAATGATTTAGTAAATATTAATTTTCATTTTTTATTAAAAAATTTAATTCCTTGAATTGAATAATCTTACTCTAAGTTTTCGGAGATTAAATAACTTCTTAAATCTTACATTGAATGTATGAGATTTTTTAAAGACCAAAAACTACATTCATTTTGTGTTTCTGAAACTATAGTATCTCTAAAGTTAGTTTTTTTAATCAATATCATAAAAGCTTCTTTACCTGTACAAAATGTAAATTTCAAAAATAAGTCTTCATACTTCGTTCAAAATTTTTCGAAGATACAACTCTCTGTAATTTGCTGCAAATAAGTTGAAATTACTTGTGAAATAAAATTTATTCTAATAATTTACGAGTATATTCAGCGAAAAATATTTTTGAAAAAAAAAAATTAAATAAGTCGTGCTGCCATCTATTGAAACTATTTTAAAGCTTTTTTATACCTTTTTTGTGTAAAAATTTAAGTCACCTTTAACAATCAAAAAAGTATTATAAATAAGCAACAAAAGAATAATAATTTCCTTATAACAAATATAATTTAATTCATTATAACAAATATAATTTAATTCGTTATTGAAAACTTGAATCTGTAATTTACTTAATGTTTTATCGATAACATAAAGTAGTTTGACCGACTACATTTGTAGCTCTAAATAATATCGATAGTTAGTGCAGTTCCTAAGACATATTTTTCAGATATTTACCATCTTTATTTGATATATTCCAGATTTAATTAAACACCAATTTTAATGCTTAGGGAAGGGGGGATAATATTTGAGCAATCGTATAATGTTTCTTCCCTTACATAGGTTTTTAATACAGAAATTTAAGAAATATAACTATCATTTCGAATGAAAGCTCTTTTTCTTTAAATATCAGTCAAATAAAATCAGTACCTTAAAATTGACAAGTATATTTCAAATAATAAACCAATGTTTATTAGAACTATTATTTTTAATGATTTAATAAAAGGAGATGAGAATAATCCTCATAAAAATTTGAACCTTGACAGCTGAAAAATTAAGTTCTGAAAATATGACTGACTGAATATGTTCTGACTTTCTCATTTTGATAATATAAAATTCTTCCTAATTATCATTAATTAGAATGAAGAGATAATTTGGACAAAAACTGTTTATAAAAGTAATTTTTTAGCAGTTTTTGAATAATATAAATGAATCATAATTTCAGGGGGGGGAACGCACTGTTTAAGATAGAAGTATATGATTTTAACTATCAGAATGTTTGATGGAAATTAATTTGAAATTTTTTTTTAAATAAAAAAAAATTATTTTAAATGGATCCACTTATTTCTTTGCATTTAGAAATGCAATAGATATTCATGCATTTAGAAATCGTCAGTTATAAATTATTCAATGACACCTTAACCTTAGCCTTACTTAAGCACAACCTTAATTCTATTAAAATTTATTTTAATTGCCTAGATATTCAAAGATCACATTCCTCAACATCCCATACAATGTATAGGGAACCGTTGCATCCGCTAAAGCACCAGAACAATTCCGTAGCACTTTTTTACAAATGCATATTCGATTATATGTAGTTGATTATATCGATTATACTCAAAAGTTGCTTTTATTATGGAATACAATAGTGATAAATTTACAATTTCTTTTTTTAAAAATATTTGATGCTTTTTCACTGCTTCATTCTATTACTACCACTACTTTTGCTAAGAGTATTATCATATAAAAAGATAAAGAAACATTTGCCTGAAACGCTAATAAAATCATGTCATTAGTGATTAATGAGATTTTGCAGATCTTAGAAAATGTAAACTTCCGATTAAAATGTTTTATTATGTTTAAAAAAAAAATATTTTTACTCACATGTAAAATTTAAGCATGAAAATATTCCATCAAATTGATTTATCAATACTTATTTTTAAAATGTGGTGAGTTTAAATGGTAAGTTCTTACCTCTAAATTACAAAAAAGCGTGAGTTTTTTTTTTTTTTTTTTTTTTTTTTTTTAATTTTTATAAAATTTTTTTTTTTTTTTTTTTTTTTTTTTTTTTTTTTGTACAATGGAAATTTTGCTTGCTTCTAACTCTATAAATTTCCACTTTTTCTCTGTTTTAGTGCATATCAGCACCCTACATAATTTAGCATTTTAAAACAACTGTGAAATTTTTTGATCATTGTAATATTAACATTATGCATTTCTCTTTGATTTTGTATGCACTTTAGCTGTAGTCAATACAATTATCCTTTTCAATAATTTTACTTATCTTTTTTATTAAAACGATGACTCTTTTGATAAATCCCCAATTCTTTAAAATATTGCTTGTCCTTTTACCCATTATTTTCTATCTACGCAATCGAATTAATGGACTTATTTCTGTGTTAGGCCTCTAGGTTTGAGCTCATAGTTGTATGTGTAAATTAACTCTTTGAAAAATAGACTGTATTCCGTTATAATATTAGTTTAATAAAAGCCTCATTAGAACTCCATGATAGAATAGTAATAACTGTCCTCGTAATTTTTAACCACTGACTAAGAAATGGACAGAAAAGTTACGTGTGGATTCTTATGAAAGTGGTATCGTTTTAAAACGTTTGACCTAAGGGACAAATATACCTCTACAACTACCGTCTAAAAAGAACTCCTCGAGAGGTACGGATAAATGAAAATAGAAACGAAAAGAAGGGAAGATAAATTTCGACAGACTGTAAAGATACAGTGTAGTTAAAAATATAACATGTTGTAGTATAGAAGGAATGCTCAAAAAGAAAAAAAAACACAGGTAGGTCTAAATGTAAAAAATATAGATTTAGCCTACTTGGAATGAAATACACACAAATACCATGGTAGAAATAGTTTAAATGCGATAGTGCATTTTGATTAAAAAATTTAAAAAGGGGGAGAAGGGCTTGAAACACAAATATTTCCAGCTCCAAGCATCCAAGCTTGTACTTTTTAAAGAACATTATTCCTCAAAAAATCCAAGCTTTGTACGTTTGCATATAAAGTCAGTCGTTGTTTGACCACCTTCCTTCATTTTATTTAAGTTTACACCTATTTTAAAATTTAATTAAATAGTCAATAAGCTCAGATCTCCAATTGAAGATACCAAAGAAAAGGACAACATGTCTTATTATCTATCAAAGTATATGCAAGATCGCTTTCTCTCGAATCCTCTTTACTCAGTTACACCTAGTTTATGATCAAAGAATAAAATCTTAGTTTACCAAATCACTCATTGTGGTTCAGACATTTTAAAATTATAGCACATTCGACTCCTATAATTCTAATCACTTCCAGCTTCTTTTTTTATAAACAATTAATTACGATGGTTCACTCCAAACTACATCTATCAACTTGTCGTTCTCCGTTATCTCCTTTTCCTTTCCTTTCAATTCTATTTCGCGAAATATCACTATCTTCATTTCAATTCACTGCACTTCTTATCTTCATCTAATTTACCTAATTATGTTTCATTCGGTTGGCAAGGAGTTATGATTGTATGCAATTCAAATTACTCAAAGGTCCTCGAGGTTAGCTGAGAAAAATTCATAAATAAGCCAACATCGCATCAGTGTTTGTGTGTTTATTGCCTACAGGGATGCTAGCGAAAGGTATTTCTTTAATTCTGCATTGTTAGTCACTTAGGGAGCTTTCAACATAATCTTTGCCAAATATCCTCCTTTCTTCCCATGGGACAAGGCGCTGAGTTAGGTCCTGTTGATAATCAAGTCCTGAAAATGAATACTACATGATAACAGATTTTTAGTTCATTCTTTTTTTTTAATCCATATTTCATGACCGATTTATTTTAGACGAATAGTTGCACTAACATTTTTGTACCTTAGGTAAAGCCATTTCAAACTATACCACTTTTAAAAAAATACACCCGACATTCGGAATCATTCCTGAGAGAGAAAGGACATTAAGACAGAAATTTTTTTTTATTTCAGCATATAGTTTTACAGGTAAGAGTTACATAATCAAAATAGCCGAAACATAGCTCAAGAATGACATAATAAAAAATAATCTTCAGGGTCACAAGACCCTAGGACGAAATCTGTAATTTAAAAAGTCCACACAATTGAAAGCAAAATAGCAAAAGTCCACGTCGATACAAGAGAAGTTCCACGGAAAGACGGGACAAGAAGAACACGGCAAATCCAAAATCCAAGGATCTTCTGCAGGCAGAAGCGGGAACACAAACAAGAGAACCACACAGCTTCACAAGGCAGAAGAAGGAGATCGCTTCTCGGAGGCTCCAGAGGGCGAGAGAAAGGCGAGGCTCCAAGGAGACCGGAGAGACCATCCACAATCCAGCAAGGCGTTCGTCAGGGCACATAAAA
>BMAW01040185.1:568106-584266 GCA_019974015.1 Nephila pilipes
AAAAAAAATGGCGTAAATGAATTATTGTTGTTACACAAATTTGGTTCCAACCACTGTAAAGGAAAATGCTTCCGATGAAAATGATTCTGTATTTCGTTCAAAAGAGAAAAAAAATGTTTGAAATTAAATATAAAGAAAGCAAGCGTGTTTGTATCGTAACTTTCTCTAATCATCTCTTCATTAGTTGATTTAAATTTTAAAAAAATTAAGTAAAAATTTCAAAAAAATTTTTAATCTGATAAAATTTTTTGTTCTAAGTATTTCTATAATCAGATTTGTACGAAAAACTTAATAAATATCATATTATCTATTAAAGATATGTAATTTAAGCTGCCAAATTATCTATTAAGCTCTATCTAAATTTAAATATATATATAAGTTTTCTTTTGATTTAAACTATTAGTATCTAGTAGATTAGTGTCTATTAGTATTTAAACTATTAATATTCTATAAAATACTAATTTTAAAAATATTCTATTTTTTTAATTATATTCTAGAAAATATAAGGTATTTCCTAATACATTTCCTAAATTGGACGAATATAAATTTCTGAACAGGTAGAAAAAATTCATCTTTATATGACTAATACAAATTAATATTATATATAACTTACATTTTATAAACTTTTTTTCTTTTTAAAAAATTTGAAATTCAGAAACACAACATAATATTTCAAGTAAAAAATGAGAAATCTGAACATATTGAGCATTGAATATTACGATCTGTTTTCATTTAATGAATATAATAAGATCATTTTATGAGAATTCATTCCATGATTATTCTCAAGTGTTAAAGAAGTTTAAATAACAAAACAGTTATCACACTTCCAAAAAAAAAGTATAAATGTTAAATATTTAACATATTATTTCAAATTTTAAAGACATATAAATGTTATATCAAAGCAGTCGGAAATGAAAAAAAACAACAATTTATTTTTTATCGTGTTTATAAACACTAAAATATTTTCATTTATACATATAGCTCGAAATATATTCTTCAGAACAACTGTTGTTTTGTTATTGCAAATAATGCAAGTTACTTTTAAAAATTAATTTATACGAAAATAATAGCTTTAGATAATAATTATCAACAAGTGATATGGATTCAATTTACATCGATTTAGTTCCAAAAAAACTTTTTTTATTAAAATAAATAATTACCAATATTTTTCCTACCAACAAAACATATCAAAGTCATGTACAAAATATAATGTAAATAGTAGAAATATTTTACAATAAAATGGAAATGTATAACAATATTAAAATTGCTAATGAGTTTTCTCCACAAAATATACAAAAAATATAGAAAATTTAGATTTTTCATATTTCGAGAACTATGTAACATAATAATACCTTAACCTTTCTGTTTCTTGATTTTTTTTTTTTTTAATATCACCTATTTTTGAGTTCCTATTTACATGTCAGTAAAAATTATGTATCATTATAAAGTTTAAATAAGTACCAAACTTTTTATGAGAGTTTAATTACAAAGATTGTGATTGTTTATTATCGTCGCACTGAGAGGCAACATGAGGTCGCAAACAACCACGTAATTTTGAGCCTCGGTCATGTGACGAGGATGATACCTGAAACCTGACACCTTTTCTTCGCCAAATTTCTAGACTACGCCACCGGTAGGGAATAGGAACTCGAGCAGATTTAACGTGTATCAGGGATCTTTAGTGGCATCAGGGCTCGAACTCAAGTCTCGAAGAAAACAAGACCGCTAAGCTACCGCGAGCACGAGTTTAATTACAATTCTTTCAAAATATAAAGAGAATTTTTATTCTAAGCCCAAATATTTTTATACGTAAGCTTAATATTTCTCCAAATCGTTAAGTATTTTATGGGTTTGATCTGTGCAAACAAGTTTCATAGTAAAAAGTGAAGTGTCAATTCTTTGACATGAAAACTTGGAAGTAACAAATCGTTAGTACCTTTGTAGGAACTATTTTTTTCCATTATCTTTTTTTTTAAATTTTGCGAACCACATAAACATTCAAACATTCCCGATCAACAAACCATTCACGATCCATCTCGAATCATCCAAAGTAGAACATTAACCACATGTCGTCCCTAATGCTTAACTGATGACAAAAGACAGATTTTTCCCGCCATCCATTAAGTCTATGAAGAAGAAAGAAAGGGCGATCTGCTTAGGCATTCATGGACTTGCACCTGAACTTTCAACCTTGATATCCTTAGACAGCGAGGGCTTGGCCCTTAATTGAGAGCCAACATCACGTTCTGACCATGACACCTCGGCCATGACAAATCCTTGTGGGAGTAGGACAGCAGGAGCGGCCTTGCCACGGAGATTAATCCGCATTCGTGGCCTTTGGGCCAGATATTCGAACAAATGGAGCTTGCGAATACATAAAGGAATAGAATGCATCGCTCTTTAATAAAACAGGTGACCAAAGCGTTTTCTATCAGTATTAGCCTAAGCTGTGTAAATTGTCAACAAGGGAATTTTTTTTTTCAAATTTAGCTTCAACAAAAAATGTATTTTGTAAGTATAGCTCGTGTATCATTTAGTAGAGTAAGTTTTAGTCATATCAACAAGAAATTTTACAAAAGGTAGCTTAAAGTATCCGACAGCGTTCGAAGCAAACTCTTTTTAGGGGGTATTTAAATAAACATCCACCTCATTTTTGTAAGGATTATGGCTCAAAATCATGAGAAGAAAAAAAAAAAAAAAGTACTACATTTATTAAATAAAGTTTAATAAACTAAAGAATTAAAGGAGAAATTTGGGGATATTTGAACCCAATGTATTACACTAATTACAAATTTCTGTTGCATTAATCTAAATTTAATTGTTGTAATACATATTTATTACATAATAATCTTTTTTTTAGAGGAAGCAATTAAACCGGTACTCCTTGTTTGGTTGACAGCTGTGGCGTAATTTAGAAATCGTTATAATTTAATAATAATCGTTATAATATACTAAAAATCATGTTTTAAAGTAATGTTTCATCTTAATTGGAAAAAAACCCCATCTAATTGAAGAAATTACTGTCATCCGTAAATGTATAAGTGTCGTTAAAAGGTTCAGTGAAATGTGAAAGCTTTTATTAATGGGTTTTCTTCTCAAATTGTATGACCAGGTCAAAGCTTCAAAGGCTTTTTTCTCACTTTTTAAAGCACTTAATTAAGTTGAAAATTTCTATACACGATTGTTTTGGATGACAATACGATAATTTAATTAGAACCAATAAAAATCAATTGATTAAAACTAATTATTTAAAGAATTCAATTTTACGCCAAGTTTCTCGCCATGTCACCAAATCCGTCGCCAATGGGAAAAGGAGTCATATCTTAAACTCTCTTTTGTTAACTCTCTGTAAATCCATCATTTCCTTTATAAGAGAAGCGTTGTAGGGAAGCATCAACTCATGTTCGAAATATTGCTTCCCATCTTCAAGAAATTGAATGTTTCTTAAAATGAATGTTACTCACAAGCGAATGTTACTTAAAATTTAAGGTATAAAAAAATTATGTTGCGCAAAGTGGGAACTTTGAAAGAAAACCCATGTTTAAAAAACTTGTTTTTTACCCGTGTTATTGTGAAATAATAACGTTAAGCTAATTTGTACTTAAATATACAGTAGAACCTGGTTGAGTCAAACCCTTAAATTCGGATCTCTGGAATAACTTGAATTGGTCAGCACGAAGGGTTTTCTTTTTTTTTTTTTTTTTTTTTTTTTTTTTTGAAAAGTGATTCTCAAATTTCCGTAATAACATTTATTTGTTACATCCACATATTTTTGAAAAATTATTTTATGTTCAAAATTCTTTTAACAGCTACAAATGTATGAAAAGGACGTGAGAAAAGGAGATTTAATGGACATTCTGTATAAAGTTAACAAAATCTTAATTATACCTTTCATAAACAGTAACAAATGATATACAGTGTTGTTATATTGACTAAATGGACAAAGCAACAAAAGAATTTCAAGCTCACTTTTAGTATTCATTTAGCAGATGTTTTTATCTTTCGCAAATAAGATTCATACTCGATTTGCTCCAAAAAAAGATGATTTTCTGTATGTTTTATTTCATTTAATTTTCTCATATTCCTCGATTAACCCAGATTTTCAACATTCCGGATCGACTGCGCTTCTAATTAATCCGACGATTTTACTGTGTTGTTAATACTTTTCTATGCACTTATTCCTACGGTCTTGTACCTTAACATAACTTTTTTTAAAATACTTTTTTGTAAGAGTGTTTAGAAATAAGTCAAGTCGTAAGATAGTGTACCACGAAGGAATAAAATTGCTTTGATTTATTTGTTACTCCATTATTTCCAAAGATTACTAATTAATCTCTTATATGAGTAAGGATTTTTTTCTTTAATTTCCGAAATGTTTTAATCTATCATCAATGTTTAATGATGACTTGATCCTTTTTTATTCTTCGGATCACTCAAAACATCATCGAATCACTCAAACTATTCGTAAATTTTTCTTTTGAGTAATTGTATACTCATCATAAGTGTAATATAGCATTTCCTGTATTTAGATTATCATTTTACTAAATTTAAAGTGAAATTTCATGTTGATTCATGACGCATTTTCATTGCCATCTACAATAAAACAAGTATCTATCAGTGGGCTTACGATATGTGATATATTTATTAAAATTATTGTACTTATCAAAAAAGAGCAATGATTCAAATTTACAATCATCAACTGATTTAAGGAAGTCTTTGGGGCTGGTGAAGCCCACCACCAAACTATCTCATTTTAATCATCGAAACAATATACATCAGGTGTCTTAATAGATATAGAGATCGACATTTGATGCAAGTTTTTACACACAAATCAAAGTCTTGCTGTTTAAATGGAGCACTTAACGTAGCTTAAAATAATAATAAAAAAACTATGAGCTTAAACTAATATATAACAAGAAAGAGACCACCCAACTTAACGTCGATACCCATGGAAAACAATTTATACGAAGAGGAACTTATATACAAATCAATTAATAAACAATTCATTAGAAGTAAGGCAAGTAAAATAAAAACTTTTTTAATTTTGGTTTTCTTTTGCATTAATATTAAAGTACTTGTTAATGTAACTTCTTTGGGTTGAATAAATGTATCTGCTTTCTATTTTGGGAAATTTTATTTATTTATTTTCTATTTACAGAAGTATTACTCTATATTTGTATATGGCGCTTCGAAATCTTAACTTATCGCTTAAGCCTAGTAGCCATGGTCACTAACTCACGACTGGTATTGTTTTCTTCAAATAGTGGTTTGGAGCCATGATGCCACTCAAGACTCACCGTATAATGGAGATGATGCAAGTTAAATAGTCCTCCTGTTGCTTTTCAGTCGGATGTTAACCCTTTAACTGTCAAGTTATTTTGATGATTTGGGTACACAAATTGTCAAATTTTTTTATTGCAAAAATCAAATGTTTAGTACAAAATAAAATATACTTAGTAGTTAAAAATTGATATTATGAATTACATGTGTAAAATTTTTAAAGTTTTGTGGCTACTGCATATTTGCTTGAGGCAGCTGCCACTCAACATGGCAGTTGTAAAGTTCGTTTCTAGTGGAGCATTATTTTCTAAAAATTAAAAAAAAAAATTAATTATTTTCTAAAAAATAAGTAAATGAAAAAAAATAAATAAATAAATGTGAATACCTATTAGTAGTTCAGTAATTCAGTCTTGTGTGGTACAACTGGAAACACTTTTCCAAGCACAAACCAACTCCACAATCACTACACCAGAATCGTGTTTCCTTCCGTATCTTTTTCCCATTTTTATCCTTTTTTGAACAACACACTTTGCACTGCCTTGTAGGCTCACGTTTCGCAGGAGTAGGAGGAATATGGGCTATAAAATGTCGTTCAGTAAGACGGGCAGGGTTATCTATTGTAAGTGGTCTGCCAACATTCTTTTGTCCAGAAGCTGCATCATCATATTTATGTAAAAGCTCTTCTACAACTTGGATTCGAAAATCTAGAAATGTAATACGTTTCCCAACTACATTTTTATAGAGCAAAAATGAGTTCCAGAGTACCTTGTCTAGTAAATGTAAAAATATCTTTTTATAATATTTTTTCTGACTTTTTCGGATTGTTGGATGAAAGGATATTTCCTGATCACAGCGATCTACACCACCCATAGTTAGATTGTAGTCAGAAACAATCTTCGGCTTGAGTATATCTTCATTTTTTTTATTTTTAAGGCTGACTATGGAAGTATCATGAATACTGCTCATCAAACACACATCTTTCTTATCTTTCCACCTTATAGCCAAAATCTTACCTCTTTGAAAAGCTATGACTTGACCTTTTTGTAATTTTCTTTTAGCGAATTCTGTAGGTAAATCTCGTCTGTTTATCCTTACTGTGCCATAAATATCTGTTTTTTGGGCTATAAGTAAATCTGCAAGCTCGGGTGACATGTAATAGTTATCTACAGTCACACAATAACCACTTCCAAGAAAGCGATGCAATAGATGCATGACGATTTTTGTAGAAAGTCCATAATTTGTATACAATTGATTGAAGACAGTACTATTTCCTGTATAGATAATGAAGTCACAAATATACCCTGTTTCCGCCTCACAAAGCATAAAAAATTTGATTCCAAATCGTGCACGTTTGATAGGAATATACTGTTTCCAAGATAACCTTCCTTTATAAGGCATCAAGCTTTCATCCACCGATACATCTCTTTCCGGTATGTAAAAATTACAAAAATTTTTCCTTAAATTTTCTATCACATTATACAGTTTCCAAAGTTTTGGATTTGGAAAATCATCTTTTTTTTCAGCTTCATTATTGCAAAAATGTAAATATCGAAAAAGCAAAATAAAACGATTTACGGGCATTACTTTTGAGTACAGTGGAGTATGCAAAATTCTTCGATGAGACCAGTACATAGCCTGATTTGGTTTTCGGACAATACCTTGAAGAATTATTAGCCCAAAGAAGAGTTTCATTTCTCTGTCATTTGTAGGGATCCATTTTTTACTGCGGGAGCACCTTGATATCTTGGCCCGATTTGCTTTTCTTTCTTGTTCTGCATAGTTGTTCGTTTCTTTGACAATTATATCCATTAGATTTAAATCCAGAAACATTTCTAAAATATCTAAAGGAGTGTAGTTTATGTTTACAGGAAAAGTTACACCTGGAGTACCTATAAAAGGGAACCGAGGTGGCCCTGATAGGCCTGAAGCAGTTATTTCACACCAGTCTCTCGCATTTCCTATATCATCATCACCGCTATCCGTTGATTCACTGCTACTTTCAATATCACTCTCCTCAGTTTCACCTGCGTCACTAGTATCGATGCCTTCAAAATCTTCATCTTCCGTTGAAGAATCTAAATCATCTATATAACGTTTCAAAGAACTGGATGCCATTTTACAACAAAAAGATCCCGCGCACTTTGAAACAAAGAACTCCTAACCTCTAACCTTTGAAATCTTCAGTAAAATGCTGCCATCTATTGAATTGACCGCACATTAACTTCCCCCGAGATAAAGTCGGGTTTGACAAAGAGATGAAGCCGAAATAAACGTTTCCCGACATATATTCGGGTATAACAATACGATGCACTCAAAAAAGCATTACCCCGAGTAGTACTCGTTCGTGACATTTTCGAACACCAGTAGTGTGCCCGAGATTATCTCGGGCATGACAGTTAAAAGGTTAATGAACAATCACATCACATCTCCGACGGGTTTGCCCCATTAGTCACGCAGTGGCTCAAAGGAGTGTAAAAGGATACAATTATGTTCAAAAGGGAATAATGCATCACATAGAGTACAAAAGTAGCCTTCAGAAACAAAAACAGTTTTGAAAGTCAAAGAACAAATAAAAAAAAGTTATAGCTATGGAGTCGGAGTTTTTCAATCAAACCTCTTACTATGACCCTCAAATGGGATTATAGAAGCATTTACATACTGGTCCATTCAAATTGCGGTGTTTTTTTTTTTTGTCTCTAATACAAAATATGAGGAGTAAATATATGAGGATAAATATAACGTAACCATTATTTTACTCTAATGTGACTTTAATGAATGTAATCAATTCTTTTAAAAGTCTCTTTAAAAACAAAATTTAAAATTCTTAATGAAAGAGTAAATCCCCTTGAAAAAAATATTCTTATTTTTGTTACAATTGTGGGCATATTAAAATCATTTTAGCATGAATAGAGCGCGTAATGTATTTAAGCATATATATTTTCCAAATTTATAGTTTTTCGCTTACTACAAACAACTTCATATTGCAACACGTTCCGTCATATCTATTTTCCTGTACTTCCCAGAATCAATTTTTATTCTATACTCATTGTTGTATAAGTGAAAATAACAACATTTTGAATAAATAATATTTTCTTAAAAAAATTTCCCTCTCGACTATATGATTAATAACTGAAATTTTAAAACACGTAAAAGGATAATTATTATTAAGTTGATTGATGGTGTTCGTAATTTTAAACCAGTTAAACCGGTAGAAAAGAATCGTGACTAACACCTTGCTCAAAATCTTTCTTGCTAATCTTTATTAGTACCTTTTAACTCTGTAAATATTTCAAAAATGAAGTAAAAAAATTTCATGTACCTTTTTTATACAAAAATACATAAAATTATTAATGTTAATATGTTACCATAGAATTTTTGTAAGGTGATTAATAATCTGATTTCCTTATAAGTTTTAGAGTATATAGACCCCCTCTCCCTCTTCATAGATTATTCCTTTCTAAAAGCACTTTGAAGAACAAATTACCAGGATGTTATTTCCAATATGAAAAAAAGTGGATATGCAAAGATTGTCGTTTCCCCATACTACGAACAAAAATTAGTAAAAGCATCATCTTACATTGAAATAAGTAAGCGAATCCTATAATTATTGACTAACATCATATTTATGACAGTTGATTGGAGCTCGTTTTGTAAATAAAACTATGACTAAGCAAATTATGCTAATTTAAAATAATATATAATCGTTTTTAATAAACTGTTGATTTCTTCAAACTTTAATGTTTTAGTCTCAAAACATCTCTAATATTACTTGCATATGATAATTTTTATTAATACTCTAACACTTTAAATTTATGGTAAATTCAGATATATATATTTATGTGGATGTCTTGTTTCTTATCGTCTTTTAATTGTATTTCTACGATATGATTATTTTATTGGTATTCATTTTACTATATATTGCGAATAGATATTCAAAGGGAATTTTTTTTTAAAAAAAAAAATGAAGCGCATTTGTAGCTACTAATTACTGAATTTTTATTTTAGGCCGAATTAATTTATTTTAAGAATTTCCAGTTGTTTTGTATTGATTTTAAGTAGTTTAAAAGTTGTTTAAATCTTTCTTACGATTTCTGAAAAGTTATATTCGTACATGAAAATAGTTCAAAGTTACACTCGTAGATTTCTTTACTAATCAATACCCTTTTTAACGCGCAAACACTATTCAAAGTTTGGAAAGAAAATAAGAAACAAGCAGTTAATATCAACAAAAAGAATTTCTCTCATATTTTAAAAATGACAAAAAAAAAATTGTTTCGAAAATTCTTTTCCCCCCTCTTTGTCAGTTCAGTTCTCCTTTACAAGCACATTGCAGTCAATTGTCAATAACCGGAAGAAAAAAATAATTAGTACCCATAATCTTTCTAGTTCATAGCCATCGGTAACAAAACATATTTCATCCGAACTGAAAGACTAATTCTTTTCTAGAAGAATATCATGGTCAACTCTCAACAACCGACTAAAAAGCAATTACCATCACCGCAAAGATTTTAGTTCAAACACAAATCGATTTTTTTAAGACAACCCAATTCATCCGAAATTTAAATGGCTATTCTATTTTCTCAACAACGCGGTCAGTTCTCAGCAACCGGTCCAGCTCGGCACGTGCCACCAAGGACGACAGCGAACACGTCTTCCACTTAAAAATTAAAATCGAAAGCAATGAATAACTTGATCTCCCTCCTGACTTCATTCGTTCTGCGGCCGTTTCAAGGGTGTATCATATAGTACCTACCAAAGAGAAAGTGTTATACTGCTTCCTGTAAACCACCTTCACACGCCTGCGGTGAACCAGAGGTGCACCACACACCCATACCACGGTCCGGTTCGCTATTGATGGCCACGTGGGAGGATGTACCCTCATCGGACCTGAGGGTGGTTGAATCTCTAGAGTTGCTGGAGCTTTTTGGTGACTTTCGTCATGTTCTCTTCAAAGGTAAGATGATTCTGATATTCATTCTGGCTGAAGTGGAATGATGATGATTTATTGTTTGGTTAGATTTCTCTCGGCTTGTTAGTGTTGGTGGAAAATCATAATTTTACTATTTGCCGCAAATGATATAACAAAGCTGTATGGTTTGATTGTCGTAATATTGTTCGCTATGTTTAAGTTTTAATTTCCTTAGCAATAGTTTTGGTTAAAAATTTTATAATTGTATGAATTTTTCGCCCTAAGAATTATAAACTTGCTCAAAGTTGTTTGTCTTTTGGATATTAAAATTTTCAGAAAGATTTTGAGCAACTTAAAATTTTAAATTGATATATTATTTTTTATTATAATATCATGAAGTGATATACATAAAAGTTTGCATAATATTTTTTAAATTATGCTAATGAAATCTGAAGTGCTATTAAAAACTTTAAATCGTTTATGTTCATGTTCTCTTCGAAACTGAAAATTTGTTTTCTCTCTCTCTCTCTCTCTCTCTCTCTCTCTCTCTCTCTGTGTGTGTGTGTGTCAGTCTGTCTTTCTGTATATGTGAGATATATATATATGTTTTTCTCATTTACTTTAAGACTATATTTGCCTAAAAAATGTGTATTTTTTTCACGATTTTAAATTAAATGCACCGTATAATAAACGAACATCACGTGAACTTGCATTCATATTGAGCAACATTTTCTGCCTGAAAAACTGTCCCGAATTTGAGATCTATTTTTAAATGTTTGGTGAACGTACAATTTTAAGCTAATTCTTTAAAGCGATGGGACTTATTTATAAAATCTTTGCTTTCCTTGAGGATTTCGTGTAAAGTTTAAGGGGTTTTTTTTTAAGGTTTGTATCAATTAAGAATTATATTGAGCTATAATAATTATTTCGCAAAATAATTTTCTAAACTTAATTTAAACAGTTTGAATAAGCTTTTAAATTAAGCAAATAAATGTCAAAAGAGGCAAAAATAAATTTTGGTTTTCAGCTTTCTTTTACTCTAATAAATAATTTTAAAATATTTTATAGGATTTTAAATAACTTAGCATTTTTAATTAATTGTATAATTAAGTATCTTATATGTATGATTAGATGTAATTAAAAGTTGTTTAAATGTATAATTAGACGTAATAAAGTAGTTTAAATATGACTAGCATAATAAAATACCATTAATGTGTTATTAGCATCTTAAATAGCGTAAACCCTTGAAAGCAAAACTCAAATAATACATTAATATATTATATTAAAATAGAATGATCAGAAATATCCATAATTACAATAGTATTGACATCAGTGATGGGTTTGATTTCGATTATTTATTTGAATTTTTTCTTGCATCTATGTATTTAGATATTTTTAAATGTTTTTAAAAACTCACATGTTTTCATATTCTTTAATTTTTTAACGCATTTTATTAAATTATTAATCAATTACTCTAAATGTTACTTAACGCCCAAAATTTTCAGGGAACAAACTACGATTTTTTTCTCTTTATGTAAATTTATCTTTGAACAAAATGAAAATTATTTATTTTATTAATTGCCAATAAGGCTTTATATAACAAATTTCCATGTCAGAAATTATCAAAAGATTTTTCTTTAACTATGGGTGAATTAATAGCATGTGTATGTTTTCACATTTTCAAACTTTAACTTTCGGAGATCTTACTTTACCCTTTTTCTTAGCAAATTATCCTTTATTTTCAATGGAAATAATTCTGAAAAAAAAAATAATAATAAATAAAATTGTTGAGAGGATTGTAAAACAAGCTTTTAAATATATTTTTTTCATGTTACTTGAAATAATTAGTCTAGTATATACTTAAATTTTGTCAATTTAAAAAATTAAAGCTATATTTTACTAAACAGTACATTGAGCTTCTTTCTAAATAGTAACGTTTTTGAAATACTAAGAGATCGATAAGAAAAATAGATATTAAATAATACCATTAATTTTTTCTTGACAAAATTCATTCGTAGCAAACATTTGGCGAACTTATTATTCAGAAACACGGAAATTTGACATCAGAAAATAGGTAACAGATACAAAAGCAAAGACTACGCTGAAAAATTTGCTTCAGTAAAAGTATTACGAAATAGCAATTTTTGTGGCTTCCTTGTGAATGTTAACTCATGCGAATAACCACATTATATCTTTATATTACATCCTGGTGATGACATCATCATGAAGAGTACAGTTAACAATGTACAGTAATCCATTTATCAGAATATTTTTTCCCCATTTGAACCATTATAGCTAAAATGTCACTTCAATATCCAACGTAAATACACAAATTCGATGATTTTTTCCGATATAATTTACTTCTCTATTCTATAAGTTTCTATATATAAGGCAGTTGTATAGAGAACATTTGAAAATGTGGTAAAAGCTTGGTGAAATCAATAAATAAATACATCTAAGAGCATTACATTTTTGTTTCATTCATGTTTCCGTTTTTGCGGTTTTCATTTACCAGCTCTTTTTGTGAAACAAATTGTTTGTTGCGAACGGATAGATTTACTGTACTACCCATGCTCAAACAAAAAATACTTCCGTTATTGAATTATTAATAAATGTATTAAATTATTATGATTAATAATAAATAAATGACATAATAAAATTAATAACAGTTAATAATCTTATTCTTTCAATACTGTGGTTAGGAGAAACTTTCTTTTCCTCGATACATTTTTTGAACTAAAAAAGTAGCATCAATATATTTTACTGTGTCTAAGCTTTTAAAGGGCATAAACTTCAGGGGGGAAAGGAGATGAAAGGATGCTATTTTTCTTATGTTTTTTTCTTTATTGAAGTTTAGTCTTGTTTTTCACAATATAAACAACTCCAGAGTTTGTAATGGGCTAGACACACGAGCAAAATGGACTAATTTCAAATATTTCTTTATGTGTAAGTAATGAATTTTCAAACTCACAGCTTGATCAAAGAAGAAGAAATATCAGATATGAGGAGAAAATAATAACTTCTCTTATGTACTCGCAAAGCTAGAAAACTACCTCATGTTTGTTGGTCTTTTCTGTCATGTCTGTTGGTGGCCATGTGGATAGCGTACATTGGGTAGCCTCAATGACAACAGCTACCAGATCAGGTGCCTTGGGGCTAAAGAAAAGTTAATGTGAGAGAAAATTAGCGTGCAATGCAATGTCAAGTTTAAAAAGGCTGAGTAATATTATTGGATTGTTATAAATACGCTTTCTCTGGTGTCAATGGAGTATCCAAGGCAATTTCTTGGATTGACATAGGTTCTTGTGTTGTCAAGGTGATTTTTAATACCCTAGTAGTGATTTGTTCTAAATCTTTCTATTTTGGAAGTTATTAATCTGGAACGGTTAAGGTCTATAATTTAGAGCTTTCTTAAGAGGTTGATTGAAACGTCTGCATTTAACCAAATCATTTACATCAGCTAGTGTGAGGTTAGAGGAAGTTTGTCTCATAATCCGTGCTTGCTTGGCTGGAACGTCCACCTATTCACTGCCGTCTATGTTGACACGTGCAGACTATTGAGGTTACAGGATTTTACTTCCTTGTTTACGTATATTACATATAGTGTAAATAACGTTAGTTGCCCCATTTTCAATTGCTTCTAGAGCATATTTTGAGTTTCCCGTAGGCCCTTATGTTTCAGTTTGAATATTCCAAATTTAAATCCACATCTTCTACAATAGCGATTAACTAAATTTTCTTATCGCTCAGTTGAATCGATGGCCGAGTTTGTTAAGTAAAGGGAGAGAGCCTCCTTATTAGCAATCAGTTCACTAATAAAGTTCGGGGCAGGAATTTTCTGCGAATGGTATTAACTGCCTTAAAAAAATGAAGAATGAAGTGAAGAATGAAGTGATTACCGGTACCTCCTTTATTGAGGCTTTCGCCTTGTCCATTAAAGAGAGAGGCCATAGCCTCCAAAGAGGTCGGACTTTTACTTGATGTCTACAAAAGGCATTTTATTTCGAGTCTACCATCTTCTGCAAAAATCAAAGATTCTTATCCGCCACCTGGAAACTCATCCTATAAGTTATAGGATCCCCCGAAGCACCCTATGTTTCAATATTATTATTTCAAACTTAAATCCTCCTCTTCTACAATAGTGATTAGCTAAATTTTCATCAAAGATAAAGGGTAATTCACAGCATCAATCTCTCTGCCAGAATACATCTAAAAATGTAGCTATCCACAAATCTAGAAAATGTAACTCACTGATGGATCTTTAGTATATTTTCATAAACAGATAAGGGAAATGATCTTGCGCTAGCTGAAAGGAATAGAATTGATAAACTACTTCAATAAATAAATATCGTATCATGTTAAAGGAAGTAATAAAAGCAAACCTCAGTTGTCTAGCTATTGACGCACACAAATACGTATTTGACAGTGAATTGTGATATGAAAAAATAAGAAACGCAACTTATGACATATCCATACTATCAAGTCCTCAAATACCATGGCCCTGGAGTTAATAGGGTAAAATACATCGTTCTTGTCACTTGACCGAGATTCAGAATTACAAGATTTATCTCCAATAGTATCCTGGTGTAACTAACTTTACAATATGACGTAAATTAAAAACCAAACTAAATATTGTCTTGTAGTACATTTCTTTATCAACACCTTGAGACGTAGAGCGAACAAGAAGGAAAGGTAATTAAGTATTATTATTATTATTATAAAATAAATTAATTTTGTTTATTTTGAAAAACAGTATAATAAAGGACAATTATAGTAATTAGAATAATGATGAAGTAATTTATAATAATAGGTCATTGACGAATTTCGTTACTATTTTAATTTTAATTATTTTTCCTCAAATCTAACCCTGAGATAATTTTTTTTTACTTTAACACAGTATTTAATTTTGCTGACTGAATTTTCATAATAATATTCGCTGTTATATGATAATGCCGCATTCAGTAACTCACTGGAAAAACTTTCCCCAGTAATCTACGAAAAGCTTTCAAAAAAGACATAACACTGAATTTCTTATTGATTTATCAATAACCAACCGATTCGTCACAACCAAATTATAAAATATTTCAAAAAAAATGTTTTCATGAACTTGGATATTCGAATAAAGCATACAAAAGGTAATGATTTTGACGATAATTCCGTTGCTATGAAAGCTTTATAACTAATTTTCCTAAGTAATCACTTGGTGCCAAATTGAAATTTAGTCGAATTGTCAAACCTTGAGAGACCTGGATTTATCATAACACAATAGAAACCACCATAATCAAAACAATGGTTTGGTTTCCAAATGAATCTGTTCCGCGATGATTTGCTATGGGCCGAAAAAGTTATGGCGACGAGTTGGAAGAAATATGCCTCACATCCATGGACCAGAGAAGAAGGATAAACGTAAGATCACTGAGCAATATTCTTCATTACTGCCATTTCCCATTCTCAAACCCTATTTCCCACATTCCTCCTAACACGGATACTTCACACTCGAACATTATCGTACCTACGTTTTTTTCCTGTTGAAGCAGTTTTTCAATCCATCTTGGATTAAAACCTGGTCCATTATCCGACGAGTAAATTCCTTTAGAATTTACCCGGTTGTTTTTTTTGCCGCACTCTACCAACTAGATAAGAGAGTCTCTTTCGAAATAGTTATTAATGCGTTTTAACTCTGGCATTGTTATAGAAGAGTGCCGCTACAAGAATATCGCCAGAAAAAACAAAATAGACACTAAATTTATAATTACAATATGAAAACATGGTTTTGTTTAAGATAATTTGATCATTTCAACGTAAATACCGATAAAAACTTTGATAATTATCTCGTCTGTTCGTGTGTGTGTGTGTGTGTGTGTGTGTGTGTGTGTGTGTGTGTGTGTGTGTGTGTGTGTGTGTGTGTGTGTGTGTGTGTGTGTGTGTGTGTGTGTGTGTGTGTGTGTGTGTGTGTGTGTGTGTGTGTGTG
>BMAW01040185.1:588247-677771 GCA_019974015.1 Nephila pilipes
TGTGTGTGTGTGTGTGTGTGTTCTCTTGATTCTTTCCAAACATTAGAGAAAAAATTCATTTATTTGCACTTCTTGAGCATTTTTTGTTCTGAAAAAAATATAACGTTAATATAAGCCCATATGAACCTGATAACCACATGTTTAGAATAATCAAACCTTTAAATGATAAGAAATCAATAAATATGCTTTTTTTTTCATTTTATTTTTTGAATAAAGTAAAATCCTTTTTTTACCTCATTGTTTAGAATTTCAAATATCAATTGAGATTATTTATAAACAGTATGAAAAATTATTTTTCTTATAAAATTTAAATTATTTAACTTTATATATGTTAAAATTATGAAGCTGAATTTTATTAATGAAAATAATTAGGATAGTGATGAAGAATATATTAAACTATTCCTAATAAAAATTAAAAGTCTAACTTTTTTCTTTCCGAAAAAAGATGAGCAAATGAGAATAATTCAGTTAATTAATTATTAGACAAAGATTTTTAAAATGTCACTTCAGGCTTATTATGATGGTGTTTTTATCACTGGAAATATATATATATTTATCATGTATTTGTATAAGAATTTTGTCCTCATATTTTAGAAACTGTTCTCACTGAACATAAAATATTTTAATGTAGACAGAAATAAATTATAATGTATATAATAAGATACATTAAGTAAAGTGTATCCATCATTAAACACGATATCATAATGTAATAAATTAAAAATGTTTTTTAGATTAAAATATCATAAATCACTATATATGTAAATAAATAAAGATCCCAACTTTAAATTATCTTTAAAGTGTATTCTTTTTTTTAAGAAAATGTCATTTTTGTTTTAAAAAATATATCCCTTCTATTTCCTCTTAAAACTAATGTAATGTTTATCATTAATTACTGCTGTAAAGTATTTTTTAGTCAGTTTGAATAAAATTTTTCTAATATTCACATACTTTCATTTACCATTGTTTTTCATTTACCATTGTTATTGTTCCGTATTTCAAATTTAATCATTCTCATTACGAAAAAAAAAAAGGGGGGGGGGGTTTTTTGGTGAATTTGAAAACATTTCTTAAAAAAATCATTACTTGTATTTATTTTTATTACACGATATTAATTATACTTCTTATTTTCTCAAATCAAACGCTTATTGTATACGAGTATTACATGAAATGCATATCGACCGCAGTGAGAAGATTCCACCACCACAGGGGGCAATAGAAAAACTAATGAAAGTTACAAGCAGCTCTAAAACTATAACTAGGATAATAATTTAAATAATTTTTACTTATCTAATATGTAAAAGGGAATTTCTGTTTATATTATTATGGCTTTATGAAAGGAAGAAACATGTTTAACGGTGCCAACCCGATATGTTACTCCCTGCTTATGGAAAATGAAATTGAAGTAAAATTCAATATCACGTGAAATAGGTGGAGGCAAGGTCTTCTCGTGGTGGTCAATCTATATTTTTTACAGTGTATTAAATTATAAATTTTCTTTTTTTTTTAATAATAATTAATTTTTTTTAATAATAATTTAATCTAATTTTAATTTTTTTTTAATGTTAATAATAAAACTTTCTATCTTTATACTTCTCCAGAGTTGATGCGTGTGAGTCGGCTGTAGAAATAGTAACACCCTACTGGGCGTCCAACAGTGCGGGAAAACTGCGAGCCATAGTCAACACTCAACATTTGCAGCAAGCTATTCACCAAGAGGTTTGCCAGTAAGTCAATATAATTAATAAAAATTTGTACTATGTTATCGTATTTAGCATTTGAAAGATGGACATCTATTTAAAAAAATATTAATAATGTACATTAACATACACTGAGAAAATCGTCAATAGTAGTGAACCTCAAAACCTATAATATCTAACCCCTAGAGTATTTCCAATCGCAAGCAGTCCTAAAAAAGCCATATTTGTACATATTGATAACATTTAGAACACTTCAAATTTAATGCATTATAACATAAAAACTGATACAAATATTAACATGGGACTAAAATTATTTCTACAAATTAGGGAAAAGGAGGCTAATTGATCATACTTAGACAGGAATGTGTGAGGTGAGAATTATACATTTATGACTTTCTTTAAGTGTAGTTATATCTTGGTTCACGAACTTAGTTCTTTCAAAAAGACTAGGTTCACAAGCCGAAACGTTCGCGAACGGAAACAATTTTTTTTTCCATTTATATTGATGAAAATAGAATTAATTTATTTAAACTTCAGTACCAAATTATTTTTACTGTGTTTTCATGGCTTTAGTTGAAACATTATGCAGAAATAAATGAAAACAGACTAAATAACAACGAACCAACTAGCATAAAAATAAATACGTTTTAATAAGTAATCACGTGCCTTTTCGCATATTGTAGTCTCACTAATGCGATCCTCAACAAGCTTTTTTTTTTTCACATATCCACATGAATAATAAATGATCTAACTTTTTTATAGTTTGAGACCTTTGTGTCGTTAAAATAGTCAGCTGCCTTTATAGCGTCTTTGTTCTTAAGAATGGTATAAAAGATAGATTTCGCCAAAAGTAATAGATCAAATTTCGAACACCATTGTCCTGTTTAGCTATTGTTTTCCTCTTTTTTTTTCAATGAGGATTTTTATTAAGCTTCCTAATAACAATAACATTTGCTCTTGACACTTTTGAGGAAGCTGATTTTAGGTCTAATTTAGAGCAACATATGCGTAAGAAAATCTGAAATGCAAAAGCGAAAGACATTTAAGCTGTGGTAACGGTAACGGTCAAAATTACGAGGTACCTATTTATAATATAAATTTTACCCTTTCATCATAATTAAAATAAAGTTACTATCAGAATTTAATAATGTTTCATAATTACGAATTAGCTATCTAAAAATAGGATCAAGGCAACAAAAGCCTGGGTTTTCGGCAAAGTGAAGAACTGCCGAAACAAACTTGGAGTGTAAGTTATGAAAGCTCGCATTGCCATTGGACGCTGTGGCCGTAAGCTAAGGAGCGTATATAGCAATGGGCGGAAAACCACGGGGAATATTTAAGCTGTGCTAGAGGAAGTACAACTGAGTTTTCCATGTGAACTAATCTTGAATCGATGCAAAACTACGGAATCGAAGCAAAATTTGCCTGAAAATCATATTGTTTTACCAATTTGTTTGTAAGGAGCAACGTTCACGAACCGAAGTAGTACTATATTTGTCATCTACTACTCAGAGTAATCCTTAAACCTTTTGTCCCAAGAAAGGGAAAAAAAAATAATACATTTTTGCTTCAATTTATAATGGCCATGATTAGGCTGCTTGGCCAGAACATACTATGAAAAATCATGGAAAGGGTCAAAATAATATATTTTAAAAAGCTTCTTTACATTAAAACAGGCTCTTATGCTCAATACGTTGGAAAAATTGCTCTCCCTGCCTAAAACCCAATAAAAACAAAAAAATTCTTAGTTCATATAGATATGTCTAAGCAATATTTTGGATTTCAACTGGGAACAAAGGTATAAGATTTAAAAAAAAAAAAAAAAAAAGTTTGAATACCGTGGTCTGCAATAATAATTCTCTTTTCTCGTTGTCTTATATTAGATTTGATTTTATAAATCGTGAATTTAAAAATTTTCGGGTGTCTTTTTATTATCAACCGCTACCAAATTACAAAAGCATGGAAGTTTCTTCACGGACAGTTTTTCATCCTTAGTACATTCTCTGTCTCTATTTACATAAGATAAATGAAAGAGCACCAAAATAAATTTACGTTTTAACACAAACTAGAAAAAAGAGACAGTGCGTGATTTTGAAAAAAAAGCTAAAATACCAACAGCAGTATATAACTGTGTGCGCGTGTGAAATGAGAAGTACGGTCAAACGAAAGAATTTATGCGTTCAAAAAATAAATTATACTAAAAAAACATTTGAAAAACCAATGGATAACGAAATCCTAACATGGAATTCCTTATACTCCCTCAAAATATTTAAAAACTCTATAATAATTCAAACCATTTAATAAATTTATTCAATTTAAGCATATAAAAAAGCATCAACGAGCCAAAAGGTTTATGAAACAGAATTAGACATCTCTTAAAAGTATTATATTATCCACATTTTTTCAGTTTTCATTCGATTTGATGATTTCTTGAATTTTATATTTTATCTCGAATTATATTTTGCATAAAAATGTTTTATAACAGAGGAAACAATAAAAACAATAAAAAAATAAATATAACAATAAAAAGTCTCCTAACATATATTTTCTTTTTGCCTTTCATAACAGGTCAACACAAACCAAGAAATGTGCTAGTGATTGTACTTGTGAGCAGAAATATAAGTGGCACAGACTCTTAGCATACGATCCTGATGATGACTGCAAAGGGATTTTCATGGACTGGTTTCTTTTTCCTTCTTGTTGTATTTGTCGATGTGCTCCGCCATTAAAAAGCAATTAATACTCATTGCGACATCTCTTGTATTTTATCCATTTCTACGCAACTAGAACACAATTTTCAGTCAAATTCTCATTCTTACATACAATTTCATACTTACAAAAATAATATAACAAGGGTTTTTATTAAAGATTCTGTTAAATTATAGTTATTACAACAATCCGTATTTATATTGCATAAATCCTTTTGTTACGAGGTTGATTGTCGTTCATATGCATTAAAAGTGTACGCAACTAAAAAGTAGGTTCCTTTTGAGCAAATCCGAATTTATTTTGGTAATCTATAACAAGTACACGATATTTCTTTTTAATAGAAGTAATTAACACACTCATATAAAAATATTCGATAGCACCAATTAAAACTTCACACTCTCACAGTTTCACATTAGCACATAAAATCTACATATATTTATAAGCTTAAACTGATAATCCCAGTAAGCCATTCATTTATATACATGTCAAAGAAATACTATGGGCTTCGACTTACTTCCAGAACTCTCACTTTTTTTTAATAATTTAGTCACCAAATTTGACGTGTTAGCGATATTTAGCAACCAAATTTATCGCCAATACTATGCCTACTTATTCAGCCAAGTATTATCTCATATTTTTTGTAAAAACCATCTTTCTATCATCTTGTGAAAAATATTTTTACAGGAACGGCAACAAAGTCCAAACTGTGTGTGTGTGTGTGTGTGTGTGTGTGTGTGTGTAAGAGTACAATTATCAATTCAATTATCAATTCCACTCATTAAAACAGAGGCGTCCATACCACTATTTGTAGACTTGCAAGTGGACACTCTAAGAGTTAAACTTTTAAGAAAGGGCAGAAAAATTTCTGAACTTACCGATTGTAATATTTCCCAGGCCTCTTCCAAGCATCTTTGAAATTGTATGGAGCTTGACAGAGAAAATATAATTTCTTCGTCTCCTGTTGTTAATAATTATTTGAAGATTTTTATCTCGTGGACATGGTCTAGTTTTCAACTAGACTACATAAAATAAGTCACAGCATCATAATATTCAATCACCATACTTAATTGAAGTACCTAAAATAAACCTCAAAAAGAATTCAAAAATATTTAATAAAGTGTAAATAAATCTTGTGCATATTTAATGAAATTTTTATTACTTAATAAAAACTGCTTTAATGGAATCTAGTGTTTACCAGCTTTTTAAAAAATTTATAAGCAAAAAAAAAGTATATTTCGGTATTTTCAACGAAATTTTAAAAGATCATTAAGTAAATATATTTCAAACCACTCAGTACACAATGTATGCATATGGTAGTTGGCTTAAATTGTCTTTTCCTGATGGTAAAGAATATGATCCAAAACTCAGAAAGCATTTTGAGAAAAAAAGAATAATTCAATATTGATATAAATTCATGTAGTTATAATCATATTTTCCCTTTCATACTAATTTGTTAATATAACACAAAAAAATAACAAATTACAATGTTAAGATTCCCGTCTACCCACCATTTTGATTTCGTGAACGTATTGTCAATCCTATGGAATTTCAACTTTAATTCTCACATCTTTACTATATTTGATCCATTTGAATGCAATAAAGTGCATCTGGAAGAGAAAAAAAATAATGAATGCTTCTGCTAAATTATGTTTTTATTATGTTATTATGTTCTGTTAAATTATATTATTATGTTATCTCACGGCATTATTGGGGGGGGGGGGGGGGGGCGGGGGAGGCAATGAACGAAAATTAACAGTTCTCCCCAAACGAGTTGTAGTGACGGTTTATTTAATAGGAGCTGGAAGTTCTTAAGCAGTTCGAGTCGTTATGAATGTTTGAAAATTGAGTTCCTTGAATCCCTTATGTAAAATGATTATTTTGAGCTCTTAATGCAAATTAACTTTTGAAATTAGCTTTTCAGCTCATCGGCATAGAATAAAAATGAAAGGCCTTTCAAACTAAGTGATTCAGAAAGATTCGTAAAATATACTGGCTGTATTATATTCGAAAAATATATTTTAAACTCTTAATATCAAAATAGAACATCTGTCAAACCTATTCCACCCCACCCCCCTCCTAATTAAAAAAAACAATGCTTAGATGGTCATCAAAGGATAACACAGGAAATTGAGCTCACGTGGGTTCCAGGTGGAAAAGAAAAAGAGGAAAACCAAGGACAATAAAGCTCCGTATGGCCATTGAAATCATTCAATGGCCATCATTCAAATGACTGTGTTAGGAAAGTATCCGGGAGGCAGCGTTAGACCAAATTAAATGCAGCTAATGTAGCCTTATACGCCAACTTGGTGTAATGAGAATTGATAATGATTTTGATCGTTTTTAAAATCCCTCTAAGCGTTCATTAGTGAATAGTAATACTGACCATTTCAATTGAGAGAGTTTTATTATCTAACTTTTCTTTTACTGCATCAGAATTCGTAAGACTTCTGAAATACAACAATGCACACAATAAATTATATTTGGTGAAAATTCTAGGACTTGTAAAACTACTTTTGTTTTTTTAAATGAGAAGATTTAAAATTTTTAAAATTATTAATGTTCGTAAGACAGTTAACTCAAGGGAGAAATAATTTCAAATAATTGAACATTTGAAAGAGTCAATAATTTTATGCTTCACTGTCTCAGAATAACGATAGAAAAATTTTACGATAAAACACTTTTTAAAGTTATATAATAGTCTATTTTAACTGTACTACGAGTAAGAGCTGTAACAACGAAATGTTAAAGATTATATTAAAAATGCACTGTCAGCAATTGCTGATGTGAAATATAACTGACAGTGGACAAAAGTACTCTCGATTGATTCACCCTTGACTCATGACATAGACTCTCTTTTATTTATATATTGAACATTTTTCTGTTGCTTATTTCTGCCCAACACAATAGCCAATACCCATCATAATACACATCATAATTCTGAAGCATGAGATAACGAGGTCCACTCCTTATCTGTCCCCCTACTCTGCACCTCCACGTCCATTGTCTGTATAATTATTATGCTGAAATTGAACTTTCAAGCAACAAGAAGTCATTGACGAAGAACCTCATAATATTCCATTACGGTTAAGTGAGGAGAGCAACATCTGTGAACACGCACTCCGCTCTCCAAAATTTTATATCATCCCAACTTGAGGACATTGATCCTCAACAGATTTAATATTATCAACCCCAAAATACGACAGATCTTCAACCGCATCTGGACTGAAACACTCGATTCTACTGAAACAATACCGGGCATTGGCCCGTGACTATGATTACCAGTCTATGGGGGTTCCACATCAAAGACATTCTTTTACAATCACAAACACACTTGATGCTGTCAAACTGTTTATGCGATCATTTAATTTAATGACACTATCCCAAATGTGGCAGCTATCAACACTTTAAGAAGCTTTGGTTTAGTTAAGGATATCACATAAAGGATTCTCAGAAATGTTTAGTTTTACTACAACAAATTAAATTAGCTTTCATATAGACTTTCGGTCTTGATATACTTTAAATATTCAGAAATTTTATTTTGAAATAGAAGATGCTCACGAATATCTTCCTTGATAATGATATCAAGGATCCTTGAAAGATATTGATATATATATATATATATATATATATATATATATATATTATGGGGGAATTCCAAAGTCACCAACAGATGGCGCATTGGCAGATATTGCTCGATGTTACACAGTTGGCAGAGAGAGAGAGGTTCGCGAGCTGGCAACTTCAACTAACCTTCAGTTCCCACGTAGGGGATGCTTAGTAAATGTCCATACTAACTAAGAGAAGGCGATCAAGATCAAAGATTATCTTACGCATTGGTGTAAAGAATGACATAGTGACTCTCCAACATTGAATATTCTTTCCTGTTCTACAATCATCTGTATATAAATCATCCAAACTAAAGCTGTAATCATCATCTGCGTATCTAACGTGAATAAACATTGTTAATTCAAATGGGGTGAACATATATATATATATATATATATATATATATATATATATACAGTAACTTTGAAATTTCTGATAACGAAACAGAAAAAAATCCTACTTCTTTCTTTTCCCCTTTTGTGATGCCTCCAGCATTGAATCATAACAACATGTCAGCTAATACCCTTCCCTCTATTTTGTTTTGAAAGATCTCGGAAATTCATATCAAAAGTTTTCTGGTTTTGATACATATGATATAAAATGTTTTATACAAGACTGTGCAGAATCGTTTTCTTTTTTCCCATCGTTGAATGAACAGCAAAAAAATAATATTCGATAAAAATTTAATTGTAGTTCAGGCAAAGAGTTTTCTATACACCCAACGTAATCTTACGACATGGCTTTTGTTTAAAAAAGCTTTATTTAAATTCTGCTGAAATTCATAGACAGTTAAGTAGACGTAAATTACGTCAAAACGAATCCCTTTTCGAATATTTTATAGCAATTAGAGAACTCGCAAGTACTTCCTGTGAAATTACTGATGAATATTCATTATTTGAATATTGTATAAATAACATACATGATTACCCATCAAATAAAGCTATTTTATACGGTGCTAAATCTATTTCAGAAATTAAAAAAAAACCTTTCTAAGAACAAATAATCAATTCAGTCAAGGAAGCGGTATGAACTCAAAACATAACTTTCATAGGTCTGAAATCCAAAATGATAATGCATTTAATAAACAAAAAACTTGTTTTAATTGTAATTTGTCCGGACATATTTCTCGTTTCTATCCCGACAAGCATAAAGGTTTAAAATGTAGTGACTGTAAAAATTTTGGTCATATTTCTGCAGAGTGTACCAATAAACCTATTCCAAATCGAACCGATATTGATGTGTCAATTATAAATCATTTACTTCTTTTGATATTTAAAACTATTGCTATTAATAATACATTTACTGCATTCGTCGATATTGGTTATCAGAAAACAAGTCTAACGAAAAATACATATAAAAAAATTGGTTCACCACCTTTAACTACTTTTCACGGGTCACTTACAGCGTTTGGTAATAGGCACATTACACCAATCGGTAGCTGTATACAAGAACTTACAATAGAAAATCAGAAATTTATCGCCAACTTTTGTGTTGTTAATAATGACACTTATGACGTCAGATGCTATTATTAGCATGGATATTTTAACACACAGGCGAAATAAAAATCAACACAGATGGTGTCAAATTAACAAAAATTTCAAATACTAAAACTGAAAATGTCGAACAATTTTCGATCTCTAACAAATAATAAATTAGAATTTGAAATCGAATCATATGTTACTAAAACTCAACGAAATATTCTTCATAATATGATTTCAAGCTATAAGCCATTTAAGACTAAAACTACTGATATCCAAATGTCTATTAATTTAAAGAATGAAACACCAATAGCACATAGACCACGACGATTACCTTTTGTTGAAAGAAAAATTGTAGACGATCAAGTGATGAAATGGTTGGCTAATGGTATTATTGAGCCATGCTCTTCTGAATTTTCTAGCCAAGTAGTTGTTGTCAGGAAGAAAGACGGATCCCTGAGAGTTTGTATAGATTATCTACAACTAAATAAAAACATTGTAAAAAATAACTATCCCTTACCATTAATAGATGACCTGCTTGATAACCTTCAAGATACAAATACGTTCAGTACAAATGATCTACGTAGACCTTTTTTTCATATAGAAATAGAACCAAATAGCCGACGATATATGTCATTTGTGACACAAGATGGACAATTTCAGTTTCTACGTGCTCCTTTCGGTCTTTGCATGTCACTAACAGTGTTTCAGCGTTACATAAACACAATATTTAAGGATTTGATTATCAAAGGTCATGTTTTAAATTACATGGAGGATGTCATTATAAAATCTAAAAATACATAAAAAGGTCTCGAAAGACTTACATCAGTGTTCTCACTCGTTTCCTCTTACCGATTATACATAAATTTTCAAAAATGCAAATTATTAAGAAAACAAATAGAATTTCTTGTCCACGTTATTAAAAATTGTAAATTGTACCCGTCACCACAAAAAAATCAAAACTCTTCTTAATTCCCCTGAACTGAAATGCCAAAAAGATTTACAATCTTTCCTAGGTCTTGCTGAATATTTTCGGACATTCATTTTTAAATTATTCCATCATTGCACATTCTTTAACAGAACTTCTGAAGAAAAATCGTGAATTTAAATTTGCTGATAGAGAAATACAAGCATTCAATAGTCTCAAACAATGCTTATCTTCTCCACCTGTTCTGAACATTTACAATCAGAACGCTTATACCGAAATTCATTATGATGCTAGTATTCATGGTTATGGATGTATTTTATTCCAAAAATCAATGACAGATAATGCGCTTCTCCCAATATATTTTATGAGGGAAAAAACGACAGACGCCAAAACAAAATATATTGCAGCTATCAGCTTGAAATTTCAGCTATTGTCCAAGCATTAAAAAAGTTTAGAGTTTACTTGTTAGACAAACATTTCGAAATAGTTACTGACTACAACGCGTTCGCAATGACACTAAAGGGAAAAGATTTGTACCCTCGGATAGCACGATGGTCAATGCAACTACAAGATTTTGATTATAAAATAGAACATCGCTCTGATTCCAAAATGAATCACGTTGACGCGTTAAGTAGATACCCAGTTATGATCGTACAGGACAGTCTCGTTTCAAAAATCAAAACGGTTCAAGAATAAGACACTGAAATCCAAACTATTAGATAATTTTTAAAAATCAAACCTTACAACGATTACCTTCTAAAATCCGATATACTCTACAAGTTTGTTGATGGTGAAGAACTAGTCGTTATTCCTAAAAATATGCAGAATGACATTATACGCAGCACTCACGAGCGTGGACACTATGCTTCTAAAAGAACAGAAGAAGCACTCAAGCATCAATTCTATATCCCTAAAGTTAAGGAAAAGATAGACTGTTTAATTCAAAATTGTGTTTTATGTATTTTGGGTAATTATCAAATGTGGCAAATAAGATGGTCTACTGCGCCCTATCGAAAACGAAGCCATTCCTCTACACACATATCATGTTGACCATTTAGGCCCATTTCCTACAACAAATAAGAATTATAAACATATTTTTGCCGTCATTGACTCCTTCACAAAATTCGTATGGCTGTACCCAATGAAGTCAACAGATGCTGCAGAAGTTAATGCAAAATTAGAAAATCAAAAATACATGTTTGGCAATCCATCTCGAATTATTTCTGATCGTGGTACCGCATTCACTTCTAAACAGTTTCAAGATTATTGCAGTACCGAAAAAAAATCGAACATTTCCAAATCACCACTGGATTAGCTAGAGCAAATGGACAAGAAGAGCGTTTAAATTCTACAATCGAAACAGATCTATCCAAACTTTCCATAGACAATTCCGAAAAATCGCATATGCACGTCAAAGAAGTCCAGAAGGTTATAAATTCAACGTTCCAACGAAGTATTCAAACAACTTCTTCGAATTGCTGTTTGGTACTAAAATGAAGACGTCACAAGATCTCAAAGTCTCAAATTTACTTAATGAAGAAATCCATTCTGACTTCGTGAACAATCGCGACGAGTTAAGGAAATAATATGAACAACAAATCCTGAAAGTTCAAGATGAAAACAGAAAAAATTACAACTTCCGGCGAAAACCAGCAACTACTTTCAAGTTTCGTGATCTTGAAGCTATCAAACGTATTCAACTGGGACCACTTCACCTGGTAATAACGATATTTACGATATTCAAGAGTGTGGCTTTTTTGAAGGGAAAGTGAAAACTAGTACTTCTGAATATCTCAAGCATTTTACTAATGACGCTATTACCTGATGAACTAATACAATGACATTTTCGTCCAAACTTTAAAAAGACATTATTATTTTTCTTTTCCTAAAAATCTTTTTTATCTTATAGAGTGAAATTCATTTTTTTTTTTTTTCGTTATTCTGTGTTTTTCTTGTGTATTAATTTTTCTTTTCAATTTTTTAGACATTGTGAAGTAGCTTAAATTTTTTAAACTTTCCTAATAGTTAATATTCAATCATGCATTAATCAACTTTTAAGTGAGTATGTTCTTACTTCAATTATGTTATTATTTTCTTAATATGTATGCATATATATTATTGTTTTAACTGTACCTTTCCTTATTGACTCACCTGAGATCAGGTGATATTCTCGGATGGCTGATTGTGGGAATTGTCCCGCTGTGCTACAGTAGCCCCACCTTCAGCACAGATTAGATGGTTAGATCTCGAGGTGTAATTAAGCACGCAGAAATGCGAGTCGGTCTTTTTCTTTAATTTTTCAACATTTAATAAACTATTTTTCCTCCTAAAATGAACGTGGTTCTTTACAACATACCGATGCAATCTCCGTGTGTGTGTGTGTGTGTGTGTGTGTGTGTGTGTGTGTGTGTGTGTGTGTGTGTGTGTGTGTGTGTGTGTGTGTGTGTGTGTGTGTGTGTGTGTGTGTGTGTGTGTGTGTGTGTGTGTGTGTGAGTGTGTGTGTGTGGTGTGTGTGTGTGTGTGTGTGTGTGTGTGTGTGTGTGTGTGTGTGTGTGTGTGTGTGTGTGTGTGTGTGTGTGTGTGTGTGTGTGTGTGTGTGTGTGTGTGTGTGTGTGTGTGTGTGTGTGTGTGTGTGTGTGTGTGTGTGTGTGTGTGTGTGTAGCTGCCTCTATTTCCATGATCCATGCGTCGCGTTTCCTCCCCTCGTCTCGTAACACTCATCCGTGCTCTTCAGTAGGTTTTCGGAGGATTAAGTGTACATTGTGAATCACCCACTCACGCAAAACAACCAGCTCAGTTTTACAAACAAAGCTCAACTTTTTGATTGTTACTGAACAAAAAATAGAAAAAATGGTGAAGAAAGTCGAGTCAATGTTCTGAGATATTCCCATTGTAATATATGATACGAAAAACTCATGGGATATGATACGAACGATTCATGGTGGAATGTTCTTTTGGTATACAAAAAACTTTCTTTTCATTTTCTTTTTTTTTTTTTTTTTTTTGGAGGGGGGGGAGTACTTTTATGTACAGAAAAATTTTAATTTTTATTCAGATGAACCAGCTCAGCTGGCTGTAGGTTAATATCGGGGAGAACATAAATGGTCTGCGGGCCGCAGGTTGACTAGATATGAGATCTAGACTCTATAAATAATCTCTTTTTATTGAATTTTTTCGTATCTCGTTTCCAATCACTACAAAGACAATTACAAAAAATTTTGGCTATTAAAAGGCCTGAATTAACATCAAATCACCATTAATATCTAAATTATTGTCATTATTATTAAATCTTTGGTTTTATTATTCGATCATTAACAAAACGCTTATTTGCAATTGTCTAGCTAATCCCTCTGAGAGAAAAGGTAATTGCAAATACGTGAACGTCTGATAAAATTACCCTTCGTTTGAGTAATTCTAAGATAATTAAATAATTTTTCCAGAGAACTTTCTATCAATATCTCAATACTTGTAGATTCCAAATGAAAAGTATTGAAAAAAACTAATACAAAAACAACATGCCGATAATAGCGAAGTTAATGTTCAACTGTAAATCAGTCTATAATATTAATGCAAGAATGAATGATATTTTTAATTAACTATCTATAACGTCTGTTAGGGATCATTTTGACCGCAATAAGAAATTGATAATTAATGATTGATTTTTTTAACACAAGTATCACTATAAAAAAAAAGTTAAAATAAGTTATTTTAAGCAATTTAAAACACATATAGTACTTTTAATTGTAAAATTTTTATTGCATAAAACAAAATACCTTTTTTTTTTTCAGAAAATAAAAAAAAGGAAGTAATATTTCTTTCCTTTCTACTTCCTTTACTAAAAGGAAGTAGGGAGTTTTGTTGCAAGTATACATAACTTGCTGCCAAAAAGTGTCTAATTAATCATGTTTGCAACACTTTCTCCAAATAGTCTTAACGCATGTGAAATTGGGAGCTTTTTTGGGATAATCAGCTGTCTTAACGATTCAATGCATAGTGTTCAAGACACAGGCATTTTCATTTACACCTTAATATAGTAAGAGGGGAGGGTGTCATTCACTAGAATTCTTTATAAGAATCCTTTGAGTTGCATCTTTGCAAAACAATACCAACAAGAATCTTAATCCAACATTGTGAATTTGTACTTTCAAATTGTAATCACAATAGCAGTTCTTTTTTTTTTTCTGAAGAAAAATCCACATGTTTCTGACATGTTAAAATTTTGGCTGTTGTGACATTTCTTTCCTTCAAAAAAAATAGACTAATTAGTTTCATAACGACATATTTACCATGCTGTACACTTCTGTCTCTCTCTCTCTCTCTCTCTCTCTCTTCAACTTTTCCTTGATACACAAAAGCACTCAAGAAATATTTGGTGTCAACATTCACAGCAAGTCAGAATAAGAATCCAAGTTTATCAGGCTTACTTGCCAAGTACTATATAAATTTGAAACGTGTATTACATATGGCAAAAGTCGTTCAGTGATTATTATAATTTTACCTTCTATAAAAAAACAGCCGAGAATTTTCACAAAAGATGACCATTATTCAGAAAAAGAACACATTTGTCCTTTCTAAATTGGGTCGAAAGAGTCTTTTTAACATAAAGCAACAGGAATCGTAAAATTCCTTTGAAATTATTTTTAATTGGTTAATTGTTATAGCAGCCTCTTATTCTTCTTTAATAATATTCATCAGTGTGGATTCGGAAAACTTCAAAGTTGAAAGTGAGCTTTATTTTCTCAATAATTTTCCTAGCTTAACTACAAAGTAGATTAAGTTTTTTTTTTGCAATACATTTCCTGGCTTATCTCCTAGACGTTATAGCACTTTGATAAGGAATTTGTTGTAGAATTCCATCTGAACCTTAAAGATTGTATGAAGAGCCAACAATATGTTGCAACGAATTTTCCTCATTATTTCGTTTATTTAAAGAGCTCAAGCTTTGTTCAAAAATTCCTTTTTCATAAGAATCTTGAAATCTGAATCATTATTATCATCATCACTGAAATTTTGATCCAGTTCATGAAAAAAACTAAACATTAATCAGTATTCAGTCCTTTTAAATGAGGTGCAGATAAAAAAAAAAAGCTATCAGACATATGCAAATGTCAGTAATTAAAGCACTTTTACTGGCTTATGTTCATCTACAGCAGCTATATAAACAAGCACTTACGGGAAAGGAAAATATAAAAGAAATGTATTGGAGGAAGGAGGATATTTCAATATCAAATGGCTCAAATCTCTATGGTGGTCTTTTTGATTGCTTTGGTCGTTTTAGTTGGTTCTATTGTTGACCAATATTAATTAAAATTATGATGCATTTAAAAATCTATAAAATTTCAATGAGAGTTGATATGAACGTTTTAAGAATAATCCATTCTCAAAGTAGTTTTGAAGTCAAAATGACAACTCCGGTCGTCCTAGTATTAAATACAGGAGAATAGCTACCGCTGTACGGAGTCCCCGATCTACATGGACCCCAACATGTGCAGGCGAAAAACCATAAAATGTTATTCATAAGCTTATTGGTAGGAGAATCCTAAAGAATGAATAATGAAACACTCCTTCACAGCTCTATTGAAGTAAATATTAGGTATTCTGTATGTGACTCTCTGTATTATTCCGGCTGATCTCTGAATGACTCCTAAAGCACTGTCCACACTCTCATCTCACGTCCATTCTGCTGATTCTAGACGATCTTGAAAAATGGAACTTACGCTGCTTGAGTTCACGAATAGTAGTTTGTGACAATGAAGATCAATGATGAGTCTGTCGGGAGAAGTCCTTTTCTCTGTTTAAATGAATGAGGAATATAAACTATCTTATAAGTTTCTAAGCTTTTCTTCACTTCAATATAAACATGCGATTGATTACGTTGTTGTTATTTGATCAGTAAATTGTCGAAAGTATCAGGGGGAAGAAAGAGAGATTATCACCTGTCACGCTTAAAACCAGAAATTAAACAGAAGGAAAAAAAATATATCTAAAAATTCGACAAAAATTTCATTATTTTTTTCAAGCATTCAGGTAGTGTGACTGATTTGGATTGTAAAGCTAAGATGATTTTTTCATTATTTCCTAATTGCCGTACAATAACTATAGTTCGTAATAGTTACAAAATTATAAATCATTCATCCAAAGCTTTTAAATAGAATTTGGCTAAGGTATAGTGGTATCTACATATGCATTATTAGAAATATATATTTATATATGAATAATTAAACTGTGTCATGAAATATTTTTCATTATGATGTACATGAAATATTTTTTCAATTCACACAAGCCACCCACAATAGAAAAAAGTTATATAATTACTCGCTAAATACAAAATGCATCGAAACTCTGTTCTACACATAATTTATATGGTTCTAAACTTATTTAGATTTATTTTCAAAGGATAATAAGTTATTCGGGTTATAGATACTTTTCCTCATCCAAGAAAGTCTGAGCTTACCCAACAAGGACTTAGAGTAAATTTTTTAAGATTTCGCTAAGTAATCTTACTAGCGATACAGGAAAGTAGACAAACTATCAATGTATAAAACAAACTATCAGTGTAAATATAAATGAATTCTTTGTTATAAACTACCCATCAGACGGAGAACCAGATGAATAACCTAAATATCGTCCTGAGAGACAGAACTGTAATACTGTAGTTTGAATATATAAACTTTAAATGAGACTACCCTGCAGAAAATGCACACAGAGACCCATAACTCTAAATGAGACTTCCCTGCGGAAAATATCAGAACTGATAACGAATTCGTCCGTACACACCTCCTACTCGGAAGAACCCTCAATGCAATTTTTTTTTTGAATAATTTTATTGACTGCATGTACTTGATGCAAAGAGATAAAGTAGTTTATTAATTATTATCAATTATGTAATCACATAATTAAGATAATGTTTTTCCACAGTTATTTAATACAAATGATGTTAATAGCGAATCATGAATGGGGGAGAAATACCAGTAAAAATATATAGAGTCAGTGAACGTCGTTTTATAAACTTTAGTAATTTTTAGAAAGTAAATCCTTTTAATAGTTTCAAGCTTATTAAAGAGACCAGAGGTGAGTTAATCACCCTAAATCCAAGCTCTATATAATAATATGAGTTCAATGACTATATATCATAGTTTTAATAATTTAAAGTGAAAGTTAATGAAAATTTAAATGAGCCGATAATCTGATGATATTTCCCTTGGATATGAAATATGTGGAGACTAAGAAAGTTTAATATCAGTAACTAAGCCAAGATATTTTGTGTATTTGACCAAGTACTTTTTTTTTATATATAGATAATCCAAAATTTTCGGCAGTTTTTTTTTTTTTTTTTTTTTTTTTTTTTCAGTACCTGTGCTGGAATTTTTTTTATCGTCTATTTCAGATATGTTTTATTATTATTGTTGTAAAATTACAATAGTAATAAATAAAATATTATTTAAACTTTTTTGATGATATGAAAGCAGAAGAAGAAGGAAGGGGGAAATAAAAATGGTTCTTGTTTGGCTGGGTGTAAAGCAATGGTCAGCAAACTAGTTCAGGGGAGGAGAGGTAGGGATGACGATTGGGGTATTAAACAGCTGATGATAAGCTGAATAGATGATGATGTAGGTCTTGGTGGGAAATGGGTGACTGAAAAAGAGGCTATTGAAGGAGTGATAAAGGAATTAATTAAAAAGGTCTGAGTTGGAATGCAAAGTGTTATGGGAGAATTAGATGGAATTAATTATTGCAAGATTGATAGGGTAGGGCATGGGTTCCATTAAAAATTAACTTTGCTCTTATTAGTAGGTTACTATGATTTGTTAGTATATTATAGAATCTTCTAGAAAGATAGTTGATGTGTTTAATAGTAGGAGGGATATTGAGATCCTTGTGTATGACAGAATTTCTGACATACCAAGGTGAGTTAGTAATCATGCGAATTAATCATGTTAGTAATCATGTTATTTTGAAGGACCTGTATTTTTTTTAATGTGGGTAGGTGCGGAGTGGCCTCAAGTGAGGGAAGCATAAAGTAAGATAGGGTGGATTACTTGTTTATGGAGGACTTTATTAGCAAGATTTAGTACTGAATTTCTGCCAATTAAAGGTATACAACTATGGATTTTGGCCCAGCATTTATCTATTATTGATGGCATATGAAGTTTGAAGGTGAGTTTGGAGTCTAGGATAACTCTTAAGTATTTGACCTCAGAGTCCCAAGAGATTTGATCATTAAAAAATTTAAGTTTTTTATTAGGGGGGGAGCATGATCTTTTCTAAATATGAGAGCTTTAGTTTTATTAGTGTTTGCACCAATCTTCCAGAGTGCCATCCACTCCTCCATTTGTTTTAGATGGATTTTATTAACACGTTGATTGAATTTTTTCCTTGGGTGAGGATTGCTGCGTCATCTGCTAATAAACAGAGGCTATTATAGGGACTTTGAGGGAAGTCATATGTGAACAAATTGTAGTAAATAGGGGAAATTCAAACCCTTGAGGTTGACAGGCTTGTATATGGCATATTGTAGAGAGTATTATTAAGTTTTACTTGGAAAGTTCTATCTTTAAGGTAGTTATTTAAGATAACTATTATATAGGGGAGTTTAATTTGATTAGTTTAGATCAATCCATCATACCAGAGGCGGTCGAAAGCTTTTTGTATGTCGAGAGAGATATCTCCAGTAAAACTTCAGAAACTAACATCGTCTTCAGTTGTAGATGTTATAATGGATACATTTGTTGAAGAAAAGAGAATTACAAAGTTATTTGCCTAAGTATGTCTATGTTTTACTATTTTTTACACCTTTAAATACATTGTATTGATGCTTTTATTTATTTTCCAAAATAGAGTTCTTAAGAAATTTTGATAAAGAGCTAGCTACTCCCCTGTTTAAGTAAGTTAATTAACTCTTTGGTCAGAATCATCACCCTCCTGTCTCAAGGCATGCCTATCATATATTACTTCTATTTTACATTTTTATCGTAACATTTTAATAGTATTTTAAAGTAAATGAAATTTGTAATGACCGAACATTTCTTATTCTGTTTCTTATTCGTTCGTAAATTCTGAGGGTCAGGAACCTCAAAATCATGAGTTCCCTTTTTTTTTTCTATTCAGAATGGAAATGTGTGAGTTTTTCTTTGATTTCCATTGTGATATGATTATTAATTATCAAATATATATAGTTCTGATGTTTTATTTATGAAACTGAATACAACTGTATTTTTTGTAAAATATGACTTATGCTTACAAAGTATGCATACAAAGCCTTCCTGACACAAATCTTGAAAGACCTATATTCACATATCTAAACCTGGCAACACTGAAACCAAATCAACATCTCAACTCGTGTAATGGTGTGTCTGTAATGTAAATTTTTCTTGAAGTGAATTATTACAAGCGGTATTAAAAATGGTAAGTCAAATCTGATTTAATCCTTTGTTAAAAAATTTAATTGCTTATCGATCATAAACAGTATCCTAACTAATGTAATGAGGGCCATGTTTCTTGAATTATTTATGAAATATGGTGTACATTTAGTATTAAAACACAAGCGGTAAATATATGTATATATCAATGATCTTTACAATGTTTTTTTTCCATCTTGAAAAATATATGCGTTACACGTAATCTTTATTTAATCTTTCTAGAGTGAAAGCACAGTAACTCTGCGGACCAAAAAATTTATGTCAAATCGTCTCCTATGTAGGAAACAAATGGTAAATATATTCACTTTATATTTGAACTAACTTCTGAAGCGGTTTTATGTATCAAAGTATAACTTAACTGTAATCATTTGCATTTTTATGATGAAATGAAATGTGTGCAACATCTAGAATTGTAGATAAAGTAACCTTTGTACAATATTTTATATTGAAATTTGTTATTGGGATCTGTATTAAGTATTGTATGTAAACAATTTGGTATTTTCATGCTACATCTCCATATTTCTACACGAAAATTATTTTTAAATGTACAAAAACTAATGGCAATTGAAATTCTTATCAAGTGCTGAAGAATATAGTAATTAAGTTTTCTTTGCTGTCAATCTTGATTATAAAACTTATAATAATATTTTGTATGAAGTTTTTTATTCCTTCATTATTTCAGTCAAGTGAGTGCGATGCTTAACATTTATTTAAATTGTAATTATTAACTTTTTGTTGAAAAAAGCAAAGTTTGATTTTCAGTATTTTGCTAATTCAGACATGATAATTTTAATTAAATGTGCATGGTAGTGTAACTTTTAAATAATTACCAATTATTTTAAATGCTGATAATCATTTCAAGATCTTGCTTGGTGCTTATTATATCAGGTTAGATTCTCCTGTACAAAAACTAGTTAGGTTTCTCCGATGCAACAATTTTATCATTTAAAGTATTTTCTTATTCTGTTTTTGATATCAGATGTTTCCCTTTTTTTTCCCGATAGATTTCTTAATTGCACAATTTCCTACTATTAATTTTTGTAATCAATAGTAACCAAAAGCTGCATAGATTAAAAGCTCACGTGCGCTTCTTGACCTTTGTTAAGAATCAAGTGTCAGTGTGAGCTGACATGATTTTTTTTTCCCTCTGATTTTACTATTTCTTGTGTTTCAAAAGGTATTGTGTGTAAAAATTTCCAATGTTATTTTGATAAATAACTTAACATTTATTATATCTTGTTAACATTTAGAATAATTGTCATATTTTGATATTGAATAATATATTTACACTAAGAACTCATGAAATTTATTGTTTTCAAACCAGAAATAATCTCCATCTATTCTTTTTATGTTTTTCTACCTTTTTGTAATGGATACTTGATAAACGACCACATTTGTTATTTTAAAAAAAGGGTTATTAAAAGGCCCAGACTATTGGGGAAACGGCAAAATTGTTCATATGTTGGGTTGCCAGAAAAATTATTGATTTTACAATTTTCTAATATATTTTAGTAGGGTTACTGAGTGGATCAGAGTTTAGCATATTTCTTGTACGGAAAATTTTTTGATTACCGATAAATCACCAAGTTGGTAACTACTAAAAGTCAAAAATCGAAGTTATTTTTCTGGTAACCTTACTATGTGGATGATTCCATGGTAAATTCCTAATTTAGCGTACTTCTTGGCGCGTTTTTAAAATCGCGCCAAAGTGGCGCCAAATACGGAATTCTCTAAGTCTTAAGTCGGAATCGAGATGGCGTTTTGACCGTTGGACAAAATACATGTTAACTGTGAAATATAGAAAAACATGAGCCGAAGCGGTAGAAATGTTAAAGAAACGGCGAAATTTTATCCGATTGACAAAAAACGTATTAAATCAGCGTTTTGTGGCAAACATTAAAATAAGAAATAGGGTAGATCTTAATTTTACTTAAAACAATAAAACTTAGATAAATATATTTAAGATTGTATAAAATAAATAAGATTTTTTTTTTTAATAAATATATTTATATATAACATAACTAAGAAATGTTGAAAAAAGGTAAGAAAATACGGTTAAATTATGACCGAAAGACAAAAAAACGCAGTAAATCAGCATTTGTAAAAGATATGAAAATTTTAAAAAACGTGAAAAAAGCACTAACCTTATGATGGAGGGATGTCTGTGATCAGGCGGGTAAATTATGACAATCGCGTGAAGGTAATCTCTAAACGTATCATCATTCACAATGCTTTCTTCGGCAGTAATTAAATTAGTAATAAATTAAAAAGTAAAATAATTAAGTAATATAAATAAATAAATTTAAAAGTAATATAATTAAGTAGTATAGCTAATAAATAATATAATATTAATAAGAATTATAATATATAGAATTAGAATAAATCAAATATATAGTATAATATAATAAAAATAATAATTAATAATAAAATAAAAATTAATTAGAATTAAATTAAATCAAATAAAAATAGTATAATATTAATAACAATTAAAATAAATCAAAGATAAATAGTATAATATTATATAATTGAGAATAAAAATTCAAATATATATATAGTATATAATATAAATAAGAAATAAAATTGAAATATATATGGTATAATATAAATAAGAATTAAAATATATATAATATAGCCTAGGCTAAAAATTAAAATATATATAGTATAATATAAATAAGAATTAGAATAAATCAATCGTCAGAATAGAAACGAGATCCCCTTTCATAGTAGGGTTACCACAAAAATACGATTCTTTCGATTTTACGACTTTCTGGAACTTTTCTGGCTGGGTTACCAGATAGGCGATTTATCGCCAATTTGAATTTTTCTCAGTCGCCAAAAGTACGCTAATTTAAGATCCACCCGATTCCATTTCTCATCTTGGCTGAACAAATCATATTTGCTTAATACAAATTTTAGGTAAAGCTCTAGTTTAGCGTACTTCTTGCGCGTTTTTAAAATGGCGCCAAATGCGGAATTCTCAAAGTCTGGGGTCAAAGGAATTGAGATGGCGTTTTGTCCATTGGACAAAAAACATGTTAACTGTGAAATATAGAAAAAACATCAGCTGAACCGGTAGAAATATTTAAAAAACTGTGAAATTTTATCCGAAAGACAAAAAACGGTGAAATTCGGCATTTTGTGGCAAACATTAAAATAATAGGGTAGATCTTAATTTTACTTAAAACAATGAAACTTAGATAAATATATTTAAGATTATGTAAAATGTATTTAAAATAAATATAAGATTTTTCAATAAATAAACGTATATATAACATAACTACGAAATCTTAAAAAAAAAGGTAAGAAAATACGGTAAAATTATGGCCGAAAGGCAAAAAAATGTGATAAAAGCACTAACTTTAGTCTGTGATCAGGCGGATAAACTGTGACAATTGTGCGAAGGAAATCTCTAAACGTATCATCATTCACAATGCTTTCTACGGTGTTAATTAAATTAGTAATAAATTAAGTAGTATAAATAATGTAAAATAAATATATATAATATGAATAAGAAATAGAATAAATCAATTGTCAGAATATAAACAAGATATATATGATTATGCGGATGGGTTACCAAATTGGCAATTTATCGCCTTTTTGAATTTCTCCCATTCACCAAGAAATGTGTGTATTTAAAAAATCAGATTGAGCAAACTGTCGTAATGACTAGCGCTCACAAGCCATTTGATTGTTGTTGCTGTCTTAGCCTTTTCACACTGGACTCGGCCCTTCACTAGATACTTGACCGTTGTTTTTTTTTTTTTTTTTTTTTTTGAAACCCTTGGTTGATAGTCAAGAATCCATTACAAAATCTCGCTATCCATGCAGAATGCTGATTTCATCACGAAAGGTGGGAATATCAGCGTAAAAAGATTACTATAGAAACTTTTTCTGGTTTGAAAACTGTTGTGCAATATTTTTACAGTAAATTTAGTCGTCACTGTAAAAGGTCAGTGATTTGTTACCTTCCTTTTTTATGAAATTTTTAATGTTTTTTATTGAATTTATTTTGCTATGTCTTTTTCTTTGGTTGAAATCCTTAGGAAACTGTCATTCAAACGCTTTCTGTTGAAATAGAGTTTGGAAATTGCGCATGTTTTTAAGTGTTTTTGTGCTATGTACGTATTTTCTTTGAAACGCAACTTTTTCACGTTTTATTTTGTCTTTCCTGTTGAAACTGCATCGAGTTTGGAAATGGTGCCAAGTAGTACACTAAAATATGTTTTTTACCGGGTTACCAACTTAGCACAGCATAGCCAGTTTTGGCTCTTGCATCATGATCATACAATCACTCATAAACACATAATAAACATCCCAAAGCATTTAAAATTTGTCGTGTCATCCATTCCTTCACGTTTATATCGTCCTTTCTTACTCACTGCTTCAATACCCAGTTCCTTTTATGAAATAGCATCTTTGCACAATTTCCTACTATTAATTGTTGTAATCAATAGTAACCAAAAGCTGCATATATTAAAAGCTCACGTGCACTTCTTGGCCTTTGTTAAGAATCAAGTGTCAATGTGAGCTGACATGATTTTTTCCCTCTGTTTTTACTATTTCTTATGTTTCAAAAGGTATTGTGTGCAAAAATTTCCGATGACATTTTGAAAAATAATTTAAAATTTATTATATATTGCTAATTTTTAGAATAACTGTCATATTTTGATATTAAATATAAATAATGCATGCTTTAATATTAAATGTAGTGGCTTAAATCCTTAACTTATCGCTTGAATGTAATTTTAGCAAAAGCTAGTTACTCATTAATAATATCTCAAACAATATTTTTGTAATATGATTTTTATACTCGCATCTATAGTTGCTTTGTTTTAACTGTGGGGGTTGAAATAATTCTAAATTTCTTGATTGTGTGTTGTATGCTTGATTTTATGTATTTCATCTTATTTGTTTTTAAAGCAGTATGAGGAAACTTGCTTTTTTAATAACTCTATAGATACATTATTTTCTTAACTTTTAATAGACAGCAATTGAGTATGTTTGTTATATATGTGATGCACAACAGGTAATTCCCACACAGAAAATGTTACGAGAACTCATTCTTTACTATATATATTCAAAAGTTGTTCTGAATAATATTATTACAACGTTTTTCTGAATTTCACTTGGTGTGTGTGTGTGTGTGTCATCAAATTTTCGATCGTTAATTTAACCAACTTCCCATCAAGCTAGAGATTTGAAATTTTGGGAATCGTTCGTACTCGTCTAACAATGCAATATTTAGACGTTTGCGATAAGTTTTAATTAATATTTTCTTTAATAATGCAGTTTAGCCCAATCACTTGGCACGATTTCAAAAATTTGCTCCAAACTTGGCTGGTTTTTATTTATTATTATTATTATTTTATTTTTTGTTTAACTTAAGTCCGTAAAACGGAACAGGGTAGCCACATTTAGCAAAATATCGCTAAGTAATTCTTGTCGCCAAGGGTGGTTGGGTAAAAATGCATTCCATTCATTTAATTTATCGGATGAATTAATTAATTTTAGTTAGTTTTAACGTTTTTATGTATTTCACTTGGTGTGTATCTGTCTGTGTGTGTATCACTGTGTCATCAAGTTTTCTATCGTTAATTTAACCAACTTCCCAGCAAGCTAGAGCTCTGAAATTTTGGGAACTGTTCTTACTTGCCTAACAATGCAATATTTAGATATTTGCATCCAGTTTTAACTAATATTTCAATAATTTTTTTAATAAACTTTGCCGCCATATAAAAACGTTGTTTTTAAAAACGTTGGTTTTTAATTCGAATTATTGAAATCATTGGCTCCTAATTTGATTCTGTTTAAAGAAATGGAAAAAGAATATTTTCTTTCGTGAACTATTGGAAGTTATGTTGCAGTAATGCAATGTTTTGCACTTAAACAAAGAAAGGATAATCTCAGATTATGAACTCTTGAATAAGTCAAATGTATTTACACTTCATTGTAGCTGACTTGAAGGTAGGGGATTAAAAAAATATTGATGAAGTGGGTTTTGGAGTTTCAAACTGTTGAGTAGCCTTTTAAAAAAGTGCTTGTAAAAATATAAAACTTTGTTGTTCCATATTTATATGTTATACAACATTGCTACTCTCCATTAGTTAATCCATTCAGTAACATAATTTAGACTCAATGTATTTTTCATTTTATCATAGATTATCTTGAAGCTTGGTGTTTTTCAAAGCAATTAAAGTTCATTTAATTTGTGATTAATTTATAAGCATATGACATTACAATAAAATTTTCTTTTTAGATAATAGAAGTTATTCATCCTGGAAAATCTTCAGTAGCAAAAACAGAAATAAGAGAAAAATTAGCAAAATTATACAAGACAACACCAGACGTCATATTTTGCTTTGGTTTTAAAACACATTTTGGAGGTGGTAAATCTACAGGGTTTGCCCTTGTATATGACACATTAGACTTTGCAAAAAAATTTGAACCCAAGTACCGTCTAATTAGGGTAAGTTCCTTAAAATTTTTATTTTACTCAAGATTTTACATTGGTATCTCATGTTATCTTTTGTGTGTTTTTCCAATGAAACTGGCTCTAATATATATGTGTAGTGGTAGCCAAAATTGTGTTTTTGGTAATTTTTGTTTAACTGTATGCTTTTAGAGAATGTTATATTTCATAAAATGCAAAGTAGTAAAAATCTTGTGAAAAAAATTTAATGATGAATTCAATTAAAAAACCAAAATTAAAATATTTGCTATGCAAAAAAAAAAAGTTATGTGTACTTTAATCTAAAAAACAAACTGGTATAAAGTGGTTTTGTAATATCTTAACTTTCCTGGCCTATCACTGTACTTGTTCTGGGAACCAATCAAATATTAGTAAGTACTAAGTAGGAGCTGATTTGGAACAAGTCATTGTGCTTTGTTCTGTATAAGGGAGACTGTTTCTTATGTAATCAAATTACTAGTAGGATTTGTTGTAAAAAAATTTAATATTTAGCCAAGAAGCTTTTGTTTTGGTTCTATTAACATCTCACTAGAAGCAACATGAGGGCTATAATTAGTCAAGAAGCAATGACATCAAATAAGAGTAGATGGGACACCTAGAAAGAGGTGCGTGATTATTGTGTTCTGAGAAAATGGTCTTTCTTATGCTGAAATTGTATAGTTGAAGAAGTCTAACTGGAGCACCTGAGCTTTACACTCTTAATCTCCATATCAGATTTTATCTTAAAGAGCATAACTTTGGCTTTTTCTGCCCAGAACTGCATTTGAAATTATTGTAATTTAAATATACGCGTGGAGAAAATTTTAAAATAAAAAGAATGGTTACAATGATCTTTAAAGATTTTGCTTGAAGATAGTTATGCTGAAATTGTAGGACAAGTGGATGATTCAGTGACTACATCTGGAGTGAGAAAAGTTTTGTTTGATATCGGGAGACTTAATTCTTTAAAAAAAACAAAGGGAAAGGCTAAAAACATCTGTGGATGACAGAAGAATAAAAACTCCAAAATGGAAGAATGTCATCAACAGCCATCAGAAGTGGTCTGGGTGATGCTGATGTTTCTGGCAGTTCAAGAACAATCAGAAGATTAATGGATTTAGTTCTAAAAGGTAGAATACCACACAAAAAAAAAATCTTATTTAAATGTAGAGAATTTAAAATCTTATTTCATGTCACGGTACGAAAAAACAATTACAGTGTGCAAAGGAAACTTTAATTGTACTGATGGTCAGTTGTGACAAGTTATGTGGAGCGGTGAAAATATGTAAGACATAGAATAGATCTACATCCTGACTGCATTTAGGTAATTGTGAAGAATCCATATTGTTATGGTACTGGTCATCTTCATGTCATTAATGATGCACTGAATGCCAGAAAACACATTCGCATTATTCTAGAACCAAAATTAAATGAATACACATTTTTAATTGTTAAAAGGAGACATATATTAGACGGAATATATTTTTGTGAATATTACAACTTAATATATTTTAAATTTATCAGGTATGATCGTAGTTAAATGTCTACATAACTATCAATAAGACTTGCTGAGTACACTTTGTATGTATGTATATTGCTTATTATTTTGACTCGCAATTATTCTTTTGTTGTATATGACAGAATATATTCCTCATTTATTTAATCTCTATTTAGAATGGCTTTGGAGAAAGAGTTAAAACAGGTCGAAAACAGAGGAAGGAAAGGAAAAACAGAATGAAGAAAGTAAGAGGGACGAAGAAGGCTAAAGTGGGTGCTGCAGCAGGAAAGAAGGTGACTAATCTATCTAGCATTGTTAAAAGTTGCAGTTTTAATGTAGACTATGGATTTAAAGTAATCTCTTTAATAGAGCCTGTTCTTTCTCTTAAAATTTCTTCCAGTTTAATTTTTAAAATTTCTTTTAAACATTATTCGTATTACTGTTCATATTTTGTGTATTATCTGTGTGCGATTAAAATTTCATGGTTTTGCATGTCCTTATTTTTTTAATTTGATTGCCAAGAAATTGTGTATTTGTGAAATACTTTATTTTATGAAGGTATTTCATACACACAGTGTTTTTTAGTTCTAGTTTCTTTTCGTTGGTTGGTATATTTAATTTCCTAAACCTTTGTAACATTTCCTATTTGCATGGTTTTAACCATCTGATTTCTCACCTATTCAATGGAATTTGATGAATTATGGTTTTAACCATTTACACAATTGCCCAAGTTTGCATCTACCTGAGTGGAACCTAACAGCATGATTAACCAATTGGCAAACAATTACACTTTTATTTATTTCATTATTGTTTTTCCAGAAACATTAATGATGCTCTGAACATTTTGGGAGTTCATGGTACTTGACCTGCTTTCTCTTCTGCTTATTTTTTCTTTATTTATTGGCAATTGATTGTATTTCTCTATTAATACTTCATTTTTCTTTCTTTAGGTGTAACAAGCATGGACGAATACTAGGTGTATGTACTCCAGGCTTTTACAATAAAAAAAACTTGTATGTATTTGTGTTGTGTTATTCATTAAAATATATAACATCTCTGATGTATTTGAAGTAGTACAATACTTACATTATAAATTTAATCAATTGTAGATTTAGAACCAGATATTGAATTGTGATAATAAAAAAAATTGGTTGGAAAAATTAACTATAAGCAGGAATAAAATGATTGCGATAGCTCAAACAGAATGCAAATTTAATAGTATCCTTTAATATAAGGAAGCTTTTTGTCAAGCTTATGTTAACAAGGTGAACTAAATAAAGTTTGCTTTTAGACATTTATATGTTCTTAGGTTCCCATTTAACAATTTTTATCAGTGCTATGTATAAATTATTGTTGGTTCTAATTATTTGTATTTTACAGTGAGCTGTCTGAAAAGATCACAAATATTTTAAAATATTAAATTAGATAGTTTGAATAAAACATTCGCATGTATGGAATCGATTGTCAATATTTCGCTTAAACATAAGGATCCAGATCATCCATTTACTCACCAAAATTAGCTTCACTAACCTAAATCTGTTGCATGATGCAATTTATAGCAGAACATCATGTTCCACTTTAAAGGTTTTGTTTTTTCTAGTAGGCCATTAAAATAGTAATTAGAACAAAGAATGTTCAGGGAGAGAAATACAGGGATTGCAATTTTTTAATGGAATATGTATGTACCTTATCGAAAAACCATTCAATTTAAACAATCTTCTGAAGTATTTTTACAAACTTTGGCTTTATTTTCATTTATGTGGGTAATTCAAAGAGTACTTGTATTTGAAGGCAGGTGGCATCATTAAGGTAAATTGTTACTAGTGGGTGCTGTCATCTGTTAAACAGAGTTGAAATTAATTTGATGTTGAGAATTGTAAGAAAGACTTGGATGTGAATAAAGGCAAACTATATTAATAAGTGCATAAATTGACACTAATTATCTTACGGCATCTTGAAGGTTTCAATGTTGTGTTAGAAGTCTAGAATATAGATAGAGAAGACTATTTTTAAAGGGAGAAAACTTTTGTCATACATACAAGTTTTAAAACATTGATTTTTTTTTATATATAGAGAGAGAGAGTTAAATCCTAAATTCATTAGGTCATTTTACCAAAAGTTGTAGGCTTTGTAGTTGATTATGAAATATTACAGAGGGAATGGCATTAACACTTTGAAGATTCGAAGAATTGGAAGTTTTTGGTCAAGTTACTCTTTTCTGTTGGGGATAGCTCGCTTTTAAAAGATTCTTGAATCATTTGTGGTATATTGTAATATTGACAACAATTATAAATGGTCTTTTTTAAATAATTCAGTAAATGATAAATGAATAGTTTGAAAAATAAATTGCATAGCTTTCTCTTTTGAACCCCTTCAATAGCAAACTACTGCCAAATTACACATGAAAAATAACTAGATAAGTAACATTTTTCCCCATTATGCTAAAAGCTTCACAATACCTGTAATGTCATCTGTATACTATCAAACGAATTATCCTCGTCATTGGGATTGCTCAGCTAGTAGGGCTCTTGCAACCATATAGGTTAAATAATGTCAGGTGTGCTGAACTTGTTTGTACATTATGGTGAGTTATTTGAATGCAAGCTGTGCACATTATAACCCTTAAAGGGTTAAATGCTGTCTATAATTGTGATTTTAAGTTTGCATTTCTCTCAGTAGAGAATGAAACCAATGCTAGATTTCTTTGCAACAAGTTTATAATTATTTAAAGTTTCGCCATCACTAGAAAAATCGGAACTTGTATTTATATGTAGTTAAATCTGCTTGTATCTCGGAACTGAATTCAAATGTTGAGCACATTTTCAGTTAGAAAATAATATTATAAGACTATCATCCGTTTTACAGGAGGGGTCTCCAAACTTTTCAGCCAAAGGACTGCATTAACTATCAAACAGCAGTTTTGGGGCTGACTACACATTCAAGGTCCAAATAAAAAATAAACATGTTTTTAACTTTTTATTTATTATTTCATTTATTTAATAACACCTGTATCGTGGGAATATTGATGTTTCCTGGATGCTAAAATGGCAGACATATGACTTAAGATTTGATGTCCCTTCCTTCAACAGTGATCTGATACCATCAAACAAGTTTGTTCCTCACATATTTCATTCTTGAAAATGTTTGTTCACACTAGTGTTCCAAAAATTGAGATACCTTAATGCAAAAGTTTTAAAAGGAAAATCTTCCTCGGGCAGAAACTAATCTTGGGGGGGGGGGCAATTCCTTTGAAATTGACCATGAGGAGGTAATTTGCTTGCAACTCGATGATCTCCAGTTGCAGTTAATCTGAGTAACTGACCAACATTTGCTTCATATGGGTTTTGAAAGTCTCTATTAAAGTGCTGGCTGGAGGTTTTTGTTGATCTTGCATGCAAATGACATGGGAAATTTGGCTGTTGCTTCAGCTATAAAGATCTTTCACTGCTGAAAGTGCATTAAATTGTTTACCTGTACTTGTACTAAAAAACAAGACAAATATAGATCTGAAGGCCTTTATGTAAATGTATAAGATTTAAAACTAGATTTTCCTCTCCTTGTAATTTTAGGTTCAGAAAATTTACATGACTGGTTATATCTGCAGTGCAAAGATCACAATTTCATACCTACTTTTCATCAGGCAGTAATAGCTGTAGCTTGCCTTTACTATCCAAGAAGTCACATTTCCTATCTTAATTCAAATACTCTTCTTGCAACTTAGCCATCTTATTGCTGTGTAATTGGCGCAGCATAGCCTACCTTGGCTCTTGCGCTATAAAACCTCACACTACTGCTGTGTAATATGGTAAATCTTGCAATTCTGCGTTTATCTTTCAATATGTGTCTGAACTGTCTATGGTTGAGCTCATGTGATCTCATTAAATTCCCCATCTTCACCACAGGATTCTGTACACTGCTGATGTCCACATATTTTATTCACCAGCAAGCTTTGTGTGCTATGTTGTGCAGCAACATTGGTTTTGGAATGCTTTTCTTATTATGCATCTGATTCACTTTCCAGCCTAGCCATTATTATGCTACACATCGTCTTTCCTCCTTCAATAGACAAGCAACTGAAGTTAGTCAAGTTATTGTCTAGACCACATTTAAATCTTGTTTGGGACAGCATAGCCACGTCTGTCTCTTGCGCCAATAACCTTCACATTCACTCACTGGTCCAGGTTATTATCAACAATTTTTTTTTTCTTTCTATTTATTGAATATAACCTCTCTACCATACATGCATACTGTGTTCTGGAAACCAGCTCTTATGTTATGTCCATGCCTCTAATGAATATAAGCAGTTAAGAGGTGGAACAACTGTCCAGCGATTCATCCATTGCAATTGAAAAATGGCGAAATTTTATTGCATTTTTTGCTGTTTGAGCAATGTCTGCAACACTGCTGGCAATGATATTTCGATTCAAAGCTACATTTTTTAATTGTTTTGCCTTTTCTGGTGTGGCTGCGGTAACCTAGTGGCTAAGTCATGGGTTCGAGCCTTGATGCTACTAAAGACACACTGCGTAGCTAGGGCTGATGCACATCAAATCTGTTGGAGACCCAAAGTCTACCTGTTGGTGTGGTGTGTGGAAGTTAGGAGGGGTTTCAGCTCAGATGTCGCCCTCATGTTGCTTCTAGTGCGACGTTAATAAAACAAATCTTTTCTGGTCTAAGTTCTTTTCATCCACCTCTTACAAACATTACTTCACCATCTATGAGCAGTTTGCCATGACGTAGGCAACTTAATTACTGTCTTCAGTTAAGAACTCGCTTTAATTTGAAGATTTACTCAACAATATCCTGTGGTATGAATTGATTTTGTAATTTCGAAAATTTTTCGACTGACTTTACCCACCAACTGTGCATATTTCTCCGCAATTGACGCTAATATCTCATCGCAACTGGCAAACCATTTTAAAATACTTCATAAATATGCTAATTTTCAATTTGACTGGTTAAATTAAACATTAATTTAGTTAAGAAGAAAGAAAATATTGGCCATATTTTATACCAGAAAAAAATTATTGAATATATACATCATTTACAATATCTGTTTTGCTCATTATGAATGAAAATTATTAGGTTAAGCTGTGCTACAGTTATTGTGCAGAACCATAGGTTCATTTTATTATTATTATCCTTGTTTCATCAAAGAATGGGAAGGCATTTTTTTTTTTTTTTTCCCTTTAAAAAAAAAATTAAGATGGATATCCTTCAATGAAATTTTTCTGGAAAACATACTTATTATAAGGTAGATTATTTCTAGTATCCTATGTTTCATAATTACATTGAAACTTGGTAAATATATTAAAATCAACAACTACATACCTTTTAGAAAATTTTTTGGGAAAGAATTTTAAGAGCATTGGAAATGCAACTTAATTTCTGTGAATTTAATTTTAACAAGTAATATTAAAAAAAAATTAAGTCAATTCCTACTTAAGTCAACAAAGAAAAATTTTATTTTAATTACTGTTTATTAATTAATTACAATTAATATACATATGACAGAATCATAATATTAAGAGGCAAATTTTATCTCCCATATAAAACTAAAATTAATTCATCCCGTAAATTAAATGATTGGAATGCAGTTTGGCCCAACCACTATTGGTGACAGGAATTAATTGGCGGTATTTTGCCAAATGTGGCTACCCTGGTGCGCTTCGCTTACTTAACGTGCAACCAAAAAAATCGCTAGGTTTGGCAATTTTTGAAATCGTGGTTGGGCTAAACTGCATTTTCATCAATTAAATGAATTAATATTTGATAAATAAAAAAAAAATAATAATTGTGTTAACATCAAGTGTCATCCACTACAACTTAACAAATTGTATTTGAACTTGAGTGGATGAATTAAAAGTATTTTACTAACGATTGAAAATTTGAACAAGATATATATAGGGAGAGTGTGAGTTAATAGCAGGAATTTAAAAAAGAAACTATGTTAATATTTTGATATTTCTCGAAACGTGCCATTCTTAAATCAACATTTTTAACTATTTAGTGAGTAATGAATAATATTACATTTAACCTATGTTTTCTCAGTCTAAAATGCTTTCATGGTTAAAATTTGAAATTACTTGTAAAACAACAATATGGTATATGAACTCTTTACTTATTATTTTATATGATAGTGATTTATCATATAATTCAAAATTTTTAGAACTGCTGTAATTCAGTTGGTATTTGCAGATTATCTTCATAAGTTACTTAAATTATCTGCTGTAATTTTTTGAAATTTATAATCCGTATTTTATTTTGTTTTTGTAATTATAAACAAAAAAAAAAACCTTCACGGCCATCTTTTTATACATAATATGGGTATTGTGTAATGTAAATTTCTGTGTGGAATTGTGTTATATACTAGGGTTATATTTTTCCTGGTAGGAATGGGTTAGTATTTATTACCTATAACAATGCATTGGAATTATTTGGTTGAATTTTGGATTTTTTTTATTGGGTCATTTTTATTGCTGAAATAAAAATTCGAGGAAGAGAAAACGATCATTAAATAATTTAAAATGGGCTTAATAATGAAATTGAGAAACTGCAGCTTTTTGAAAAAAACTCAGTATACTATTCTGCAGCAGTGATGAATGCCATAGCTGTTGGTAAATGCATCTTTAGGGGAAGGTGCATCGAAAAAAAATTGGGACACTGAGTATTTCTTGTACGATCTAAAAAACTTTTCACTTAATATCTAAAAAATAATTATAATGAATTTACTTCCAAAATATTTTCATGTTTATCTTTTTCTGGGTAAATTACATCAAATTCTTTTTTTTTTTTTTTTTTTTACTTATGAGGGTTTTATAAATATATTTCCTATGAAGAGAGTGGGGTTGAGGTAATTGAGTATCAAACTTTTTTATGTGAAATTATCATTTTTCAAAAATGTTTGTACCAATCGATAAATATTGTATTAAAAACATTTATTAAGGTTGCTAAAATAGTGAATTATAGCATATAAAAACGTGTTAAATATTTAGATTTCTTACATCAAACCTTAATTCAAAATATTATGCAATTCCACCCATTAGTTCAAATAAATTTCGATCGAAAAACGGCTAGGGTCGCATTACCTGTTAATAATTAAATTGTCGAACAGCTTATAGCGCTTTTCGAATAGTAAGAAAATGAAATCTGCAATGATGCCTAATTCTAGAATAAGAATTGTTATTCAAATAAATTACCAAATATTAAAATTACAATATTTAATTGCTTTATTAGTTTTTTTTTTTTTTTTTTTTGCAAATTATTTAGAGTTTTTTTATTTAGCAACGGTGCCTTGTGTATTTAAATCGAGAAAACGTTTCATTTAATTTGGAAATTTATTCAACTTATCAACCATTTATATGATCAAGTCGAAAATTCCTTTGCATCTTCTCATAGATTGAAACGTTCGTTGTTGCAGCTGGCGCCATCTGTTGCTCAGTTGCAAGTTTACCCAATGGTCATGATGGTTGGGTCATAGTTGGCGTTATTCCTATCAAAACTACAGATACACTCAAAATTAGAGGTTTGTCGCCCATGGCCCTCGTGTCGCTTTTAAGTGCGACGGAAATAAAGTTTTTCTATTTGACCAGGATCTTTCTCTAATTTCTGAAAATTTAAACATCCTTTTCAGCAGAAGCATTGTAACAATAGTTCATAATCTTATTGCATATGCACATTATTCCCTTTGTAATCCTAGGGGCCGTGGTAGCCTAGTGGTCAAGGTCGTGGACTAGCGGCCGGCGGTTTTCGTTCAGTCGCGGGTTCGATCCTTGGCCGCCAAAGACCCACCGTGTAGCCGGGGCTGATGCACGTCAAATCTGTTCGGGGCCCAAAGTCCTCCCGTTGGCGTGGTGTGGATGTTAGGAGAGGGGGGTGCCAGCTCAGGTGTCGTCCTCGTCACTTGACCGTGGTTCAAAATTACGAGGTCCGTCGCCAATAGCCCTCGTGTTGCTTCTAGTGCGACGTTAATAAAAACTAAACTAAACTTCCCTTTGTAATCCGACACCTCTCATTTCCGGTGTTTTTACACAGCCTGATAAGTTACAGAAGATTATTTATGCCTTCTGCTTCAATGGAATAATACAGACATCAATACAAAACATTTTTTTTGTGGTTCTAATTCTTTCGTGTGTGTATAGTATTAATTTTCATTATATATACAATAATAAAAAGTTTTTGCAGTTTAACTGCGTTAATATTAGCGTTTTTCCTGTACTTCTGCCTTTTTTAGTAATACGGTAATGCTCTGGTCCGATATCTGCCGGAGTATTGTATTTACAAAAGCATTTTTTTTTTTTTCATTTGAATGTGCATCTGTATAAAAAAAAAAATCTGTAATCGTACCTTTATCTTACGGCGCTTTATTTGTATCAAAAAAAATATTTTTTTTAATTTTCTTTGTCCGTGTATATGTGCATGTATTACTTCAGTTACATATTTCATCATAAATCTTAGTTTTTTAAATTTGGCTGCTACAGCATTACTGTCCCCACTCCACACAGGTGCATTGAGTACCCATATCTGTAGACTAGTCACAAACAGGAAAGGAAAGCGTTCGTTCCGTGTTCTGGCCGCGGTAGCTTAATGGTCATGCCTTCGGTTTAGTGGGCTCGAGCCTTGATACCACCTAAGACTCGCGGTGTAGCCGGGGCTGATGCACGTTAAATCTGTCGGGACTCAAAGTCCTCACGTTTGAGACATGTGGAAGTTAGGAGAGGGGGCACCTCAGGTACCGTCCTCGTCACTTGACCGTGGTTCAAAATTACGAGGTCCGTCACCAATAGCCTTCGTGTTGCTTCGTTTAGTGCGACGGTAATAAAAAAATTAATTAAATCGTTCACGTTTGTGAGCATTTAAAATGCCGCCGATTGTGAAACACATGCTGTGATTCGTTTTATGTTTTTAAAAGATGTGAAAGCTGCCGAAAATCTTCCGCACATCAATGAAGTGTGTGAACATATCACGCTAGAAACGAAACAGCGATCCATGGAGTGGAGGCATTCAATATCACCCAAAGAATGAAGCTCAAGCAAACAATCTCAGCTCGCAAAATCATGTGCCCTGTGTTTTGAGGATACATAGGGGCTGTTGCTTGAGGATTTTTTTGCCTCATGGGTGATAACGAATATTAAGACACTTAACTAAACTGCGTCGTGCAATCCAAAACCAAAGTCGTGGATGCCCAATAAATGGATTGTTTAGTTGTATGACGACGCTCGTACACACGTGACTTAAAGGAACCCAACATCTCATCGCATCATATGGCTGGGAATACCTTGGTTCCTTGATCACCCTTAGTACAACACTTATATGGCTCCCAATGACTGCCAATTATTCTTACGATTGAAAGAGCTTTTAAAGCGGTCAGCGACACAAGGAAGATGATTTTAAAATTGCAGTGATTCGCTCATCAGGTTGCAGATTACTATGAGGTTAGTTGAAGCTAGTTGTACGATTTAATAAGTAAATTATGGAGGTAATTATGTTGAATAGTAGATTAAAGTACAGGCTTTCGTTAAAAAAATAGAAAAAACTCTACTTGTTTCTTTACTTTCAGAATGGTACTTACTTCCGGAAAAAGAAAAAAAAAACACTTTCATTTGTGAAAGGCACCACAATTATTTACAATAACTGTAAAAAATTAATTTTATAATTTTTTATGAAATATGCAATTCTTATATCTGATCACATTCTAATGTCTTCATTAATGTTTTTGAATAGAATTGATTTGCCGGGGTGAAATTATACCCATGTTACCATTAACGGGAATTTTTAGATGATATCTTTTAAGGATTAAGTTAATTTTTATACCTGTAAGAGCATTTAAAACTACTTCGAAACTCCTAGATATCTTAAGATACAAGGTGTGATTTAAAAATCACCGCGTTGCTTTTTATAACTATTTTACTCTGATTTGAATTTCGATAAATTTCTTTTATAAATATATTTTTAACGTATTTAAATAATGTAGTGATATAGTTTTGCCAATATTCTCGTAATTGGCAGCATTATATCACTACAGCTTCTTTTTTTTTTTGTCGAAAAGAATGTTTTCTTTTGCAACTTAGAAAATGTGTGGCATGCAAGAACCACGAATTAACTTTAAATTCCGCATAGCATTGAACAGAAGTGAAAAATAAATTCGTAACTGAATAATCAAACTTTTAGAGGTAAATCTAAGTTATGGGCAAAAAATTTTAAGTGTCATAAACGTTTTAGAAAATGTCGAATGAACAGATAACGGCAAATTTAATATTTATGAATTTTATGTTAATGTTTTGAACATTTATAGGGGAAAGTACCAAAATCGGCCAGAAATGCGGGGAATAAAATTTTAATATTTGGTGCTTTCGACCCTGTGTGGCCGCGGGAGACTAGTGGGCATGGTTTCGGATTCGTGGCTGGCGGTTTTCGTTCAATCGCGGGTTCGATCCTTGGCCGCTAAAGATCCGCCGTATAGCCGGGGCTGATGCACGTTAAATCTGTCGGGGCTCAAAGTTCTCCCATTGGCAGGGTGTGGAAGTTAGGAGAGGGGGTTGCCAGCTCAGATGTCGTCCTCGCCATTTGACGAGGTTTAAAATTACGAGTTCCATCGCCAATAACCCTCGTGTTCCTTCTCGTGCGACATTAATTTTAAACTAAATTTTTCGACCTCGTGCATGGGGAAAGAGTTTACCTTGCGGTGCCGACACGAATTGAATCCTGGTCCACTGCGTCCGAAAGAAGTTGACTGGTCGCTTTTGTTGCGCCTTTGCCAACTGGACTGAAAGAGACAACTTTTGGGGGTTAGTTATTACGGCGTTTAACTTCTGGCGTTGTTGAAGCGAGCCATTTCATACTTCTCCTTCAATATCGTCATGATGATATGAAGAGAACCATTCTTTCTGATTTCTGTGGAGAAGGTCGCTTTTCTAGCCATTACTGCAATTTTTATTCATGATGTTTAGAAACTCGTGAACAAAAATTTCAGAAGTGATAGAAAACATCTAAACAAGTAATTTTTACCACACAATGCACAGGCGGAGAGCAAGCGGTGAACCGCTCAACGGCGCTGTAATGGAAAGTACAAGCTTGAGTTTTCTTAATCTACTTTAGAAATGACGATGTGTAAGAAAAATCGCGCTTCGTTATTCGCCGTCTAGCAGTTCACCGCTTTTTTCCGCCTATGCATTGATGGTGAAAATTGCTTGCTTAAATGTTTTCTATCACTCCTGAAATTTTTGCTCATGTGTTTCGAAACAACCTGTACATTCTTCCCTATTGTATTGAGTTTTGCTTTGAACAGTGTCCGTTTGACGGCATCGGCTGTCTTTGAGTGCTGGATCTCGTCGACACGTGCGCCTTAGTTGAATATCACTTGTTGTGATTTATGTTCGGTTGTCTTGGACACACAGAAGCAAGTGTTTTTACGTCGGGGACATATGCAACCGGTAGTTCTAGGCTGTGCTGCCCTCTAGCCCTGGGTTATTACTTTAGTGGCAGATGGTTTTCAACCCCGTGGTGGGAAAGGACAATTGTCCTTCGAACCGGCGTATCGAACCCTGGTCCATTGCTTCAAAAAAAAAAAAGGTGGCTGTTCGATTTTTGCTGCGTCTTTATCAACCAGGTTAAAAGAGACGTCCATCCTTTTAACTTCTGGCGTTGTTGTTGAAGAGTGCCGCTGCAGCTTTTTCAGCCAGATAGTGCTCGAAAATTGTTGCCAAAACAGTGTTATCATTCTTGACTCGTTAAAAAAACGTAGTTTTTGTGTTTTGTTTCTTTACATGTTTATTTACTTATTTGTTTTCAGTTTAATAATGATGCTCTGGACATGGATTTAACGAGATAAAAAAAAATTGGTCTCACGTGTATTAAAAATGATTCTTTTGAGTTTCATTACTGAATTTTTATAAAGTAAACAAAAAAAATAAAGAAATGATGCTTATAACTGCTGTTTTTAAATGCTTTATTTAGATTACAAATTTTTTGATCAGTTTATTAACTATTCCTTAGAATTATTAATTTGTACGGTTGAATGGATTTTCCAGATCCAAACATATGTAGTTTCTTCCCTAGTTCTTAATTCCAAGCAATTAATCAAAAACCATAGAATATTTCAACATCGTCGGAAACGAATCTAGTTTAACTTAATAATTTTGATTTTTCATAAATAAGTATTTTTTAATAAACATTTTTTTTTTCAGATAACTATTCATTATGCTACTAGCAAAAATTCTCATTCGTATAATCATTGTAGGTGATAAGAACGACACCACTGTATTTACTTTCCAAAAATTCTTCACACATAGGGCTTAGATTTCCGTTCGGATTTTTCTAAAAACAAATTAGTATCTTCTAAATTTCACATCTCGCCACGTAAGTATTTTTAAATCCTAGTTGTAACTCCACTTTCTAAACTTCCACATCTCGTTATTCGAGGTTTTAGAGATCTACGCGAAAGTAACTTGCAACAGCTACACCCTTCTTCGGAATCAGGACACGAACTAACAATTCACGTTCATCCTCTCTGAATTCGTGCTTCTTTCGACAGGAAAATTGCTTGTTATCGTTATTTGTCAGTTCTAACTAGAAATGTCACGGCTTGATTACCTAATCAAGAATGCATGCACATGCTGGAAGATATATTCATCTGCTTTAAGATATGGAGAATACACTCCGTCTTCTTAAATTGGAAAAACCTCTTAAATGAAGAAAGGAATTCCTATATTTGAGAGATTGACAAATTTATTTTTATGAACTGTTACCGAGTAAAATTACTTGAAAAGGATTATCCTTCACCACTTTGAAAGAGGAAATAGGTACTTTATTAAAAAGCTACTTGTTATAATATCGATACTTGAAGCAAATCACCACTTCGAAAACATGAATTGTGTTAAGTATAGCTAAACAAAATTAATGAAAAAGCGCGAAACCTTATGAATGAAAATCCATCTATAGTTAATACCTCTTTTAATGCAGTTAAATGGTTGCATAGAAATTTCGTATTATGGGGGATATATATTACATACAAAAAATGGGATTAGGCTCTGAACCTTTTTATTTTTAGTTAAAAAATGAAATATGCAATGTTTATCTTAGGGAATCAGTACTAATATCCTGAAATCTATATTATTTTATCTATTTGAATGCAAACAAGTAATACGGGGAAAAAAATTAAGTCAACAAAGAAAATTTTTATTTTAATTACTTTTTATTAAATAATTACAATTAATATAAATATGTATATACATATGACAGAATCACAATAGTAAGTGGCAAAAGAAATTTTTTTCCAGCGATCTACACGCTTCGTCACTGACGGTATTTCTTCATAATTTTATATCCTGCTAAATATCTTATATAAGAGAAATTTTTTTCTCCCATATAAAACTAAAATTAATTATTTGAAAATCAAATAAAAAAAAAATGTATGCTTCGACGAAATTCGATCCGAGGGCATGAAGATTCTACGCCGACACTCTACCAACTTTGCCGTTGCATAACAAATGACACAGTTGAAGCATAAAAAAATCGCCAACTTTAGCAATTTTTGAAATCGCGCCAAGTGGATGGGCTAAACAGCATTTTCACCAATTAAATTTAATTAAATGAATTAATATTTGAAAAAACTGTATTAATATCAAGTGCCAATCACTAAAAGTTTAAAAAAAAATGTATTTGAACTTGAGTGGATGAATAAAAAGTATTTTATTAACGATTGAAAATTTGAACAAGATATATAGAGAGAGTGTGTGTGAGCTAATAGTAGGAGTTTAAAAAATGCAACCGAAAGAACAAAAAATAATGAAGGTTTCTGCAGAATTACATCTTTCCTCCGATTTCTTAAATTATTTTATACTCCTATTTTAATGATTCATTTGTAGGTTTTTCTGGTCTTTAAAAATATTTGGAAAGTCGTAGGAAAAATGTGATCATTGATTTTTGCTGTTTTGGGTGCACTTTCTTGCATTCAAATAGATAAAATAGTAAATATTTGAGAAAGTTTTAGTAGAATACCATCGGATATTAACATTATAATCACGAAATCAAAATAGCCGGTAAACGGGAGCCATAAACGCGCGCGCGAGGAATTACTGAATATTAAACAAAATTATCCAACAATAATAGATATAATGATACATAAAACAAATTTTCGACTTGATGGGATGTATTTTTAGAAATAAAGTATAAATTTTTATATTAATTTTAAATTAAGAAGAGAGCGTGTAATAAAGATTTTATTTATTAGAGCTTTCGAATGTGTGTAAATTCTTGTGTTACCTTATACTTCCAAATGCATTTTTTGCATTATTGGTTTTTAGCTTATCATAATTAAGGTTCCCGCCTACCGGCCATTTAGATTTCATGAACGTAATGTTAATCCTATGTAATTTCTATTACCATTCTCGTTTTTTTTCTATTTGATCTGTTTGAATGTATGTAAGTGTATACGAAACAGCAAAAAATATGAAAATTTCTGCGGAATTACATTTTCTCTCCGATTTTTGAAAATATTTTGGAATATTGTTTAGAGACCAGAAAACCCATAAACAAAACATTAAAATAAGAGTAAAAATATTTTTAAGAATCGATGGGAAAATGTAATTCCGCATAAGCCTTCATTATTTTTCACTCTTTCGGATGCACTTTTTTGCTTTCTTATAGTTAAAATTGAAAAGATTTGAGAACGGTTGTAGAAATTCCTTAGAATTAAACATTAAGCTGACGAAATCAAAATGGCCGGTAGACGGGAGCCGTAAGAAAGGTAAGTACAAGAAAAGTAATTTTTCAAATCGCTGAAAGTTTCGTAAGAATCAGACTTAAAATAAATTAGATTGGGAAAAGGAAACGAGAGCGAATAAATAATTTTTAAAAATATATTCACATTTTTAATAATTCGAGATAAAAACCAACGTTTTTATAAAGTGGCAAAGTTTATTAAAAAAAAATTTTGAAACATTAGTTAAAACCGGTCGCAAATATCTAAATATTGCATTGTTAGGCAAGTAAGAACGATTCCCAAAGTTCCAGAGCTCTAGCTTGATGGGAAGTTAGTTAAATTAACGATCGAAAATTTGATGACACACACACACCAAGTGAAATACATAATAATTCAAGATAAAAACCAACGTTTTTTAAAACAATATTTTTATATGGTGGCAAACTTTATTAAAAAAATTATTTAAATATTAGTTAAAACTTTGTAAAAAACCTCATATCTCTCTCGTCTTTAAGAAATTCAATATATCTCCCACAGATGGCGCCAGGTTACTACATAAATTACGTTTCTAGAAAAAATTATTGAAACATTAGTTAAAACTTGTCGCAAATGTCTAAATATTGCATTGTTTGGCGAATAAGAACGATTTCCAAAGTTCCAGAGCTCTAGCTTAATGGGAAGTTGGTTAAATTAACGATCGAAAATTTTATAACACACACACACACCAAGTGAAATTCAAAAAAACGTTTTAATAATAATTAAAAACGTTTTAAAAATGAATCGTATCAATTTTTTTTATACAATTTTTACATTTAGAGTGTATTTTTAAATTACTGTGAAAATTCTCTTAATATTGCGCTAAAATTTAAATAGTAGTTTCTATCATCTTGTTAAAATCCTTGTTTCGTTATTCGAAATTTAAGAATTAAATGTCTTTTGTAAATTTTTTTTTAAAATTATATATATCTGGGGAAACTTAACGTTTCTATAATTCTTGGTGTGCACTTCTTTTTAAGAATTTTAAAAATATATATAAAACCTTTAAAAAAACATCAAAAGATATCAATATTTTAATAAATTTAAAAATTAATAACTTGATTTTTCGAACGAAAAATGTTCTTGTAAAAATAAGGCTATATACATTTCTTTTTTATCGTTTTTGAAACAAAACATCAGGCCTCATTTTTTATCACCTGTTTTAATGATTCGTGTGCTTTAATTGTAGTGGCTTTGGATTGGTTTTATTAACGTCGCGCACTAAAAGCAAAACAAGCGCTATTGGCGACGGACTTCGTAATTTTGAACCTTGTTCAAGTGACGAGGACGATACTTGAGCTTAATTGTAGTGGCGTAGTTACTCGTAAGATGGTACATCTGTCCCCTTAGCACAGCATCAATTTGGCATCCTCTGGATGCCAAATTGATGTTTCAAAATTTTAGAATGAAAAGTTTTCTGTTCTAAAATATATTAAGAATTAAACTTAAAAAAAAAAAAATCGCATGCTCAGTTTTACTGATTGTTGAAACCTCCACACACACATCGTCATTTGCTTATAATCTTTCAGTAAATTAAAACTTTTGCTACCTGAGATCATCATGGCTCAGGCAAGTTTCTCAGCCTTGATTTTGGTGCATGTGAAACAAGAAATAACCCACAGCATACATCTTAATTAATTAATCGATAAATTTGCAGCAGCAAAAGTTAGGAAAATTTCTCTTTGAAGTTAAGGCTCCCGTCTACCCGCCATTTTCATTCGTGGATGTAATGTTAATCCTATGGAATTTTGACTTTAATTCTCACATCTTTACTATTTGATCTATTTTAATGCAATAAAGTGCATCTGAAAGAGCAAAAAGTAATCAATTCTTCTATGGAATTACTTTTTTCCTAAGATTTTCAAAAATATTTTTATTCTTATTTTAATTATTCGTTTTTGAGTTTTCCAGTCTTTAAAGAATATTTTCAAATATTTTTAAAAATCGGAACAAAAAAGTAATTCCTCTGAAGGATTCATTATTTTTTGCTCTTTCAGATGCACTTTATTGCATTCAAATAGATCAAATTATAAAGATGGGAGAATTCAAATCGAAATTCCATAGGATTAACATTACGTCCACGAAATCAAAATGGCTGGTAGACGGTAGCCTTAATAATTACATTTAAAATTATACACATGAAATATTTTTTTTACTTCAAACTAATTTTATTTTCAAATTATTATATTATTATTGTATGCAATGTAATGCTTAGGTATTTGCAATGTTATATCTGCAAAAAATATTTTAGAATAATTACATTTTTGAATTGTCATTGTTGTCTCAGTTATTTTATTTTGTTCTATATATAAATGTAGCATTATTTTGAAAATATGCGCATAAAAGTGCTTTACAAATTTAAAACTATTTAAAATGAGAAAATAGGAACTTTTTCCACTTAAAATACTATTATTTTTATGCATGTCTTAAAATTTCCTTTCCCTTCACCATTGTATTTCGGCAAACAAAAAAGGGCGCGAAATCTTCACCTGCCCCCAAGTGCTGAAAATCCTAACTACGCCTCTCTATGATTGGCCAGTTCTTCCAATCGAGAAAAAAACATACAGCAAATTTCGATGAAAGGTACCTCATAAGAATTTTTTTGTTCGATCATTAGATGAAATCAAAATCGATAAGTTGTTTAGGATTTTAATGTGATATTTTTATTATCTTTCTTTTTAATCGAGAAAGTATAGGGTCAAGCTTTTTTTGAAGTGATTCCATTGATTTTAGAAGATCCTGATTCAAAAGTCGCGTTTAAAAAGACTTAAATTGTAGATTCATAATGTAATTTACACATGTATATCAATCATTGTTTAGATTTATATTTAGATTTTTTTTTAACATGTCATTTTGAGAAAATGGCGTCAACAAAAAATACAAGGGCGTAAAATAAAGGATACATGGTGTTAGATTCAAAATACTGACATTATAATGCATTATGATTATAAGAATTACATTTAGTTTGCTTGAAGTATATTTGCATTGCTGAAATATATATATTTAATTTAATATTTTATAATCTGCTTTTATTTTAATATCTGAAAGAATATTATTGTCGACTTTAATAATGTATCGTTTGCTCTTATTTTAATACTTAATTTAATAATTGATTTTTATGGCAGAATCGTCTGTCTTAAAGTTTTTGTTGTTGACTTTGGCAACGCTTTTGCACTGAAGAATGTTTTGTCTGTGAAAATAAAATGCATAAGCTTAATTGCTTCTGTTAATTGAGCCTGGGACTCGGAAGTACGCTAATTAATATTCATTTCCAATAAATGTACTTTTTCGAGAACTTAAACAGAACATTGATTAGCACTCGTGAAAATGAAATTAGCAAAACTAATTTCAATTTGTTAAAACACACGAAAAAAAGCTGCCATAGATCTAAATATTAACCGTCAATAATCATCAACTTTTGAGTTTAATTCTCCAAAGTTTATTATTGATGTAATATTCAATACGCAGATCCTAATATTTATTCAAGGGAAAGAAAAATTACCTCTCTCTTCTTATTTTTTTCTTGAACATATTTAAAAAAAAAAAAATAGTAAGCCCTTTTCCCCCAGCATTTTTTCGTAGATCTTTACCCCTATTTCCCCTATTTTTCCCCTTATGCTTTCTTAACCTCTTTTTACAGTTAAAAAAGGCCGTTGACACGGTAACCTTCAAACGTCTGGTTTCAATGTTACCGATGTCAATACATTTATCTTTCTTAAAGAGATTTTCAACACTTGTGAAGTATTTATGATGAGATATTTTAAAGTAAAAGCATATTAGTAAAAATATGTATCTAAAAGCATGATGCCAACAAATAATTTTTAGACTAGAAAATTTATTCGTTTAATTTGTTAAGCACGACATGTGGAAAAGAAATTAATTTCGAACACTAGTTTATGTATGGCGTGAGAACAATGCTCTATTAAAAGGAATTACGTCCTGGCAAATATATTATCATCGTTATATAATTGCTTAGATTTTAATAAAATGGAAAATGGAGGGAATATACAAAACTTCGCATTTTCTAAATTTAAAGATTAAATTTAAAATATGTTTAGTTCATTAAAAAAGTTCCCAAGTAATAAGTTTTTAATTATCTCTATCATGCTATGTTGCATGCTCTTAATTAATTTCATAAATCTTAAAGCATTTTGTTTTTAAATTTTAAGTAATGTTTCGATCAAAAAAGTGTTAGTTTATTGAAATTCAGCAAATATTAAGCAAAACAATATCCTTAGTTTTCGTACAAAATAAATAATTTTTCCCTGTGAAATATTTTAAATTGAACATTAAATAAATCTCAGATTAGACTTCAATAAAGTAAGATACGTTTTTTTTTTTTTTTTTTTTTTTTTTTTTTTGAAAATTTTTTTGTGAGTTGATTTCACTAACATCTAACAAAAGATTTCTGAATGTTGATTCACCCAAGCGATCTGCGATTCTAAATTAATTTTCTGTTTCGCAATATTAAAAAAAAAGGGTTTTTTAAATTCAATGCTTAGATAATGAATTCATTATACCTCAATGATGTATAAATTACTATTACAATATATTTAAGAGTATAAACTCAATAAATTCTAATATTTTTTTTAAAAAAAATGAATTCATTCAGTGATTCAAATATAAAAATTAATAGAATTAAAAACGTCACCTACACAATTTTGCAAAAATTCGAAATTTTTTATTTAATTAACATACTCTATAAAACAATTCTTTGTTTAATTCCTTGAAATGTGTTTTATATAGCACAGAAAAGAAGCGTTTTGCCTAGTTTAAAAAAATTGATTTTTTTTTTTATTCGAAACCAAATTAATTGAATTCATAACACAATGTATAATATGTATATATTTTTTTTATTATTATTCTGCAGAATCTGAGGCGATCATTATCTACTACTTGCGTTGTGTATCTCAAGCCTTCTGTTTCTTAATTTTTGTATTTGAAATATATAATTCACGAAATAGTGAAAGAGTTAGAAAAGTTCCTGTTGAATAGAATTATCCATTTCAAAATTATTTCTATCCTACGAAACTGAAAATAATTTTTTATGCTTTCCGTGCTTTTATTTCCTAGAATCAACTCGTAGAGCCATTCTCAAATAAACCGCTTTATTTATTTTCATTTCAAGAAAGAATTTATAATACAAAAATAAATACATGAATAAAAGCTAGTAACTTCACTATTGTGCAATGGGAGAAAAAAAAATGCCTTCAACGAACGACGCCTTCCATATCTGATACAATGTGGCAAGCAGTTTACATGCTCTCTGGCGAACAAAAGCATGAAAAATACTCGTAAACTTCTCCTGGAGGAACAACGTAGAGATCAGCAAGCAGCATATATCTCTACTCCAACGAGATCCATTCATCGAGTCTCAGAGAAAAGCGTGTCGTCACTTCCGGTCTGACCTTTCCACGGCCTCTCGGCAATCGCACAACAGCTGGCGTAGATCGTTACGTCACGTGGAGCATTATAGTTTGAGATTGGCTTTTAGGATGAGATGGGAAAGAGAAAATCACAAACCGCTCTGCATACTCCCGAGTGGAATGGAGGAGTAAAAGCTGGGCTCCTGCTCATATCTATTCGAGAAAGCATTTTGTTGGATTACTTATATTTTTACAAAAAAAAAAAAAAAAAATGATTTCTTTATTTAAATTATATTTCAAGTAAATTTGTTCAGAATAATATTAACTTCACGGCGAATCGAATCTTGGAATATTTCTATTACGAATGCTAATAATATACATTTTAAATCATTTATGATCAGACTCTTTTACTTGGCTTAAAATTTAACTGCAAAATTTATTTTAATAAATTCTGAGATTATTAATTATTTAAAAAAAAATTTAAAACCAGATAATTACACATATGAAGCATCTTTTTGTAAATAAATATTTCGAATGGTTTTAAAACTGTTGTTAAAGCTTAGGATTACCCAACAAAATATCGCAATATTTTCTTCATTTGTTGTTTATTAAAAGCCGTGTTTAATTTTATGAACTCGTCCTTTTTAAAAAAAGTTAATATGTAAATGCTAGCCAAAAACAAATGGTTTCTGTCTCAAAATGGGTGTCTTAAAAAAAATGTGTGGTTTTGGTACTTGTTAATCTGAAGTTTAACTATTATATTTGAATAATTTAGAAATTCTGGATAATTTTTTTCGAAAATGTAACATTTTATCGAAAATTTATAACATTTTAAAAATTATTTTTCTTTTCTTCTTCTTTTTTTTTTTTTATGAATAGCAGAATATTTTTATGTTTCTCACACATTTTCTCTTTTCTTAATTTTGATTGTCGCTTGCCGACAGAAACATTTCTTATTCATTTTACTTTTCGGCATAATTAAGCATTTTCTCTATATATATCGAATCATTTACATTTATTATTACCAGGGTTAGTAAAATTCGATTTATTTTTGGAGACTACGTTCTTTCATTAACGATTCTAAATGTAAACCATACAGAAGACGATAAATCGTGCTGAGAAATAAAATAAATGATGGCCACATTTAGACAAACAAAAGTTTAAAAATAAATAATGTTTGGCACAGCTGGGATGTCCTACGAGCATGCGCGGAGATCCAGTTTTTACTCCGCTGATGCTCTCTACCGTTCTATATTGAAGCATATTTTTTCTTTCTTTTTTTAAATGAGATTTTCAATTAGTTTATGCGTTGTTTTTCTTTTTTCGTGGACAGTTGGCAGTTGTTAAGATGAACTAAAGGTGAGGATCTTTAAAGGATGACGCACATCTGGCGCTGATTAAAGTGTTTAGCGATCAGGGGTTACGGGGGTAAATTCGCAACAAATTGATGAAGGCTGTTTCTGTGGGATGGTAGAAGTTGTTTTTGAAGAGGTGAATGTTCGTATATAGACCTTATATTATTCGATTGACAAAAAAAAAAGAAAAAGATCTGTAAAAAGTGTCATTAAAATTTTACTTTGTTTTCTATGTTATTTTCATTTCGGGTGATAACTTGCACACAAAAAATTAAGTTTTCCAAAATAGGAAGGAGATACCAGGAATTTATTTGCGAGAATATCAATCTCAACTTGAAATAATCTAACAATTAAAATAGTTAAAGTTATAATGATTAATTAACTTTAAAATTAATTGTAATAGTACTTAGCTGCTTTGATTATTCAGTATACATATGTATAATCATAAGCATCCATAATTATTTAATTATAAATGTTTAATTAAACTATAATTCGTAATTAAAATTGCTCAATATCTATGATAAATATTTGTGTATAGTTAAAAATCTGTAAAAAAAAATGAAATGTTGATGGTTTATAAGTAGATTTTAATTCTTTTGTGTGTGTATGAAATGTGGAATACACCTTACAATATGTGGGGAATACAACGTACTTTCATTGCTTCTTGGTTTATTTTTATGACATGATTCTATATTTAATTTGTATTTTTGGGGTAAAATTCAAAAGGAATCAGAACCGATTTCTTTGCATAAAATACATGAAATTTTCTGAAAGAAGTCTCTTTGGGCCCCCCCCCCCGGATGTAATACTCTATAGACAATTTGAAACTGAAAATCAGAACTTTCGTTAAGTTTTAAAATGTATACACATTTTAAATAAATACAAATAGGAGTGTGTTGTTCTTTCAAAAAATATAATAATATTTTTTTTTTTTTTTTTTTTTTTTTTTTTTTTTAATTCTTAATGACTTAAGTTTCGGGGGATTCTGAGAAATTCGTTGCCATATAAATATATTGGAATGAAAATATATGAATGTTTTACAATTAGTTATATTGGGGCTAGAAATAAATAAAATTAATTTTGAAGTATTAAACTGAAACTCCTAGATGATATCACTCTTTGGTTTAAGTGTATTGACGTGTCTCGAAAATGTTCCCTAAACTCTAAAGTCTTTCAAAATGTTCGAAAAAAAAATTACAATTTTTTTTGAACAGATCGGCGCTGTTTTTTTTTTTTTTTATTATTATTATTATTATTATTTATTTTCATGTGTTGATAAATAATACTATTTCTCGGATATATTGTATAAATAGAGAATTACAAGAAATTAAAACTTTTCTGAATAATACAATTCTTTTTCAAACAGATCACAAAAGTATTAATATCTTATTTTTGCTAGAGTAATTTATAACTAATACTACAATGTTATAGTAATTTAGGAATAATAATTACCGTGTATTTCCGAATATGAGCCGATCCATGTATAAGGCGAAAGGGCTTTTTTTTTAAAAAAAAAATTCTATCCAAAATTTAAATCCCTTCCATAAGCCGAAATGGGGAAAAAAACTTTTTTTTTCATATGACTTTTTTTTCTTAAATAAGTTACAATTCAAAGCATTCTAAGTTTAAGTTAGAAGATTAAAGTAATATTCCTTCCATTGTGATTTTCATGTGCGTATTATCTACGGTATTCTATTTTTATTACCAGAGTACGTTTTGGTAACTTTTTCGTAAACAAGGTGCGAATTTCGCCTACATCAAATTTTTCCTTTTGATAAGGGCTCAACATATCAGTAATATAAACACTTTCGTAAATAAAACACTTCATTTTCACAAAAAGAATAATAATTTCATTTAGAATTATTACCCTCATAAAAATCAGATTTATAAACCAAAGAGTAAAAATGTGCTATAAATGGCAATTAATTCAGCGCAGCTAAACAAAGAAAAATATCTACTTTTTAATGAATTAAAGTATTTGTGTATAGGCCAAACCTCGTAATTTAGCTTAAAACAAGTTCCACGATGATTTTTCAGAAGTATAAATAAAGAAATTAAATAAATTTGAACATCTTGAGTCTGGAGCTCACACACAATCTGCATATATATATGACAACAATGTGTAATGTTTTATCAAGAAATGGTAATTCATTAAAATCTGGTCCCCGGGCATCAATTATGATCAATTTCAGTATTTTCGAATCATTATTTCTGAACCAGGGGATTCCTGCTCACCAAGTTGGGTCTTTGAGCTTTCCTAAAGGTTCCCGAGAAATACTATTAGCTAAGAGATTTTTTTAATCATTTGTGTTATTTAAACAAAATTGTACAACACTCATGGACTCAACTATGACCAGTTTATGTACCTTTGTATCAATTATAATGATTTAGTTCTACAGAAGAGAGTGTATATCTCGAAAACTGATATTAAATGTACTCGTACAAATAGGTTTATTGAAAAATGGATGGTAGAATTTTGTATAAGAGTCCAAAGTGACGCATAATTATTACCAAATTCATAACACAGAAAACGAAGAAGTAAGGAAAAAATGGGAAAGCTATTATTATGAGCATTCCGAAGTATTGTTTTGGAGAATTCATTAGCTACAATAAAGCTTTTTCAGTTACATAATTCAAAACACAAATTTCAATTTTACTTTTTGTACGCACACACACACAAATATATTTGATGAAGCAAAGATAACGGTTCAAATAATCTGTCTAGCAAATTGTAGCATTTCTTGTCACACTGATTTCAACAAGTACGTTCACATAAAAAAAAAAAAAAAAAACTTCATAAATGTGGTGAATAAGTCAATATTTTGGTTTTATTTTGTGCGTTGGCCTTTGTGCCTTGTTTTGAACAATAAAACAAGAAAGTGGAGAAGCATGACAAAAAAAATTTGAATGCTTTTTCAAAGAATTAAGAGGGTTCTTAGTTAAATTTTATATTTAAATACATTCTGCTTTTCTCTCTTACATATACATACATATCATTAGCATTATATTATCATAAAATTTCATACAGCATAAAGAATAATGTTGATACTTACTGTAATAATTTAACAAAAGATTTTGGAAAGAAGAACAATGATTCAGAAATTTATAGAATAAACATCAGCTACATATATTCACGAGAATTCTTTATTGACTGAAAAAATTACCCTTTATCTATAATAGTACAAGGAGCAATCTATTTCGAACACTATCTTTTGCGAAAATTATTGCACATCATGTTTCCATTGGATCCATATTGCACTTATTATCGGTATCTATTCTTTTGTTAGATACTTAATATATATTGCACTCAGAGTAATATTTATTAATTTTAACTTATTCAAATTTGATTTAATTTTAATTGTTACTCTAACTTCTTTTTCACTGTCTGGATGGACCCTTCCTCAGAACTCCATTCCATGCGGTCCTGATCTTGGCTAAGATTTTCCAATTTGTCATCTTGATAGTTTCCGTGTCCTTTTCCAGGCGGTCAATCCACTTAAGTTTTGGTCTCCCTCTTTTTGAATACCGGATGGTTTCGACAGAAAGATCATTTTATTGACCGATGAGTCAGATTTTGTATTCATTCCGCATTTTCTAGCGTAATTTATTTAACGGTCTTTCGTCGCATCTGACTATATTTACGGAATTTTTCGGTAACCGAGTGGCCTTGGTCGCGAACTCGCGGCCGGCGTTGTTTCCGTGGAGTCGTGGTTCGAGTCCAGATGCCATTAAAGTCTTGCCGTGTAGCGGGTCTAATGCACGTCCTGCCGTTCGTGTTCGTGAAAGTTTGAAAAGGCGCTGCCAGCTCAAGTGTCGTCCACGTCACTCGCCCGAGGTTCAAAATTACGAGATCTGTCCCCAATGGCCCTCGTGTTGCTTCTAAGTGTAACGTTAATAATTAATCAAATAGAGTCGTTTGAAAGTCGTTATACTTAACACATGGATCAATAAGTCCCGAGACTAACATTGAAAACAACATTTTTTTTGCAAAAATTTTTTTTATTCATCAACATAATCACCTTTTAGGGTGATACAATCGTTCCAACGCTTTTCCAATTTTTCAATACCATGTTTATAAAAAAAATTATCTTTCGCTTCAAAATAAGCTTCAGTTTCAGCGATGACCTCCTCATTTGAGCCAAATCTTTTTCCCTGGAGCATTTTTTTAAGATCAGCAAAGAGCCAGTAGTCACTGGGGGCTAAATCTGGCGAGTATGGGGGGTAGGGAAGCAGATCAAAGCCAAATTCGTTCAATTTTGCCATTGTTTTCATCGACTTGTGGCAGGGTGCATTGTCTTGGTGAAAAAGGATTTTTTTTCTCTGCATGTGCAGTCGTTTTTTTGCGATTTCCTCCTTCAAACGCAGCAGCAAGTCAATATAATAATCACTGTTGATCGATTTACCTTTTTCGAGGTAGTCAATGAAAATCACGCCATGCGTATCCCAAAAAACTGACGCCATGACTTTGCCAGCTGACTGCTGCGTTTTCGGACGGCTTTCGCCAGCTGTGCGCCACTCAGATGACTGCCGCTTCGACTCTGGAGTGTAGTGATGTATCCATGTTTCGTCCATGGTCACGTAACGACGCAAGAAATCTTTTTTGTTGCGAGTAAATAGCGATAAACAGCTTTCTGAATCATCGACTCGTTGCTGTTTTTGTTCCATCGAAAGCAATCGCGGCACCCACTTGGAAAAAACCTTTTTCATGCTCAATTTTTCATGAAGGATAGTAAATACACTTCCATATGATATCTGTGTCATCTCAGCAATCTCACGGAGCTTCACTTTACGATCTTTCATTATAATTTTTGTCACTTCACTCACATTTTCCGGTGTAACGGCTTCCACAGGTCTACCCGAGCGTTCCGCGTCATTTGTGTCGGTACGACCACGTTTAAACTCGGCAAACCACCGACAAATCGTTGCTTTTGATGGACAAGAGTCCGGGTAACATTTTTCAATCCATTGTTTCGCTTGCATGGTGTTTTTACCCATTAAAAAACAATGTTTTATCAGAACACGAAACTCGGTTTTTTCCATTTTTTAAACAAACTACAAAACGACTTTACTCCAACCTCGATAACTCAGCTGTTTCTGGTCCGATCGACTTAAAATTTTGACACGTTTCAAGCAAAGGTTCGTACTCTAGAAAGACCTGGTTACTGGTTTACTACGAGCGCCATCTCTAGGTTAGTCTCGGGAGTTATTGATTGATGTGTTATATATATATATATATATATATATAACACATTTTTAATCTTGGGATGCTAGTGTAACGCAGAAGAAATACTGAAATCGATTAGAAAAAAAGAACTAAATTATTTTAAGGTAATACAGAAAAAAATCTGTTCGGTTCTTATATAAATATATTTTATAAAAACCATATTTACCAATAAAAATAAAGCAGATAAAAAGGAAAACAAAGAATTAGTTTTGGATAATGTTTTTCGGATGCAGTTTTTGAATGTGTGTGTGTATAATGTTGTTAATTTATTAACGCTCTTAGATGCAACACAAGAGATATTGGTGACGAATCTCGTTTTTTAGATCCATGGTCAAGTAACGAGAACGGCTCCTCAATCTCTAAGCTGCTACGCCAACGAGAGGATATAGAATCCCGACAGATTTAATGTGCATGTGCTCCACTATAGTACAGTTCCTTAGCAGCATCAAGGTTTGAACCCCGTGTTTGATTTATGCAATAGTTCAATTTTTACTTGGTTGAATAGCTAGGATTGAATTTTTTCCTCAGACTCACAATGATTTTTGTGAAACCGAAAATTCCAAAGTACATGAAAATTCAATTTAAACTTTGTTAATCATTTAATAAAAATTTATTTTTAGTAATTTTTTATCATAATTATTTCTTTTTATTTTTAGATTTGTTTTCTTATTTAGTTTATGTATAAAGAATTTATTCACATGTATTTGCGCATTAGAAGCAGATCTAAGTACTGCATTTTCAATAAATAAAAATATAGCTATTTTAATAAAAATTTGTTTCATTGTCTTAGGGTATTTTATACACATATTTTTTCATATTATTCTTTGGCCATTTCAGTATGATTCTAATATTCAAAATTTAATTGTATCCATTCATAATATTAGCACAAAAAAATCACTTTCATCAATATTTCCATACTTTTTAAGTCAGAGACTATTTATTCCATCGATAAGTTAGATTCTGACATGTATACAATTGCCAAAAAGTACATCATTTCTTGCATTGTACTCTTCATTTTCTTAAATTATAATAAAATCCAAAAAAACATTTAAGCAAACAACAATATAATAAATTAATTTAAAATATTATAAAAACGTAAAAGGATATATATATGTGTATATATATATATATATATATATATATATATATATATATATTCAGTTTTTTTGTATTTTAACAGCCAAATATACAAAAATATAATTAAAAAAAGTATTTGTACATTTCATTGGTGTCCTATAATTAAGTAAAATTTAATTAAATAACACAAATTAATACTTTATGTGAAATTCTTTAGCTTTAATGACTGCTTCAAGACGTTGTGACATAGATTCCACTAATTTTTTTGTGATTGTTGGATTATTCTATGCTTCAATGAGAACTTCTTTTAAACTGTTTTTACTAGGTATATGTTTATTTTCCCCAAATTTGTGCATCCATAATTTTTTTATTAAATTCAGGTCTGAAGATTGTGGAGGAGTTACCAGTCGACTTCGAGCATTGTAAAATATAACTTTGTTCTTGGTAACCATAGCAATATGTTTTGGGTCGTTACCCTGATAAAAGTGAAAAGTTTGCTCTAAGCCTAATTTTCTGGTATTGCTTTATAAGTTATGCCGCAAAGCATCAATGTTTGTTAAAGCTGTCATTGTAGCGTCAATAAAACCCAAATTTCCTAATTCATTGGAAGTTATATAAACAAGGAGTATACCCACAAAGCAAACAATTTTCTCCACTATGGGTGAGAGTTAGGGTATATGATTTGGACCTAAAGCAGTTTTATTTTTACGCCAAAGTTTTCGAATTCTTGGAGGAGAGAATTTACTCTCATCATAAACAATGACTATTTTCCAAAAATGCGTTGGTTTATATCTGTAGGTCAAAGCGAATTCCAAGCGTGTTTTCTCCTGTTTCTTTCACTTACGAATGGCTTTTTTCCTTGGGATTCTTCTTTTTAAACCAGCATTGTGGAGAATATTTCCTATTTTCAAGTTTTTTTTTTTTTTTTTAATTTGTGTTTTGGTGTTCTGCCGTTTTTTTTTTTTTTTTTTTTTTTTTTAGCTGCATCCATACGACTGTTTGAATAACACTTTTTTTTGGTCGCATTGTAAAAACTGGGATGTCTTAGTATGGGTTTATTTTCGATGCATCAAATTTCTTGATACCTTCTCAATTTTTATCAACAGTTGTAAATGGTAATTTAATCACTTTTCCAATTTTTCGGTACGATTTTTCATTTTTTTGCAGCTTAATGATACGGTTTCTCACTTCTAGAGATACCTCTCTAGTTTTAGGTCCCAACAGCGTAGATAAAATGTCAACAGTGTAGATGTCAAGAACATTGTTGATAAAATGTCAGATATCTAAAAATTATATGAATTTAACAGTTATTTACAACTACTATATGTAAATAATCCTTTCAGCCATCAACATTATAAATGCTGTTTGTGTCTTGTTGAGAAAGTGTGCAGATACTTCTTTTGCAAGAAACTTTTAAACTTTTACAATTAAAAAGTTATTATTTAACTTTATCAAAGTTTTTTTGGTATTTAATCTAAAATGTAATTTAAATATATTGTATTAAAACTATTTCTGTCAAAGTATTTGTTTTTATTTTGTTAAAATTTAAAAATATCAAAGTACACACAAATAATTATTTTACCACCTGCATTTCGTTATACTTTCTAAATCTACATCATTTGTTCATAACAGGAGGACTGGTGTTACTCCCTCCTCCCCTCTTTCCAGTTTTTTCTTCTCTCTCTATAATATGGAATTTTTACTATTCTTTCCTACTACGAATAAGTTACTATATAATGATAGTATTCCGAGATGTTAAGCATTTGCAAAAATTGAAATTTCTTTTCAGAACAAGCAATAAAAAAATTCGAAAAGTGTCGAACATGATTTAAATTTTAATTGAAACTGATATTGTGGCTAATTACAGACCCCCCCCCCCTATTTTTCACTTTAAAATGCTATTACAAATTTTTTTTAAAGAAATATTGTAGGGCAGATGGTCTGGATTCTATAGACACCCCATCTGGCAATACTACAATTCTCAGATGTCTTTTATTTCCATTGTAAAATGAAATGTATTAATGTACTTAGGTTTTCAGATATTAAATTCCACTATTGGGTTGTTTAGAAGAAAGAATGCGTAAAATAGGATTTCCAAAATACTTTATTAAATAAATCTACGTTGGGATTATAGATAGAGGCTTATATATATCTTTCTATTTTATAGGTATTTTTATGTCACTGAATTACAGATCATCGATCGAATTTTACCTCTCTAAGTAGGGACACCTAGACTGGTCCAAATCTTCTATTAACCACACTAATTCCTAGGTCTTTTTTTCAATTCTGATTTCGAATGATTGCCAATAATCTATTTCCCGAGAGTAGTAGCTTTTTCATAGCCCGTTGAGACATCTTCTCAATGGGCTTTTCTTCAACCTGTCCTGCAACTGGGGAAATCATTCGTTTTAATTAACCGTATATTTCGCTGATAAGACGACTTTCACATAAGACGAGGTATAAATGTTCGTGAAAGTCTTATAGTCTTAGCATTTATTTATCCTATAAGATGACGCCAAACCTTTGAATTTAGTTTAGATCAGTGATCACCTGGAGCAAATTTTATTTTCTTTCGTCTGGGGCAGCACTGCCCGTAGAAGTACGTGCCGAATCAAGAGTCAATATGTACCTCGAACAAATCATTCAAAAAGTATGGGATTTCCTCAGCTCTGGATGGCATTGAAGATGATTTGCTATTGGATACTGATGAAGAAGCAGATGATCCATTGATGAGTAATTTGCTTTATTTTATAATGATTTTAATTTATGTAAATTTCTAATTTTTTTTTTTTTTTTTTTTGAAGCTGTCCTATAAGATGACCCCGAATTTCGGGGGCCTTTTTTATGATTCAACTATCGTCTTATCTGCGAAAATATACGGTTATAATTTTTCTTTTATATACATAAAAAAAAAAAACAACTTCATTGTGTGTCCTTCTTCAAATATATTTTTAAATGAGGTTTTCTAAAAATGTTTATTTTTAAAACAGCAATGATGATTCAGTTAATGTATATTATGATTTCTGCTAAATTAGTGGAGCTATACGTACTGTGTTTCATATCATTTAGTTGAATCGGCTATTTCATAGTCAAGAACCGACCTCATAATGGCCAGTAAAAGGACTTCTGTTGTATTTTGGGTCTGCTCTTAGCGGTCTAAGAAGGCACTACTAAAATTTACGTTCTGGTGTATTTTTTTGAAAACATTTTCATATGTTCAATAGTTAATCACTTGTGAACTTTTCGAAATGCAAACTTTTTTTTTTCACATTCTTTTTGCTACCATAGTGGCGAACTTATTGTCAAGGTCGGTGCGCGCGAAAAATGATACGTTTATAAAACTGCCCATCACATATTACTTAATGCAGAAGTTTCCAACCTTCATGCTACTAACCCTCCCTGAAAAGAAATTTTATTTTCTGCGTCCTCTCTCGTTTCTATTTTTGAATTGATATGATGATAATTGAGTTTTGAATAATAAAAATTAATTGCAAAAAAATTAATGCCGATTAACAGAATAATAACAAGGTTTTAGTATCGCATATACGTACATGCATTTTTATTTTTACGTTACATTCTCTTAATCATTTTTGAATAATTTTGAATGATCAATTATTAATGATTATTATTAACAATTTTAGGTACTTCCCCTGGTAATAGATCGCATCTCCCGGTGTGGGGGGGGGGCATGCCTCCCTGCGAACAGTAACATACTAAAATTTTGTTCAAAAGTGAGCATTTACAGAGTTGCCTTTCAGTACACCTTGTCATATACGTTTCCAACCTCATACTACAAGCGTTTAACTATCTTTTTGTAGCATATTCTGTGAGTTCAGCGTTGAGCAATCTTAATTATAATTATTTTAAATGAATATGCACACACGAAGAATACATTACACTCAGCCTGATTAGTTTAGTTTAGTTTTTATTAACGTCGCACTAGAAGCAATACGAGGGCTATTGGCGACGGACCTCGTAATTTTGAACTACGGTCAAGTGACGAGGACGACACCTGAGCTGGCACCCCCTCACCTAACATCCACACCACGCCATGGGAGGACTTTGGGCCCCGAACAGATTTAACGTGCATCAGGCCCGGCTACACGGCTGGTCTTTAGCGGCCTAGGATCGAACCCGCGACTGAACGAAAATCGCCGGTCGCGAATCCACGACCTTGACCACTAGGCTACCGCGGCCCCACACTCAGCCTGAAGGGATTTGAAAGTATGGTAGATAGCCATTACTTTGGTTCGTTTTATTTTAATTATCTCAGCAAAGAAAGGGAAGCAACTGGTGGTAATCAAAAAATGAATAAGACAAAATAGTAATGTGTATATTTTTAATTAAATGGAAATTTTTGTGTGTGTGTGTAGTGCATTTAAAACAAAAAATTCCATTATCAAATATGTTATAATTGTACATTAGAAGTGTTTTTTCTTTAAAAATAAATATGCCTAGAAAAAGGGTAATTGAATCTATCATAAAATAATTCGATATAAAAACCAACGTTTTTAAAAGCAACGTTTTTATATGGTGGCAAAGTTTATTAGAGAAAATTATTGAAATATTAGTTAATACTGTTAGTTATTTTATCTTTAAAATTTACTTAAAAAGAGACATTTGTGAGCGTATTAAAAAATTCATAATATAAAATCAAAACATGCATTTGAAAGTTTGTAAGTCATTCTATTAAAAAAAAAAATGGGAACCAGAATTCAGAAAAAATTATTGTGATAAGACATGGCGCCTAATATTGGAAACTTTCTTTCTTGCGAATGATTATTGACTAAAAGTCAGCAACCCTTACTATCTCGGAGATTGTAAAGGGGAGATAGTATCTCCCCTTTGTGAGTACAAAAGGTTTACGATAACCTCATGCTGCGTGGGGAGTGCCCGGTGCTCCCAGAGGGGGAAAGAAATTTTTCCCTGAATCCTAAAAGCGCCTCGAGGAAAGAATATTTTGACTTATTAAAATTATTGAAATATGAGTTAAAACTTGTCGCAAACGAATAAATATTGCATTGTTAGGCGAGTACGAACGATTCCCGAAATTTCAAAGCTCTAGCTTGATGGGAAGTTGGTTAAATTAACGATCGAAAATTTGATGACACACACACACACACACACACACCAAGTGAAATTCAGAAAAACGTTGTAATAAAATGGCAAATGAGTTTTTGAGATTCGAATCGAAGACAAGAACTCACACGTTCGCGGAAAAAAGTTTGCAACTCTGAGTACCACTGTATTTCCTATTATACTTGCTTCAAAAAATCGTTACTGCTGTAATTTTTCAAAATAAATAAATATTTGTCAAAATTCATCTTGATGAGCTTCCATTGACATTCCTCCTGAGTCATCATCACGTGCATTCATCATGATCTGACACAACAGTCAAAATCTGCTTCAACCATTCGGTAAGCGAAGCTAATGATTTTCTGGTTCTGTTCCAAATGTCCGAAATAATCCTCTTTGAGGTTCCGCATGCCAGAAAACTCGATTTGAAATGCTAAGCTCTTCTGTTTTGTTATGTTTCACGGTATAGGGTAGACATTTGGAAACACGTGTTGGAAGTTTCAGTGCTTTAAAACAGATTATATTTGTAATCATCAATTTCTCCTTTTATTGACATAAAATAAATATTTTCTACACATCAAAATCAGATTATGCTTAATTACGGTAATTATTTGCGAAAACTCTCATCACACACAGTTCTTTCATTTTCATCCACGTACGATAGATACAAAAAGAGAAATTTTCATTTCGAAAATAAACTGCATATTTGCTTACACTTTTTTTTTTCTGTGTTATTCTCAAAACCTTATCATAACGATGCATGAATTTTTGGCCTAATACATCCAGACATTTCTAACTTATTCCTGAGTTCTGACTTTTTCTGATTCTAGATTAAGGAAAAGTAAATTTTTGTAAAAATATTCTATATCCTTATCGGTTTTTTAAATTTCAAAAAATATACTGATATTATTTTCAATGATATTTTTCAATTATTTTTAGAACTACGTAGATTTTTTTTTACTGGTTATAGGTAAAGTAAAAATGTGTTTCCTAAATCAATGTCAAAAAGTTGATTGTAATCTTGTTCAGTCTTGTCATCAATAATCTTGTTTTTGCTAGAATTTATATCGGTGCGGAAGACAATTGTTTACTTGGAAATGTTGTTTTTCAACTTAGACATATCACATGAAATTCTATTTTAAATCATTTTAAAACGCATTTTTAGCAGCATATTTTTTTTAAACATTAAAGAATTTTATAAGGAATTCTTTTTAGCCGTTTTATACTATTACTTTCAAGGAATATTTTATACTCATATTATAATGCGCATTCCAATTAAATTAATTCAAGTGAGACTTGTAACGATTTAAGTACTGTTTTTGTTTTAAGAGACAGAGAACATGAAAAATGTAAAATAAAATGTAAATGCGCAACAAATGATAACTCAAATATTTGTAACGTAGCCAAAACATTTCGCTACATGAGCTTTTTTTTTTGTTTTGCTAGACAAGCAAACGAAAAATGTTTTACTTCCTGCTTAACATTTTGATGCTTCTACAATTGCATTTGGAACGTGTTCATTAATTTTGACATAAATATATTCCTGTTTCTTTTCATAACATTCATTTTCGTTCTAAGTTGTTCATAGATGACGGAAAATATGATGCCTTCCGTGCAATGACACTTCTTGGCAATGTTTAAATATTCAAGAATCCAGTAGACTGAGTCTCTTCTCTTTCTTGGTTGCTTAAATTTTGTAATGACACTGAATAATAAAATACACAAAATTCTGATGATGTGAGAGATAAATATCAATCACTTTTTAAGAATAATTACCGCAGAAAAAAATTGCATAAATACTTGCATGACGATTTCAGTCAAATGTTCAAATCCTGGTTCGAATATTAGTTTCATAAAAGTTCCTTGTGGAGAATAATGATGGTTGCGACGCATTTAATTGAACAGGGTCTAAGTCTTCGTGTGGGGAGTGTAAAATTTAGATAATTGCGGTACCAGTTCAGATGTTGTCCTCGTCACTTAACCCTGGCTGAAAATTTTGAGATCCGTTGACTCTACAACTTCCACGTAACGCCTAAACTACCATCAATCCAAATTAGTTAACTTATAATAACTAATAATTTTAACTATTAGAGAAAATTCCTTACATTAAATAAGTTAATAAAATCAAGATATTGCAACAATTAAAAATAGAATAAAACGACTGGATTTATCTTTAACTCTGATAAATTATTTTATAAATCTCAGATTAAGAAATTGAGGTTATACAAAACCACAGTTGTCAATTTAGTCCTAAAATCAATCGATCGGTTAATATTGTCTCAGGATTATTTCTTTCATTGAATAGATCCATCATTAGTCAATATTTATGAACCCACTAATGAAAAGTCAAACGAATAGAAAGTCAGATGGCAGAGGCAACCAAATTATTTTATTTGGATTTACGAATTCTCAATATTCGCTATCTAAACTATTACGTATGTGTGGATAAAGTCCTTACATACACGTATATTCGAATCTAACAGATATAGAATAGATAGATATAGAAAGATAGATAGATATATAAATTTCATGGGAAATGAGGATGAGATAGAGAGATTTGGCGTGTTTCAATGCTGAGAGGAGTAAGAAGGTTAGAGAGTCATAGCTGTAACTCGGACCCAGGAATTAAGTATTGTTCCTAACTTGGATCCACTTTTGCTATTATTACGGTAAGTAGAATTTTTATTTAATCTTTGGTTGAGGATACTAGTTAGCTATAACGTTAGGCAACCTGGGGAGCATTATAGCAATTTATAAATTACCTGGAATTACAATATCTTCCTAATCAAATCGAACCGTGATTAGATAAATTAGAAGAAGATAAGAAACGAATTCAATTAGAGATAGTTTATACATCTGAAATAAAATTTAAAGGAAGATGAAGTGATATGGGATATTACGCCAGGGTCATAAATATTTATAAGTTATATTAAGCAGGTATTAAGGCATCATAAATAATTTTTTGGACTGAAGCGAATCTTAGTAGAAATACTAAGATGAGAATGGGCTGTTTCTGAGAAATGGTTGAATCAGAACGAGTTGAATGGTAAGCTAAGACTTTATTAGTTGATCATAATTTATAATTGAAGAATTAAGGGGGATTCGAGAGAGAACAACCTTATCTATTTTTCAGTGATTAAAAAAGTATTTATCTTGCTTTTACTTATTCTTCAAATGGAGTCCAGGATTAATTAATTGTAGAATCAGCAGGAAAGATGGCAGTAGAATTAAATAATGAAGGACGGTCGACACATAGTTACCTCTCAATATTCGTAATACAAACATTAAATTATTCTTATACAAGAATAAAAATAATTTAAATATTTGCTTGTCTGATTTTTTGGTGCGTATCGATTGATCAGATCCTGAACACCGAAGCGGGGGAGTCACAAACTTTCCGAAAGCACGCCTGGAATTTCACATGATGGATCACACATGTGTCTTGTTTTAAATCCCCTCACATTAACGAAACGTACAAGGAATTTTCGAATTGGGTCTCAGGAATGTTTTAATGTTTGTTTAAAATCAATTTACCTCAGATTCAGGGAAGAGCTCTTTTAATTGTCAAATGTAGGTAAAGCAAGAAGACTAGTCCGTAATTCCTCCTTGCATCATATTTTTCGTTTATATTACGAGACTTAATAGAAGAGTGATGTCGTCATAATTATTTTGTTGGTAATCCAATTTTCACGATTCTTATTATTCCTGAACACTACAGGTATTCCCTATGCAATGTGTTATTTAATTTTCGACATTGTTTCCATGTCTTTCGCCACATTTTTATATTTGTATATTCTGCTAGTAATCCAATTTTCATCATTCTTATAGTTGCTGAACTCTACATGTTAACCTTTATGTCTCTGTTAACAAAAATAAATAAATAGAGTAAACGTTGCACAAATATCAAGTAGGAACAAAGCAATTAAAGTTACGGTTTTCCGTTTACATTAAAAACAAAAACAGAAAAAAATGTATACTGAAAAAGACACACACATTAAGATGATAAAACCTTAACGTATTTTTATTCTTTTACGTACATATGAGGAATAAAATAGAAAATTTTGGCTAAAATATTAGCAATATAAAATAAGTACCTTATTTATTTTTATAACAAATAACCATCCCATCATAAGTAATATTTTACCTACGCTTAATGTGTGTGTCGGAAGATTAAAATAAGAACACATTGTCTAATTTTTTTCCATAATAGAACACTAAAGCCGAAATACGAGGGATGTTCCGAAAGTAAGTTTCATCATTTTTTTAAACAGCACATGGTGCATCAGATGAAACAAACAACCGCCATAAGAATCCACATCCATTGCTGTTTCAACGACGGAAGTAGCGACCGTGGAACAGGAATGACGCATGCGCAGAGCGACGAAGAAAAGAAAATAGCAGTGCACCAGCGTGCCGGAGACGTGACGGACAACATGGTCGGCAATGGAAGTGCGTCCTGTTATCCGGCATGAATGGGCTCGAGGGACTCGTCATCCATGAACGCCGAGTATGGCGAGCAAATTATGTTTTGTCGGATGGTTGGACGCTGATGCTGCTTGTTCAGTGAAGGAAGGCAGAGTATGGAGGATGAAGATCGAAGTAGGCGTCCCTCTATATTCACGAATGAAAACGACATTGTTAGAGTGCAGGACATGGTTTTAGCGGACAGGCGCATAACGGTGTCAGACGGGGAGTCCCCACTGCTTATTGGTTGTGCTCGGGTTCATCCAAAATAATACTGAGGTGGAGCAGGCTGTGCGACAATTCTTTGCATCGCTGGACACGCAGATTTATCATGGTGGTATCTTCGAACTGATTGCACACTACGACAAATGTCTCAATGTCAATTGTGATGATTTCGAAAAATAGTGCAAGGTATAAAGTTCATGATGTCATGGTTTAATTATTTATTTATTTTGGCAATAAATTTTCCTTGTGAAAAAAAATGACGAAACTTAATTTCGGAATACCCCTCGTATGTTATATATGGAAAGAGATAATGAATATTATCTGATTTCACAAAATTTTTAAAACCGAAAATTCGTGTTCAGATCCTGTTATATATGGAAATTAAAATAAATTCTAACAACATTTATTCACGAATAAAAATGTATCAAAGTCTGAGCTCGCAAAGTAGTATTAAAGAAATATTTATCTAAACTCTTACTAACAAGTAATATAAAAAAAAAAAAAAATTAAATCAATTCCTACTTAAGTCAACAAAGAAAATTTTTAATTTAGTTACTTTTTTATTAAATAATTACAATTAATATAAATATGTATATACATATGACAGAATCACAATATTAAGTGGCAAATTTTTTTTCTCCCATATAAAACTAAATTTAATTAATTCATCCGGTTAATTAAATGATTGGAGTGTAGTTTAGCCCACCACTCTTAGCGATAGGGATTTGGCGTTATTTTCCCAAATATGGCTACCCTGGTGACCGCTCCACGAGCTTAAAGTTCAGCAAAAAAAAAAAAAAAAATCGCTAAGTTTGGCAGCTTTTGAAATCGAGTTTTACCGTTTTTAGGTAACCTGCCCCATTGTCCCCATGCACAACTTCGACAAGCCGAAATGTTTCGTTTTCAAAAAGAAGGCAACACTCTGTAACAATTTCTACAAAAAAAAAAAATTAAATTAAAATCTATTCTATGCAAAGTTTTGCAAAGAATAGATTTAGCCACCCATAGTGCGTTTTTTTTTTTTTAAATTAATGTAAAATTACTCAATTAAATATAAGAATTAAACTAAACGATGAAATATCGAGAAATGGACAATAGTAAACTTTTCCGATATTAAAATTAAAGGGAACGATAGAATATTAAATTGAATATTATATCAGCTACATGTAATTAAAATTAAAGCAAACGATAAATTATTAAATTGAATATATTTAAACTAAATGTAATTAAAATTGAAGCAAACGATAAATTATTAAATTGAATATATTTAAGCTAAATATAATTAAAATTGAAAAGTGATCTGGTACGCCAAAACTGATCCATCTAAAACAATAGTCCCTTGGGTGGCTAAAAAGGTTCTAATATAACCTTTGTTTTCTCTTTTTAATAAGTTGTGGACAAATGAAAAAATTCAGTTACCACAGTCGCATGTCTTTACCCTTTGAGGGGCGCGATGTTATTATGAAATATTTTTAAAAAGTTTTAAAGGGCAAGAGAGGTATATTAATCATGCAGGTAAAAAAATACAATCTGAAAAATTAGCAGTCTCTGGTTCGGAGAGGTTTTTTTTTTTTTTTTTTTTTTGCACTGTGCAAACACGAACGGGCACAGTTTTCCAGTTGTAAATACGGGGAAATGCGTTTGCACTGTGCAAATGGTTCTCATGAAAGGGTTAAAGCTACTATAATTACCAAAGTAAATGTTAAGAAATTCTGTCAAGAATTTCATTCTTGTTTGAAATTAACATGAAATATACTGAAGTAAATTTGTTTTTCTGAAAAATATAAGGTTACATAAAAAAGTTATTTATTTTCATTTGCACACAGTTTTGTTTTTCTCTCAATAATAAATAAAATATACATACTATTATCTAAAATACATATATCAATATACATACTATTATCTAAAAATCAGTAGAACTGGTTCGAGAGAAAAAAAAAATGGTTACGTGAATAGTAATAATGCATAATGCACTTACACAAAATCTTTATGTTTACTAAATAAATACTAAATATATATATAGCTCCATCTGTTTTAAATAAACCTGTTTCAAATTTTATTTTCTAAATTTCATTCACACAACGAGTCAAAATCATAATAGTTAACTCTTACAGATTTAGACACATTTCCTAAACAACGTGTTATCTTGTTTCCTAAATAAAGTGGAATTCGGGCGCCTTAAATTTGTTTTGTGGTTATTTCTAAATCAAGTTAGTAGTGCGGAAAAGACTGTTTTGATAAAGAGGATATGAATGAAAAGTGTCGAATTTCTCTTCTATTTCGGTGAACTTTTTAGAAAAGAAACCGGAAGTCATTCTATCTGTACTCTTTATCATAAATTAATAATTTATGTGCGCAAGCAGCTTCTTTGATAAAATTTTGTATTGAAATAAATATTCCTTTTTGATGTTCAGTTCTATTAAACACAATAAAATCCAAATTCACACACACAAAAAAAAAGGTATTAACTCTTTTGAAAATATCTTATTCAAGATAATCTTAAATTTTTTATGTCTAAAAAAGTGCAGTCTAAATAAAAAATTGAATTATTAAATCAGAGTGCCAAGATATTAAAAAAAATTCTTTTATGATAGTTAATCACAACAAATAAATTTATATTTAAAATTTAAAAAAAATGCACGATACTTTAAAAATACCCTCTTTAATAAAGAATATTTCATTTTTCTGTTCTGTACGCTTCAGATTAAAATTAAAAAATTTAAATAATAGTATAAATCATGATTTATATATATATATAATCATGATTTATTTCTAAAATAAATTATATTTAAATGTTTTTGGATTTATTTTTTGCAGGCTTTTTTGATGTACAGAAGTTTGGTTTTGTTATATTTGTCAATATAGAAAAATCACCTAACATGGTTGTGTCATCATTGATCTAGCTTTGTTCTTGAGAATTCCTTATATTGAATCTCTAAATAGTCTGTTTTATTCCGGCTTCCTTACTTTTTCTGATTTCCTTACAGTACCGAATCGGTTTAAAAAGAATCCGTGTTAGGAATGAGATAATACGAATAGGAAATGAGAATGGGGCAGTTTACAATAATATTGTTCATTTACCGTTTTCCCTTTTGCTAAGCATTCCACGGGCATGACGCCCTTTCTATCTCAAAAAAATCATCGCCGAAACACTTCCGGCAGATGACATTGTCATCTTTTTCTTTGGAGCAGATTCATCTGAAGCAATTCATTGTTTTGATTGTCACTTGGCTTCCGGCTTATACTGATGAGTTTAGATATCATCGACAGTGACTACTCGTCGCAACATTATTCAAATTGTGATTTGATTGCCATTTGCTGAAATATCAAAACTAACCTGTGATTCAGTGTCAAACTTGATCTGGTGCTATTTAACAGATGGCAGCACACAATGATAAAACCAATTTGCCTTAGCAATACCATTTCACATCAAACCTATTGTTTGAACCATCCTCTTATTGCTAATTGTGAGTTCAAAAATAGTTCTTTTTTAATTTTGGATGAAAGTAAATTATTGAGATTATATACGATGCTCAATTTTCGTACCTAATTAGTAGAACAACATAAAAGAAATTATTGAATAAATAATTACTTTTAGTAAATTGTTGAAGTACAAATACTGCTTTATTGGGTAGACCCAGGAGTTTTCTTTACAAGTTTGTCAAAAAAAAAAAAAAAACCAGTACATTTATCCTTTCTATATAAAGAATTTTGTAACTATGTCTTATCTACTGTTCTTCGTACATGACATGTATATTTAATATCGGAAACATATACTTCCATTATGATCAAAAATTCACGCTTATATTTTTCAATCATCTATATTCATTAATACTTCGTTAGTATTCTTGACTATCTACCTTAACAAAAAAAAACTGCATACTGTCTTTCAATCTGCATTTTATTCTCATCAATCTAATTATGCTATTTTGAAGTTAAATCATGTAATCATTTCATTAATGTATATTATTTTACTAACTATCTTTTTCTCTGAGATCGCATTACCTCATCAATATCTCTGTCAATGTCATCCAAATTCAATATTCATTCATTATATACACTTTTTCAGTTATTATAGCTCACTTATAAGTCCTTAAAATCATTTGTCTGTAGTGGACATATTTCTTCCAACAACTTTTCATCCACAAATAAATTTCCCCGTAAAATTGCTGTATTTATTTTTTGTACAATAACCGCTTGTCTATCGCAACGTAAAATTATTTTGCTTAAAAGTAATCAAATGAACGATATATTAATAGTTTGATAAAATTTTAACTTATAAATATAGCTCGAAATACGGCGAAAAAGAGTGATTTGTTAAAAAAGTTGAGTATGAATCTTTAGACCCATATAATATCGCATATGTGTCTAAAAGTGTACAAATTTAAGCGGGCATTAAGAGAAAGAAAAAAAAAACTAATGATCATCATACACATACAGAGTTGTTTCTATCCGAAAATCTTTTTGATATATATATATATACATACCCGCATACAGGCGCAAAATCTGGTCGGTACCTTTAAAGATATCGTTTATTTTATAGAACGTTATTGTTTCGTTTTTATTATTTGTTTTGTTGTATTGAAAATAGATGGTCAAGATCTTTAATTCACCGGTGAAGGGTTTTGATGGCATCTGCATACATGAGAACTATCTTATCTGATAAATTAGGACTCTTCATCGGAGAAGTGAAGAACTCGGCCCATTTTGTTTATTTTGTGTAATTTTAAGAATGCCAATTATCTTTTACAACGGTGGTATGTTTATTTTTATTGTTTATTTGTTTCTATTGCAAATACCTCTTGTTTATATACATTTTGCATAACTTTAAAAGTAATATATTTTTTAAATGTTCGTATTTTTTGTTTTTATTTGTTTCGATGTATCATAAATACGCCTTGTTTATTTTGTCTAAATTCAATTAATAAATTTTTGTATACGTTTGTTTTATGTATTTTGAAATTACGAGTGTATCGGGGCGCACATAAAATATCCACGCAGGCGCTCCACCCCCTAAGAACGGGTCTGCAATTACATCTCATTTGCTATTACTTACAAATCGTCTACTCATATTTCTATATAAATACAGTAAGACCTCATTGATAATCGAAATAATTGGGACCAGATCCGATCATAGTTATCGAAAATCCGGGTTAACTGGATAATGGGGGGGGAAATGAATAAAATAAAACATATACACGGAAAATCAACTTTCTATTGAACAAATCGAGTGTGAATCCTATTTATAGAAGAAAAACACATCTCCTTTGCTAACAATAGAAGTTTTTTAGCTTAAAGTTGTTTTCAAGCATTTAGACAATGTAGCACAGTATCCTGTTTGTCACTGGTGATAAGAGGTGATACTAAGGTTTTGTTGACTTCGCACAGAATATTTGTTAAGTCCCCTTCCACCTTTTCTCTTTCGTACATTCACAGCTGTTAGAAGATTTCAGTAAAGAAAATAATTTTTCCAAATACGTGTGTGTCAAAAAAATTAATGTTATCATTTACATTTATTTATTTCATAAATGTAAATTTTAAATAAAAAAAAAATCATCGTGCAGACATATCTGGATTATCCGGAGATCCGAGTTACAGTGGTTTGACTTATAAGATTCAACCGTAACTGTTCGCATCCATCTATTTTTTCCCTAATGGTCTTTTAAGAAAGTTTTTGATGTGGAGGTACCCCTACTATTTTTTTTTTCACAGATTCTGTCGTTATTTCCCTCAAGTTGCTCGTCTATCTCTAAAACAGAGATGTATAACTTCCGGCCCGAGGACCGGATGCGACTTCTAAATTCTTTTCGAGCGACTCTGGATAATGTCAAAGCAGGCATTGTTTTGCATAGCTTAAAAATATAAAAGTGACCTTTTCAGCTCAAAATCTTTCTTTCATTTATGGTAAACCGTATAGTTACTGGCATTCTAATAGTTTTTAATTATCGTACTTTTAAAATTGTTTCATTACTTAATTTTACACAGACATCTTGAAGTCTAATCAAATAGTCACTAAATTCAAAACTCCAATCGAAATTACGTAAGAGCAGGACGAAATACTTTATAAACTACCAAAGAATAAATGCGATCGCTCTCTCTCGAATCCCTCTTAACTCAGTCAATCTTCGTTTATACTCGAATAATAAAATCTGAGTTTACCAAATCACCCTGTCTGATTCAAGCATGTCTCGATTATAGTAGAATTGAATCTTATTATTTTAACTAGGAGTTGCTTCAACTCAAACGATTAATTACCATGATTCAATCCAAATTACAAATATCAATCAGTTTGTTGTTATCTTTGATTTCCCTTCTTTTTCCTTTCATTTCTGTTTCACTTATGTATCAATTTTAATTCAATTCACTATACTTCTTATCTCCATCTAATTTACCCAACTACGTTTCATTTTATCGGAAAAGAAATTGTAATTGTATACAATTCAATTTATCAAAATTCCCCGAGGTTAGTGAAGAGAAAATCACGATAGCCACGTCGCAAACACAGTAAGGCAAAAGTTTCAATTTTTTTTTAATTATTGCGCTTGGTGGTACGCCTGGACTTAGTAACATCCAAGTGACAGTTTTTTTTTTTTTTTACTTCTAGAAACTGTGTGCTTGTTAATATTCTCATCGATATTCATAATTGTTGAGAATCACGCGTGAATGTACTTTTCCCCTACAGCATTACTTCTCGGTGATCAATTGGTCTGATGATGCAGAGCACTGTCCTAATAATCGTCAAAGCTTTAGCTTTCCCTTTATCATTACCAAAAGATAATTGCCCTCATTTTAAAACGTTTTTATGTATTTCACTTGGTGTGTATGTCGTTAAATTTTCGATCGTTAATTTAACCAACTTCCCATCAAGCTAGAGCTCTGAAACTTTGGGAATCATTCTTACTCGCCTAACAATGCAATATTTAGACATTTGCGACAAGTTTTAACTAATATTTTCTTTAATAATGCAGTTTAGCCCAACCACTTGGCGCGATTTCAAAAATTGGCACCAAAATTAGCAATTTTTTTGGCTCAATGTTAAGTCCGTAAAATGAACCAGGGTAGCCACATTTAGCAAAATACTGCCAAATAATTCTTGTCGCCAAGGGTGGTTGGGTTAAACTGTATTGCAACCATTTAATTTACCTGATAAATGAATTAATTTTAGTTAGTCTTAACGTTTTTATGTATTTCACTTGGTGTGTGTGTGTCTGTGTGTGTATCAGTGTGTCATCAAATTTTCTATCGTTAATTTATCCAACTTCCCATCAAGCTAGAGCTCTGAAATTTTGGGAACTGTTCTTACTTGCCTAACAATGCAACATTTAGATATTTGCGACCAGTTTTAACTAATATTTTAATAATTTTTTTAATAAACTTTGCCACCATATAAAAAGGTTGTTTTTAAAAATGTTGGTTTTTATCTCGAATTATTTTGTTTCTATTGTTTAATTAGATAATATTTTGGCACAGATGTAAATAACCAATGTTTAATTACCAAATAATTTGTAGTTTTCAATTGTTGAAAAATATCTAAATTTATACTAAGTCTATGTTAAAAATTATTTTTATCATTGAAATGTTTTTCCAAGTCAACAATGAAAAGAAATGTCGAAGAAAATTTGAAAAGGAATAAGAATCGAAACATTTCTGTTTAGAGTTTTATAAAATTATGTAAATCAAATGTAAAGTGTTTGGGGTATCTCTACTACCTGACTATCTACCCGAAACATATGTCGTATTTGCATAGCAAATGTAATTGCACTTTATTTGATTATAAATATCATCTCTAATAATTTAATTAGCGACAATAAATTAATGTAAATAGTACTCTCCAGGAAAACTATCGTTAAACGCAACTTAAGCAAACCTGGTAACCGAAGCTCTCTTCAACAATAACGAGAGAAGTTAAAATGACTTAATAAGTAGCTCGAGGTGGAATAGATTTTGACCAAGTTGATTGATAGGTTTTGATTGATAAATTTGATAGAGCAGTACAAAACCTATCAGACAAGAATTTTTGTAACACAATATGCTTTCTCGGGATTCTTAACCCTTTCTGACTTTTATCCACGATTTGGCAGGAAAATATTTTGGGGAAAATGAACATTGGAATCTACTCTTGCCTAGAAGTAAAAATTTAGTCATTAAAAATTAAGAAAGGTATTAAAAAGTGAAGACGAACAATACAGTAAGGATAAGAATTTAATTGAAAATTAGATGAATTTAAGAAATTTTAAATTTTCAGTTAAGAGAAGTAAGTAAAAGACAGTATTTTATTGGCTTAATACAGGAAATGTTTTATTTACTTCCAAAAATAATTTTTGAAAGGAGACGAAATAAGGTATTTTTGTTCTTGTTTAAAAAGTTTTTAATTTATGGATATGGACATAATTGACAGAGTGAATAAACAAGTTTTCTTTGGACCCAAAGTTTGAAAACAACCCAGATCAACCGACCTCTCCCATTCCAGGGAAGAAAAATCTACCCGCCACAGTTACGGAGTAAAAGCATCATTCTCAGAAAGTGCTTTAAAAATACAATTACAACAAAATCACTTCAAGAAGTCAAACAATAATAAAATTTCTTTAATGAAGTATAGATAATGAACTGAGTTGCTTAATTTCGGAGTGTTCAGGAGTTGATATCTGAAATTGGAAAGATAAAATTATGTGATTACATTCTTTTTAATCCAACGAAATTATATTAATTACTATTGTAAATAACGTGATATAATGAAATTCAAAAACGTAATTTTGACTTGACCCTTTTTTATTTATTTTTTAAAAATCTAGATATCCAGAGCTTATTATTTTACAAAAAATAATGACTTGACAAACATATTTTACATTCTATCGGATTATCTGATAATTAAAAAAAAATATTCGCATAATATAAAATGCTATAAAAATTATTAACGTTATCATTTCTACATTAAAATGCATTGTCTATTATTATTAATTTAAAACAAGATTTAACAGTTGGATAGAAAACAAGCACAAAAACATCAAGAGTTTGTCATGGTACCACATTAAAAATACCTTCCCCCCCACAAGAAAAACCTATTAAAGAAATTAAAATCTTAATATCTCAGAAAAATAAAAAGATACATTATGTTTTATTACAATTTTTTTTAAAAAAATGTGATCCTGTTTCCCTGTAAAGTCACTAAATTGTTTGAAATTATCGGGAAAAAAGTAACATCACATTCAATAACAATAATTCTGATGATCCCACCGTATCTACCACTCAAAGAAATTCTTGCATTTGTTTCCCCGGTTTCTTCACAAATCACGTATCAAAATTATGTACTGGAGTTCCATTTGGAATAATAGATCGGAAGGTATAGGTAGGTTATTCCGTTTGGAATAAGCAGAATCGGGCTTCTCTATAAAGTGGTCCAGGTGCAAGAAACCATTTGGGTCCCAAAGTTTTTGTAAAGTAAAAAAATATATATACAAACACGAACATGTGTTACTAAAGCATGATTTTCTTTTTGCTAATATATTAATTCCTTCAGAAAAATTAAAAACTTTTGCAATTGCCTTTTCAAAGCTTAATGTAGCAAGTGCATTTAAGCGTTCTGCACACGTGTTTGACTAATAAGTTCAGTTTAGATATGGATACTCGGGAGTTCCCCGAATCAAATAACAAAAACTAACCATTCGCATCATCAGGGATTAGTTTGAATTTGTCGAAATTTTCAGAGATCTACAGTAAAAATATTTACGATAAAATGAACTTTACGTCTTACTGACAACGATAGGAATATTGCCAAGTTTTCCCGTGCAAGAGTACATTATTTTAGTTCTTGATCATGTTGGGGTGTCCCTCATTCTCGGACCCCGGTGCATAACATCCTCTGCACCCCCAGATGGCCGGCCCTAGTCGTGAGTCGGATTTATATTTTTCAACTCTATTTTCAATCAAACGGGTGTAAAGTTTGTATATTAAATAACGTTCTTCTCTGTTTCAAATATTCTTTCCGACAACAACTGTTTCGATTTCTTTTTTCTTTTCTTGTTACAACATTCGTTCTTTCTGCATCTGTGTAGAAGCTTCTTTCTTACAACAAATATTTTGAACGTTCTTTCTTACAACAAATATTTTGAACGTTCTTTCTTACATTCATTGTTGAAGCGAGGTAGAAAAATTCTCCCCCTACTTTTCCCGAATGGACGATGAAATCTGCCCTACACTCCCACTAACAGTGTTGCACTTCAGAGGAATTTTCTTTCGAATGAAATAAATATACTATCTTTTAAACATTAATTCAACTTTTCCATTTTGTTAACATTTTTAAATATTTAAATACTTCCTGTTTTATATATTAAAGTTCTAGGGATTGTTGAATTGAGCCCTGGAGATTGTACTGTTTATCTAAATTTTCAACAGTCATTGGTGATAAAGAGCCACGTGTTCCAAGAAACCACCAGCATATCTTGCTACAACCATGGAATGTTCTTTCTGATACAGGAACTATTTCGTGTGTATTTGCAAGTTTGCGGTAGTAGAGTGATCATAGCAACGAGCTCATGGACAGTAGTGTTTCAGTCGAGCTGCATGTTCGAGTCCTGATTCTACTAAACACCTGTCGTGTAGAGGGTATGATGCAAGTCTGTAGGGATCAATGTTGGCATGGTATGGATGTAGAGAGTGAGGTGCCAGCTCATATCCATACATGAGCTGGCACCTCTGAAATTTGGCATTCAATTTGTGTTAATTTCTAAAACTATGAAACGATACTGAATTTGTGGGATGTGCAGCTATCAACATTTCCTTTGTCGATCTGAATTTATATGATAGCTTTCCAGTGCATTAGGTGAGTTGTATTTAATATTTCCTAGCAATACAGACTAAAGTTTTGAAACAGTTATTTAATCTAAGAAAGCAAAATAATAATGTATAATAAGTACTTTCTTTCTTTTTATTTTATAATGGTAATATAAGCTTTTCTCTCAAAACATTTTATAAATTGTATTATTTTAACAAAGATAGAATTTTTAATAAGTACAAGTTTAAGAAAAGATTAAATAACCAAAACTTTTTAAAAAATAATTTGGATACATAGCAAATTAATGTGTATTTTTGTCTACGCCTTTAATTTTGTTCTGTAATTTTTGTTAAAATTTTAGATAACAAAGAAAATTGGTCTCATGGAATTTTTAGTATGTTGCATTTTAAGCATTATATAAATATAGCTAGATGCCTTGTGTTACAATTACATGATTTTGTGTAAATATTAGTTGTAATTTTTTTTTAAATAATGCTTAAATATTTCATTTTTATAAATAAATTGATCAATCTGTTATATATGATCGTTAGATTTCCATTTAAAAAAGAATAAATCTTCGAATATTTGACGAAAGTTCTATAAAATTTTTGCAAGTTTAAATATTTGAAGTATATTGCACTCTCTGCACGAAACAATTTACCCTTGGATACAGTATAACTAAGCCCGGACGCCAAGCTCGGGTTCTTTTCTGCAAGTTTGGCGATGTTCGTGATATGTGCGACATTTAAAATGTAACATAGAAATTTAGATGCTCGAAATTTGACATAAAAATAAATAAATACAAAAATCATGCTAATCCGGGTGTTTATTGCATTAATGCAACAATTTAATTTTATTCAACTGGATGCTACCAAAATAGTAATATTTTCAGAAATGTCTGGATAATAATAAAATTCAGAAATATTTGTTTCTTTAAACTTTGAATAAGAATTGAAAACCTCCGATTATGAATTAAAGAAATAAATTTTGATTTTAAAATTTGGTTTTGGAGGATTTTTAAATAAATTAATTATTGTAATGACACTGTTGAATGTTATTTAAGGGTTGAAAACTGAAAGATAACTTCATATATATATTTTTTTCTTTTTAGCACTTAATTCATAAAGCTAAATATTTTTAATAAAAGACCAAAAATGATTTTAATATTAAGTCGTCTGAATCATTATGAATTAAGTGACATCATGCTAAAATGAAGAAAAAGGGAAGAAAAAAAATTCAAAAATTGAAATCGGCTTTGCTAATTTTGTGCTAACGTTTTTTTTTTTTTTTTTTTTCCCCTCCATTTAAGTTCTCACATAAATAGAATTATTCAAAATGAATATAAGTTAGCGTAAAGTAAGCGTTCTTTCGAGCCCCAGGCTCCACAGAAACAATTCCGAGCGTTATCAAGAAAAGAATTGGCCATCTTCAAATTACTAATGCATTTTAATTTCACAAGCGAAGCATTCTAAAGAACAAAAACGTTGCCAATTTTAATGACTAAATGAATAGAAACGGACGATTTTCCCATAAAAATCAATTATTAAATTAAACATTAAAATGAGAGCAGGAGATAAATTATTTAAGTTGACAATGATATACTGTTTGGGTATCAAAATAAAAGATGATAAATATTAAATTATATATACCTTAGTAATGTAAATACTCGTATATCTTAGGAAAGAAAATTAAAATTAATTATTATTATCATAATACTTTATTATACCAATCTTTTGAATATAACACCATCTATCTTTTATTTTATACGCACTGTTTTTTGTTGATACCGTTTTCTCAAAACAACAACGTGTAATCACGTTAAAAACCCCGTTTACAAAAAGTTATGGAAGCTGATGCAATATACGCCCAGATTTGCCCAATCTTTTTAAGCGATAAGGTTTTTCGTGCCAAATATTGCTCATGTTACTCTTAATGCAGCAAATATTAAGTTGGCGAATAAAAGAACTTGGTGTTCGGACAAAACTGCATCTAAATCAATGTATCGCGTGGATTCATATAATTATTAGTTATATCAGTTTTCAAAAAAATATTGATGTCTGACGTGTTAGTTTTATTAACTCTTTTAAAGTCTAAATTATTGTTGTCATTCTTGCTATTATTATAACTTATAAAGTCTGTAACTTTTACAACATAATTGTTGATTGTTCCAGTAACTGATCAGTTAATAATACAACGTAGTAGTTGTACATTTTCCCGAGATCTTCATGATTTTATACTGGTAAAGGATTTAAGTTCTAGCTCTATTTTAATTCTGTTTTTCAAAACTTTTTTTGCATTAATTTAATGTTGTACAATTATGCTTTATACATTATAATATACTTTGTACATTCATACTTTGGAATATTGAATGACATTTGCTAATTTGTGTGAAAAGTTTATTACTCTCATTATCATATCAATAGCATCGATTGGGAATTAGATGAGAGGGCAACAATAAAAAATGGTGGGAGGGTTCGGAGAGTGGAGATATATATTTTCAAAATTTAAAAATTTATCTACAAAATGGTAAATTTTCGATGTTTCTGAATGAATTTGAACAAAGAAGTAAAAGTTGACAATTTATACCAACTTTACCGAGGCTTATTTTTAACACTAGTGTTTTTCTTTCTTTCTTTTTTTTTTTTGAAATTTCTATTATTACTAATTCTATACAATACTACTTTCATAAAAGGAATAGCATTACACGTGTATTACATTTAAAAAGAAGTATTTCTAAAAATCAAAAATGATCAGTTATAATTTCATTTAATAAAAGAATAGCTTGATTAAAATAAACACCAAAAAATTATAATTTACCGAAATTCAATCTGGAAGCTTACGTCATTGTTTTATATTCTATTACACTGAAAATGGGCAAGGAAAAATTAAAAATATTTTTGATTACTTGCACTGAATAGGTAACATTTAATTAGGCTTTCAAATCAATACAATTAATCGGACAATTGAAAGAAAGATATACAATGTGAAATAAGTTTCTCAAAGTCATGCGTTTTGTCCCTTTGTTTATAAACAACAGAAAGTGTCTTTATTTTCGCCTGACGCCTCACAACGATCCACCTTATTCTTCCTCACAGCATATGCTAACTTGCGGCGCGAGTCTCCGTTACTTGCAATGGTGCTTTATGGAACAATTGCCATAGCGCGTGAGTCTAACCATGCCTCGATGCCTGGTATTGCATTTTATGCACAATAAGTACTTTCTACAATAAAAGAAACGAAAGGAAAGATAATTAGGTGATAAGACAACACTGTTATACAAATGTTTTGCTTATCTTTCCCAGTTTTAAGCTGCTAAAATGGAATAAAAGTTTAACCCCTCCCCCTTCCTCAAAGAAGAGATTGTCGCCCCCCCCCCCCCCCGCTCTCTTATCGCTGCCACTGACAGATAATGCTAACATGCACAAAGAATGAAATGTTAAACATATTGAGAAAATTTTTTTATTAATCATCATCATCATTCATTTTTATGAAAAATAACCGCCAGAAATTGTTCGTCATACGAAAATTTTCATCTAGTATCCATCTTTAATTGTTAATGAAGAGACTTAAACTAGAGACTGCAATAAATGGACTAATATCGAGCAAAAAAAAAAAAGAAGTATGCATCTTACATTTTTAACGAAATTTAATGGCTTAATTTTATTATTTGCAAAACAATAGTTCTCTCATTCCATTATATACAATTTACAATATCTGGACATACTCCAAAATCTGGCGAGGGAAGGAATTTTTCTACTGATATTAATACACCATTTAGCGGATGTGCCGAAATAGCTCAGTTGGGAGAGCGTTAGACTGAAGATCTAAAGGTCCCTGGTTCGATCCCGGGTTTCGGCAGGAGTTCCTTATCCTCGGTAGTATAGTGGTAAGTATCCCCGCCTGTCACGCGGGAGACCGGGGTTCGATTCCCCGCCGGGGAGGAACATTTTTTTTTTTTAATTGCAAGTTATTAGTTTCATTATGAAACTGAAACTAGTGTTGATTCCATTGCAATCTGTCAATTTAATAAAAAAAATTAATTTGACATCAATCGATCATCAATTCAATATGTTTCAAGGGAGAAAGACAAGGGGAAGTCGAGTTAAAACCCACTTTTTGAGGGGTGCCGATCATAACTCGTCCAATGCTGTGGGTAGATGTTGCTGACCAGCAACGTGTCTGTCAAGATAGTTCCCTGAACTCTCTATCAGATTCAATTCAGAATCATGACTGGCCAGTCCATTCGATGAATATCTTCGCTCTAAAGGAAATTGTTCACAGTGACAGACTTGAGATTATAGTCCATTGACAGGAAATTAGGACCTACAGCTCCCCTGAAAAGACGGATATAAAGTTGAAGAACTTTGTTTTCATTGCGTACAACAGTCTACGTATCCTCTGGAACTTGTATAAGGGTATGCTGCTGGGTGACGTGTATAAAGGGGAGTAATACGTGATCTGACTATTAAATAAAGAGACTGACGCTGCTACAGAAGAAGTACGCATGCTCCAAACGCCAGCGACCGACAGCTGTTTAGCGCGAAGCCTTCTCTTTTGAATGCAGTGCCTCTCGTTCCTGTAACCAAATCTATATATCCGTGCCTCCGTTCGCATTAGTATTTTTTTCTTTTGTTTCGCTGGAAAAATGATAAGTGTAACTAAAAAGCAACGAATTGTTGTGAAATTTCACTGGAAGAAGAGTATCACCCAGTTCCCATAAATTTTTAAAACGTTATTAATTTTGATATTATATTTGATTTGTATGTGATGTTTTGATAATAATTAAATAATGTTTCGTTATTTCATGTCTTTGCTATACCCAGATAAAGATTAAACTTACACTCTCTTCCGAATTTTTGTTATCGATCCACAAGTATGTAATACTCTGCTCCTCATATTTCTCTCACGACGGCTGAACGTGCCGAAATAGCTCAGTTGGGAGAGCGTTAGACTGAAGATCTAAAGGTCCCTGGTTCGATCCCGGGTTTCGGCAAGCGTTCCTTATCCTCGGTAGTATAGTGGTAAGTATCCCCGCCTGTCACGCGGGAGACCGGGGTTCGATTCCCCGCCGGGGAGGAACTTTTTTTTTATTTTTTCAAATAATTTCTTAATATTTTAGAAGACAGTGTCTAAAACCAGTTTTTAAGCACAAAAAAACATTCAGACACTGTTTTTTTATAACTCTTTATTATTACAGCTGATACCATAAATTAAATAAGTTCTCTTATTTAATACACGCTCCTCATATATATTTTTTTGAGTTACAACATTTTTTTTTAAATCAAAAGGCGGACGTTATGAAATTGTTTAGGATGTTGACGACTTTTTTCACGTTTTTAGTTATAGGGTAATAATTTGCTAAAGCTGTGACAATCTTTTCAGTTACTTTTTTCTTACGTGATCAACCATGACAGAAAACTTACCACTATAAAAATATTTTACTGCGAAAGATACAAAAATGCTTTGAACCTCGAGATAATTTTTTTTCTTTCTTTTTTTTTTTTTTTATTAATATTTAGGCAGAGGCGTCAATTAGATTATTTGCCCGAAGTGCAAATCTTTAGAGCAGACCCTGACGGGATGATCACTAGGGCAATGTAAAATGTACAAAAAGTTTCGGTACCTGCCATTTTGACAAACATTTTTTATATGTGTTAGCATAGCAATTTAATAAGCAGATATCAGTATTTCCAGACAAGTTTGCCAGAATTTGATGAGTGGTCTTTAGTGCAAAATACACTAGAAAACAGAAAATTTTTATAAAACTCAGTAGCAATACAACTCATAAACGAATTGATGGGTTTGTTTGATTGTTTGATATATCGAAATTTTGTTTCATATCGATTTTGACCTAACGAACTGTTTTAGCGTATTTATCTAAAACTAAAATGTTTAGATTACAAACGGAAGGGGGGGGGGGGGCGTGTAGAGAAAAAAGTAAATATGAAAGACTCTCAGTTAAAAATTGATTTTCTGTTTAAAGTTGAAAATCTCTGATTATTTATTTCCATTGTTTCTTTACTTACAGAAGTTTGGACGGTGAAAAGAAATATCTGGTTGCCAGTTCAGGAAACGAAGACTAAAGAAGGAAGCACACATTTTTTAAAAACAAGCTGTGGCTTAGGAAAAGTATTTCAAAGTCAATTCTAGCCCAAGTGAAAACAAAATGATCCAGACTTCATTTAAGATGTTATCGTTCCAACAGAGCAGTATCTATCAATTGCTGCACAGTCTTCTACAACACAGGATCGTAATGAGCAGCAAGAAGATGAAGAGAAGAAACAAGAGGAGTAGAAAATGCTTCGCACTTGCAGATGGCGATAGATGAAGATCGTCTTGTCGTTTTGGTTTTGAGTTCTGAATGAGGACTACGGTCTGAATATATTTCTGATGCGGTTAGAATTTGTCTTTCGAAAGCAGGACTAGAGTCCCTTCTGAAACAAACGGAAGTAGGTTCATCTAAAAAACTCTACAAGATATATCAGCAACAGAGAGAAAATTCATAGAAATTGGTTGGTGTATTCTATAACCAATACTTGGTTTTGTGCTTCTCCTGTAAGATTTTTTCCACAGTTGTATCTTCTTCTTTAACAAAAGATGACTATAGGGATTGGTGCCACATAGTGCCTCTAAAATCATGAAACTACAATATATATATATTGAAGTCAAAAATTCCAGGCTTGAATTGAGTACTCATTTAAAAACTTCTCAAATAACGTTCTTTTCAAAGATTTTGGAATACAGAAACCCAGCATTGAAACACCATTTTTCAACGATGGTTCCGATCGTCAATTCTTTTTTTGGGTGGGGGGGAGAGAAAGCTGCTTGTCATTTAGAAATAACAAGGAAAATTTGTGTGAACGTAATCGAATATTTATCCAACTATTAGCTGAATTTGATCCAGTCATGGGGGAGCATGTAAGGAGGGCTTTGAACAAACAACATAAAATAACCACATATTAGAGTAAAACATTCAAAATAAGGTCATTTGTCTAATTGCACCTAATGTTAAAAGTCACATATTAGATGAAGTGAAAAATTTAAAATATCTATTATGTTATATTGCACATCTGACTTGAGTGAAACGGAACAAATAATCTTCATTATATGGTATGTGTCAATTTAACAAGAAGGCATCAACATTCATCAGCAATTTTTGGGCTTTCTTCAGACTGGAAGATCAACAATCAACAACTTTTCGATGTCTTACATCGAGAGTTAGAAAACCTAGGATTTCCCTTGGCAAACATGAGAAGAAAAAAGAAAGCGAAATTGGGACGAATATGAAAGCACATACTGACGTCAGAGCCGGCCCTTGGTGGTAGGCAAAGTAGACAATTGCCTTAGATGGCAAAGTTTAGGAGCGGCAAAGCCGTCTGAACTAGAGTGAAAAAAAAACCCACGAAAATATATTTCGATTACTTGAATCTAGAAAATAAATGAGTAGTAATATCAAATACAGCAGAAATTAATTGGCTTCCGGGCCTATCGAAATGCACAGCAGAACGAATTTAAGAAACTTATTCAAATATAACAGGAATAGATAGGCCTCTAGATATTTCTAAGCGTAAACTTTGATATGCCCGTCATACAGGCAGCAACCTCATCAATACATAAGCTCGGCTAGCAAATCGCCTTGTTCTGGCGAATTACTTCAAAGAATCTAAGGAATTGTGGCAGTTCAAGTTAGTGGTGCGTCAATCCAAAAATGTTTGCAGTATTCAGTTTCTGTTTCTACAAACTCTGTTATTGTTAAAATCAGTGGAATAGGAATCAAAGGAAAGGAGACATCACAGAATTTACATGTAACCGAATGGTGCAATACTATAAAAGGTCGTGTTTATTGGTCTAAATGCGGCACCGGATAGCCACTCCTTTAAACATTTATGAGAACAAAGACTCAAAATCAATAAAAGTGACAAGAAAAGTACATTAGTGTTTTATGACATGCTTGAGGGTGAATACGAAGAAAGGGGATAGAATGACCCTGAAGAAACTATTCCTTTTGAATAAAGAGAGCAAGTAACTTGTCGCAAGAAATTTTCCTTTGGTGCTATTTATTTCCCTTCCTGTATTTGTAGAAAACAGAAGAGAATGGTGATTCTTCATTCCTCTTAAACAGCAAAAGGTAATTATATCTCCATTATCCAATTCTTTTTCTGTTCCATAAGAGAAAATTTTATGCACAAGTTTTTTGATCATATTTAAGATAAAGTGAAAAAATATTGTATTTGCTGTTATTATTATGTGGATGATAGAAATGATATTTCATCAGCAAATTTTTTCTAAAAAACGTTTTAATTTTCCCTTTTTAATTATATATATATTTCAAGTTCTTAGAATCTTTTTATGTTGATTAACGTGCATAAGTACGTATTTTCTTAGTTTGAATGCACTCTAACCTTCAAAAAGCATTTTCAGTTACCATCGTAATTCAAAGACAAATTTTTATTTGCCGCTCATATTGAAAAATGTTATTTTAGTTGCTTATAAATTTTGAAAGAAATTCGTTTAAAATTTTCAATTTTTAATTAAATATTTACTAGCTATAGTTACATACGTATTATACATTCATTGATTATTTACTATAAAAAAAGAATAATTTTATTAACAAAAACCAGACTCGAAAATAAAATAAAACAAATTACTAGAATATATATATATATGTGTGTGTGTGTGATTAGTTGTAAATGAACAACTCTGTAAATGTCTTATATCATATATATGAACTAAAAGTTCTGTAATTTTGGCTAATTACAAAGATTTGGGAACCATTTTAACCGTTGGAGAATCATTGGATATGAATATTCTGGAACTTTATGATGAAATATCAGTAGAGTATCCTCAATTCGAAAAAGATTTATCACCTTTGGAAGTTTTGAAATCGGTAACAAAAATGAATTTTGCTTCAAACTTGTGCATTACTCTAAGAATTTTACTAACTTTTCCCAATAAGTATTGTATGGGTGAAGGGGAGACGTAGTTTTTGCAAACTAAAAATAATCAAGAACAATTTCGGAACACTAACATGTTAAAGAAGATTGTCAGACTTAGCTATAATAGGAATTGAGAATGAAATCAATAACAGTTCAGATATTTCTGAATGAATTAGAGAATTCTCTGAACTATATATATACAGAGGAGGACAAAATAAATCGAACACTTGTGAAATAATGGAAAATCTTTATTAATAGAAGGTTGGACCAGCCTTTGACTAAAGTACAGATTTAACGCTACGTGGGATAGATGCATAAAGGTCATGAACAATATTTAAAGGAATATTAAGTCATTCCTCCTGCAGAACGGTCTCTTAATTCCGAAAGGCTGGATGGAGGAGGAAAACGGGAACGAAGTTTGGACTCTAAATAGTCCCATAAATGTTCAATAACATTCAAGTCCGGAGACTGAGGAGGCCAGGCAAGATGTTCATCTTCATCGTCAATTTCTTCAACCCATGGTTGAACTCACCTAGTAGTGTAGATAGGGGCGTTGTCTTCTTAACAAAGCGGTCGCTCTTCAGGGAATACAGTCTGGACAAAAGGATGGACATGATTCCCTAGAATGCTTAGATAATGATTGGATTTAATTCTCCCATGCAGAATAACAACTGGTCATTACAGCGCCAAGATATCGCACCCCATACCATAATGGAGCCACCCCTTTGCTTCACAGTCGGCAAGAGGCATTCAGGATTAAACGCTTCTCTGGGCGTTCTCCAGACATAAACGCGTCCGGTAGTCTGAAATAGGGTGAATGATGATTCATCTGACCATATTACCTGTTGCCAATGCTGTGGGGACCAGCCTTTGTGATCTCTGCCCCATTGGCGTCGCTTGAAAGCATTAGTAGCTGTCACCAAGGGCTTACGAATTGCCACACTGCCATAAATGTTAGCAGCATGAAGTTCCCTTTTGACAGTTTTTATTGAAACGGGGTCCTGGAGATGACTGTTCATTTCGAATATTATCTCGGATAACGATTGCTAGTGCTTTCGAGCTACTATGCGCTTCAAGACCCGTCTATCCCTATCAACAAGCTTTGACTTTCGGCCACTATTGTGCTTTGAAGACGTCGTCTTACCCTCTTTCGTGTACGCTGTCACAACGGCTGGTACCATACTCCTTGCAAACCCCAAAAGGTATTGTGCTTCAGTAACCGATACTCCAATTAAACGCGTTCCAACAATCATTCCTCTTTGGAACTCTGACAGGTCTGACATTTCAACTTATCACAGACAATTCGATAGACGCATGCAACGCAGGTGTCTGCCATTGAGAGACTGATACCTTCCTCTTCACGCTCACTAGGTGGCAGACTTCTGTTGCAGGTGGCACGGCTATACTGCAGGTGTGAAATACGTCATACTTTTTCACTGGTAATCGTATTATTTTGTCCTCCATCTGTATATATATATATAAAAGTTTGTAAAAAAAATTCGTCTCAACTATACTCCTGCCAACTGTTTTTTAGATGAAGTATTTTACGTAAAAAAAATATTTTAAGTATTTGTGTCAATTACCGAGTTGCACGGTTTTTTTTTTCTTTTTGAGGCTCGCTAAGAATTGTTAAAAAAAAAAAAAAAATCTTCCACGAGGTGTTTTTTTTTAATGCTTACTTTGCATTTTCATACGGGCACAATTTTTTTACATTTTCACGGAGCGATTCAAAGGCTAGATTGGGGGGGGGGGGGATTGCAAGTATTGAACAAACCTGAAGAGCTACCTGCCAAATTTTCAACTCTTGGCAATACGAGGAAACGATTCAGAATAGTTCAGAACAGGTTTTGGGTACAATGAGTAGGATGCTCTTGTTTTATCATTTAAAATGGTTAAAAGAATAGGTTGTACTCTTCGTCCTCATCCCTACTATGCGGCCCTTGTTCATAACAAGTCTATATATTTCTGTTCTGCTTACATACATTAGACATCTTAATATTCTCGTAAAATGTAAAATTATTTGTTATTTAACTTTATTGGTGTTTTAGTATTATTATTACTACTTTCATATGTAAAATTCCGAATCATTATAAAACTATTGCTTTAGTTATCCTCGAAATATACTTTTGTGGAATTCTATTTCAGTAATCAAACGTAAGATGACATCATCATCATCAACTAACCGTGGTTCAATACACTATAAGATCGTCGTCAAATGCCCAAAGTGTAGCTCTAATGTGGCGTTTACTAAACCAAAAAAAATTAAATTTTTTTTTATTTTAGTACGTAGATTTTAAAACTACATTTTCAACTTTAAAGACAACTTTGTTGATTTTTTTTTTGTTTTGTTTTTAGAATGATAAATAAAAGACTAAAATATATAAAAATTAAGAATTATGCCTTACACAGGCGCAGAAAATAAATCAAACCTTTTACTGACTGCAACATGGCTCAAAATTCCATTCTCAAAATTCCATTTAATTAACATCTTGGCTTTCTTTCAGATTTAAGTTTCCAGCTCCTTTCAACCAAACGAATCTTGGTTACGCATATTAGATAAACTTTAGAAATGTATTGAATGGATACAATCAAGTTGTACAATAGAGACTGAGAACTATTACAGATTCATAGAAAGGTTACGGTAGATAAAAGATAGCAAAAGTGTAACATCTTTGAATAGTGAATAAGAGTTACTATCACGTCTGTGTGATCTATAGGGACTAGTAACCAACTCTATCTGGTCGAAGTTTCTCTATCGTGGATTACAAGGATACAGGCATATCGTATCCCTGTAAGGGTAATCTCTGATATCATATTAACATTGTTAGTGTTCGCATGGAGAAGACAGCATTTCCCGTTTCAGAGAAACAATAAATAAGTCTTTGAAAATAAAAATCAACCACATTCTTGAACTACTTTTATGTGACTATTTTAGTTACTTTATCTGTGCTTAGAATTAATTTGGAGACTTTAAATTTGCGCTTAGACTAATATTTAATCTGACAGTAGAATCGAAATACGCTACATAATTCTAATATTTATCCTTTTTGGTCATATATATATATATATACACACTCTGGAACATTGGAAATAACGCGCCAAGAAGGGAGCGCGAAAATTTGTAAAGTAGTTGGATAATGTCCGATATGAAAATGATCCAACATCACACTAGCCTACCCCTCACACCAGATTTCTAAATCTGGTGTGAGGGGTAGTAACCTTTCTATCACCCCATCACACCCTACCACTCACACCAGATTTGTACACAACACAGCAAACACAATAGACTTTGCACTACGCGCCACAAATTTCCTACTTCCACTATTAACTTAATTACTCTTATTAACAGAAACTCAAGTAAAAAGTAATAACATTCTCTCAAAACACAACACAAATTATGGCGTAGTGGTACACAGGCCCAGAGTACACAATGTTACCTTACGACATTTCACAATAATTCACCATCATAAACATGTGCCTTGACGATGCCGCCATTGGCAAAATACAAAACACCAAAACTGTAACATACGCACTCAACAAACATCTACAACTTCTCCAAACTACTACGACGAAAGTAAAGAATGTCGAAAATGGCAGCAGTCTTAAGCTTGAAAATTATCCACCCTACCACCACTTTCACAACATACAAATCCGTGGTCTCAAAAAGCAAAATACCTCGGAATCATATAACTAAACCCACATAGGAAGAACACATAACTTACCGCGAGAAAATTCGGAGAGCTAGATGTATTTACCCTTAATTTGCCGTGATTCGAAATGTCACTTCAAAACAAACTGTTCTAACACAGTCGTCCTCAGACCAATCATCACCTATGCATGTCCCATTTGTATACGGCAAATCTAATATTAAACTCCTAGAAACAATTCAAAGCTCAACATCAGAATGATCATCAAATCTAAATGTAGTATAGAAACAATGAAATTTAAAACAACCAAAATTCTACATTCAAATACGTACAAAAATAATAAAATTTTTGCATCTTAATCACACAACAACAAATGTGATAAATTTAGAAAACACACGAAAAATCTAAAAGACCCGCACTGTGTACTTGATTCCTTACAGCCCACCATATGCAATTTTAATACTTTAACTCAATAAACTTTTATTATACTATCAAAGAATAATGCATAACTCCGCCAAGCCGCCCACTCACATAATCACACCCACAATAGAATCACAGCAACTCTGGGCACCAATGGACAGCTCCTCTCCGCAAGAAGACAAACAATGGAAATCAAGGCCAGCGCCCTCTGCCTGAAACCATACCTCCAAATGCCAACTTTAACAGCCCAGCATCAACCAAGTAGAGTCCATCCGTGATCCACACCTAAATGCTCAAATTTAACCCAATGAAGATTTGCATCTATATGTTAACTGACCCGAGCTAAGGCTCTCTCGGGCTCATGCTCAAATCAACTAAAGCGATTCCAAAGATTCATAAATATAACGATCACATTCGACTCAAGAGGACTAAACCAAGACCGG